>JANXJC010000071.1:112783-161305 GCA_027564655.1 Leptodon cayanensis
CCCCCCCCCCCCCCCCCCCCCCCCCCCCCCCCCCCCCCCCCCCCCCCCCCCCCCCCCCCCCCCCCCCCCCAAAAAGGAAATTTGGGCTCCAAGAAGAAATGGGAGGGGTAAGTGTGGTCTGGGCTCAGGAAAGCATCTCCGATGCTCCCAAGGGTGACGGAAAAAGAGGCGCATCCCCCAGGAAAGGCCCTCAAGAGCTTGCAGGGATGAACATGTGCCAGCTTTCCACTTTCTTCTCTCCTTGGGACCTTCTCCCGCCCCCACCCAGCACAGACACCACGGAGCATCCTGGCGCTCACCCTTTGGCTTTGTGCACACCACGCCAGCTGCCGAGCCCTGCCTGCACGGCCCCAGCCCTGTCTCTCTCTGCTGGCACTCCAGGAGCAGCGACTCAGTCCCCCGGCAGCTCAGCCCTTCCAGCAAGGCATGGCCGTCCCCTCGGCTTAGCCGGGCTCCGATGGGCACCGACAGGGCTGGCCCGCAGCCCAGCTGCTTGCAGACCACCCCGGCTTCCAGCAGGCTCCAGCCAGTGCTGCACACCCCGTGCCAGGTAGTGTTGTAAAGCACCTCCACCCGTCCCGCGCAGGGACCGGAGCCATCCTGCACCCGTACCTGCAAGGGGTTTGTGCCTGCAAGAGGGTGCAAAGGGGGTGAGACGGCCCCTCCAACCCCGCAGGCAGATGGGAGAGGGGCATGCAAGGATGGGTGTGCATGCCATGTGTCTCCTGTACCTGCTGCACCATTCCCCCGCCCCACGCCCCCCAGCTCCCTTGCAAGGTCATTCCCATCACTGATGTCCCACCAGTGTTGCCGGCTTCCCAATCCCAGATAAAACCCTTTTTTGGGGCATCTGAGCATTCCCCCCCTCCTCGGGGACCACCTGAGCACACGACTCCTGCGTCTTCATCGTGGTTGCAGTTATGGAGTCCCCAGTTCCTAAAGTCGCACTGGGAGAAGGTGGTCTCCATGCCAGTGCACTCCACATTGTCCAGCCAGATGGGGTCCAACCCATGCCCGAAGTGAGCTTGGTCCGGGACTGACACAGCTGTCCCGCAGCCCAGCTGCCGGCAGACCACCTTGGCGTCCTTCAAATCCCAGCTGTCATCGCAGATGGTCCCCCACTGGTGTTCGTGAAACACCTCGACTCTTCCAGCACAGCGGTTTGGGCCGTTGGCCAAGCGGACCTGCACCTCTGTGGTGTTGGTATCTGCCAGGAGAAATCCGGTTAGGAAAGGAGAACAGGGCACCCATCACCTCACAGAAAAAAAAAAAATAATAAAAAAAAATCCCCAAACCAGAAGCCAGAGTGCAAATACAGAGTTGTTATGGTCCAGCCCAGCCCTTCCAGGGGAGCATGGCTGTAGGTATGGACTTCAGTTGCACCTTCATACCCTAAAATGGTGGCGTCTCCTCCATGCAAGCATGTGGACCAGACAACGGAGACCAGGCTGGGAATTTGGGGTTGGCTGGTCCCCTCGAGACAGGGCTTGGCTCGCTTAGTGCCGTGGGGAGGTGGGGGGTGTGAAGGTTTCAATGAGATGTTGGTTGTGAATGGGGTGGGAACCTGTTGCTGGGTTGGGGGCAAGCCTAGCCAAAAAGAGGCTACAACCCTCTGCCAGCTCCTCGCCCCCAAAAACATGCCTTCCCAGGGCTAGCATCATCCCAGAGGCAGCCAGATGCAGGATAGATCCTCCTCTGTGTGTGTGTCCCCCCAGATGCCCCGTGTCACAGGATGGGACCTACCTGAGCACACCACGCCGGCATCTTCTCCGTGGTGGCAGTTACTTTGCCCCCAAGGACGGGCTCGGCACTGGGTGAGAGCATCCTCGCTCCCGGTGCAGGTCACACCATCCAACCAGATGCGCCCCGTCCCCTGCCCGAAGTGAGCCCGACTGGGGGCTGCCTCGGCTCCGCCGCAGCCCACCTGCCTGCACACCACCGCTGCATCGTTCAGGTCCCAGCCGTCATCGCAGACCGTCCCCCACTGCCCGGCGTAGAGCACCTCCACCCTCCCGGCGCAGCGGTTTGGTCCTGCCAGACGAATCTCTGCCCTGAACTCATCTGCAGGCAGAAGAAGCAGGTGATGCAGCGTTGAGGACGAGAGGACTGCGTGTCCATGGAAGGGGGCTTTCTGGTGGCGGCAGCCGGGTTGCAAACCTGGGGCAGATGCCCAGCTACGGTGGGATGGGAGGACAGATCCTGCCCTGAGCTCTGCCTGCAGAGACATGCAGGCAGGCATGGCCCTTGGGGCTTTGTAAGCACCACCAGGCACCTACATTCGGCCTCCAGACTCAGTCCCTGATGGGGAAGGGGAGAAATAAATCCCCTTTCAGACCCTCACTGGGACCCAGCAGAGTCTCGGTGCAGCCCGCATCCCAAACCAGGTGGTCATTGTCCTTTTTTTGCCCCCCCTTCCCTGCTCAGCTGTGCCAAGGGCAGTTGGATCGGGGCAGCTCCACAGGCTACTGGGGTGTGGGGATGGGGAGCAACACTGTCTGCCAAGGGGAAAAGCGCCCGTGCCCTTGAAATCTCCATCCTGCAGGCAAAGCTTCTGGGGTTAGATTGGAGAGGAAGAGGCTTTTTTGGGGGGGAGCGGGGTGAAAAGAGCATCTCCAAGCTGTGCTTTTAGGACCCTGCAAGAATGAGCATTACCTGAGCAGACCACGCCGGCATCCTCTTGGTGGGTACAGCTGTTGATTCCCCAGGGCCTGGCCAGACACTCCACGAGGGCGTTCTCCCCCCCGACGCAGGCGACCCTGTCCAGCCAGATGGGATCCAGCCCCCTCCCGAAAGAAGCCCCTCTTGGGGCCGCGGTGGCCATCCCGCAGCCCAGCTGCCGGCAGACCACTGCCGCATCGCTCAGGTCCCAACCGTTATCGCAGACCGTCCCCCATTGCTGGTTGTGAAAGACCTCCACTCTCCCGGCGCAGCGATGCGGGCCGTCCACGAGCCGGACAGTCAATGTGTTGGTTGTGCCGGTGACTGGAAGCACTGCAGAAATGTCATGATGGGTTGGGGACACACACGGTGCCGGTGACAGTGCCCGGGGCTGGGGCAAAAGGAACCCCCATCCTAGGAAGGGCTTGACCATCCCCCTGTAGCATCGCCCCAGAGGCAGCGAGATGCAGGGTGGACACCCCCGGCCCCACCAGGACACCCCGTGTTGTAGGAGCGGGACCTACCTGAGCACATCACGCCGGCATCTTCTCCGTGGTGGCAGTTAGTCTGGCCCCAGGGACGGGCTCGGCACTGGGCGAGGGCATCCTCGCTCCCAGTACAGGCCACATCATCCAACCAGATGCGCCCCATCCCCTGCCCGAAGTGAGCCCGGCCGGGGGCTGCCTCAGCTCTGCCGCAGCCCACCTGCCTGCACACCACCGCTGCATCGTTCAGGTCCCAGCCGTCATCGCAGACCGTCCCCCACTGCCCGGCATTGAGCACCTCCACCCTCCCGGCGCAATGATGTGGCCCGTCCACCAGCCGCAGGTAGGCTGAGCTGGAGTTGCCTGCTTTTGTAGAGAGAGAAATAGGTGGACACATGGCTGGAGGGCACCCCCACATCCCTGGATCACCCCCTGCCTGCATCCCTGGACCACCCCCACCTTCAGCACCCCACGTGCCTCCAGGAAGGAGCAGGGCAGGGTCAGCGTTCAGGCATTGATAGCGTTGATTAAAAAAGGCATTGACATGACCAGGTGCTGCCATTTTACCAGGGGGGAAAAAACCCTGGCCTGATGCCTGGCTGCAGGATTTGGGTTGGAAGGGACCTTTAAAGACCATCTAGTCCAACTCCCATTCCACGGGCAGGGACACCTTGCACTAGATCAGGTTGCTCAAGGCGCTGTCCAACCTGACCATGACCACTTCCAATATAGACTCATAGAATGGTTTGGGTTGGAAGGGATGTTTAAAGATCCCCCAGTCCAACCCCCCTGCAATGAGCAGGGTCATCTTCCACTAGATGAGGTTGCTCAAAGCCCCATCCCACCTGGCCTTGAGCATTTCCAAGGATGCAGCATCCACAACTTCTCTGGGCAACCTGTGCCAGTGTCTCGCCACCCACATTGTAAAAAATTTCTTCTTTATGTCCAATCTAAATTTACACTCAGTTTAAAACCCTTGCCCCTTGTGCTGTCGCTATGGGCCCTGGTAAAAAGTCGCTCTCCGCCTTTCTTATAAGCCCCCTTTAAATATTGAAAGGCTGCAAGAAGGCCTTCTCCAGGCTGAACAACCTCAACGCTCTCAGCCTTTCTCCACAGGAGAGGTGTCCCAGCCCTCTGACCATTTTTGTGGCTCTCCTCTGGGCCAGCTCTAACAAGTCCATGTCTTTCTTGCGCAGAGGACCCCAGATCTGGACGCTGGGTTGGGGTCTCTCTAGAGCAGAGTAGAGGGGCAGAATCGCCTCCCTTGACCTGCTGGCCACGCTGCTTTGGATGCAGCCCAGGATATGGCTGACTTTCTGGGTTGCAAACGCACATTGCTGGCTCACATCCAGCTTTTCATCCACCAGTACCCCCAAGTCCTCCTCCGCAGGGCTGCTCTCAATGCCTCCATCCCCCAGTCTGTACCAATACTGGGGGTTGCCCCAACCCAGGTGCAGGACCTTGCACTTGGCCTTGAGGTGAAGGTGCAGGAGATATACACATGGGTGAGAGCTGCAAGAAGCTCCTTACACCAACTCTGCACACACAGCATCTCCTCCAGAGGGGGCCAGTTGCCTGCCCCTGGGTACCAGCAGGAGCTCTGCCTTTGGCCAGCCCCATCCCTGTTCTCACCTGCGCACACCACGCCAGCGTCCTCCCCGTGGTGGCAGTTGTGGATGCCCCGCATCTTGGCTTGGCACTTGTCCAAGTCGGTTTCCTCCCCTGTGCAGCTCACGTCGTCCAGCCAGATGGGGCCGGCTCCCCACCCAAAACGAGCCGAACTGGGGGCTGAGAGGGCCACCCCGCAGCCCAGCTGCCGGCAGACCACCATCGCATCACTCAGGTCCCAGTTGTCGTCGCAGACCGTCCCCCACTCGTTGTTATAAAACACCTCGACCCTCCCGGCGCACTTGCTCAAACCACCCACCAGGCGAAGCCTGGGGCTGTTGGCAATTCCCGAGCCTGAAAAATACCCGAAAATGGGCATTATTAGGGACATGCTTGTGCATCTTAACACCTGCTGGGTTGGAGAGGGCAGGACATCCCCATGGCAGGTCTGGGTGGTGTTGGCGCAGAGACCTTGCCCTTTATCAGGGACTTGCCGGAAAGTGAGCACAGGGATTTTTGCAGGGTGGCAGGAGGTACAGAAGATCCCTTCCACCAGTTGCACCCTGAGGGTGGTTGCACCCTGGTTCAGAGGTTGGGACAGGAGAAAGCACATGTCTCCACCTGAGGGACACCATGCTGGGAAGAGTGGATGTACAAGGGTCCTTCCCAGTGTTTCTCCATGCTTTCCTTCCCCCTTGCTTGGAAGCTGCATCACCTAGGTTCACCTGGCACTACCCGCTTCTTGCCCTAGAGGAGATGGCAAAGGATCTTTTTGTGATTGTCCCTGTCCTGACTGCTTCTGACTGCCACATTGACCTGTCTGTGGAGGTTGACCTTCCAAGGCCAAGGCTAGACTGGTAGCAGCTAGCTCAAAAGTGGTGTATGACATGAGAGCAGCTGGTTCCAGTGCATCTTTCTGCATTTACCTGCACATCTTTGCATTTTTACAGTGCCAGCAGCGCAAGTCACTCTGCCTGCTCTTGAGCTGGGGCAGGGCACAGTCACATCTACTGGCACTCAAGCAGCACCCATGCATGTTCCAGCTACTGTCCCCAAAGGGTGCAGGTGCTTCACCCCATGAAAACATCTTGGACACATCCAACGGTGCCAGACACTGAGGCATGTCTTAAGCCATGCTGTTTTTTCTGCCAGCATATCGTATTTTTCCATGTCTCTAAACACTCTTATTTTAACACGGTTTTTACTGATCTGGGTAATTTCTTGGCCAGCTTGTTCCCAAACTGTTACTAGCCTGCAGAAGGATGGGGCTTGGTCTGTCTTACAGAGAAAGCATGTGGTGAGAGTTACCTGAGCACACAACGCTAGCATCTTCCACATGGTTACAGGCATGGTGTCCCCAAGGCCTGACCGGGCATTCAGCGAGGGTGGCTTCTGTCCCGAGGCAACTCACCCCATCTAGCCAGATGGGGCCAGATCCTTGCCCAAAACCAGATAAACCTGGGGCTGACACAGCCGTCCCACAGCCCAGCTGCCGGCACACCACAGCTGCATCATTCAGGTCCCAGTCATCATCACAGATGGTCCCCCACTGCTGGCTGTGAAAGACCTCCACCCTCCCGGCACAGCGGTGCGGGCCGTTCACCAGCCGCAGGGCTTCTGAACTCCCCAGGTCCAAGTCTAAAAACAGAATCGGAGGACAATAAATCCTTGCCAGAAACGCCTGCCTGTCCCATGGTTGGCAATGCGGTGGCCCTCCCCTTGCAAGGGGTCTTGCAAGGTCTCCACCAGCATGTAGCATTTCTGCTGCTGCTGCACCCTGGATGTGCATGCCTGAACACCTTTTGGGACAAGCCTGCGAGGACCATGCCCAGTAGATTGTGAACTTGGCTAAATTACCGAGGAGCTCCCGTGATGTGAGTATCCCCATGGGGACAAGCAGGCAAGGAGGCACCAGATGCATCATGCACCTGAGCGAGGAATAGCTTGGTGAAGAGAAGGGACTCTCCAAGGACTGGAGGCTGTGTGGCATCATGTATCAAAAAAACCCCACAGGGCAGCTGCCACCCTGGTATGCCAGGGCTCTTTGCGCTTGATGGAAGGCCTCCATTTTACAGGCTTGGGATTTTTGGGAATCCCAGGCTTGGGATTTCCGAGCACTTCGTCTGAGGGAAGCCAGGGACTGGTAGACCTCAAAACAGAAAACACCTTGTGTTTCCTGATAGGACCACAGGAACAAGGGGTGGTTGAGCCAAGACAAGGAGGAGGTGGATGGGCAAATTTGGTCAGACTGCACGGCCTCCCCCAGGGGAGGACCGATCCCCGACTCACCGCCACTGACCTGCCGCCACAGAGCACAAGACGCTTGCATGCCCACTCGACTTGCAGCTCTCAGCGCCCCAGAACTTGACCTTGCATTCGAAGAGGGCCTTCTCTGTCCCGGTGCACTCCACGGCATCCACCCAGATCAGGCCATCTCCTGTCCCAAACTGGGTAGACCCCACGGCCGACTGCGCCGCCCCACAGCCCAGCTGCTGACACACCACATGGGCTTCAGCCAGGTCCCATCCGTCGGTGCAGATGCCCCCCCAGCGCTGATCATGAAACACTTCAACTTTGCCAGAGCATGGGTCTGAGCCATTTACCAGGCGGAGGCTTCCGAGATCAGAAATGCCCGATCCTACAACATCAGAGAGCGTACACATGATAAGGAGATACCTTCTGCCCTGTGAAACCTCTGGCTGCCAGCAATGGGTTTGCAGCAGAGGCTCAGGAGCCTTGGGGGTCAAGGATGCTCTTGCGATGACAGAGAGGGCAGACCTTTAAGGTGTGATGTGAACGGGCCCAAGTGGTGCCCAAGGCTTGATTAGCATGGGCTTGACCAGATTATAGTCAATGAAACTTATATAGCTTGCCTTCCTAAAGCAGACACATAGGGCAGGTTCAAGTTGCCAAGATGTAGGCGTCCTTGTGCTATTTGGGACTCCTGGAACACCTCACCTGCCCTCCATCTGCTCCTGAAGGGCACAGGTTTTCCTGTAGGATCTCTTAGCCCAACTAGGGTGAGATGCTACCTTCCCATGCTGGGTCGACTGAATTCAATGCTGGCTGTCTCAGTCAGTGACACCCGGATATTAAGTCCATTCTGATATTAAGTGACCTGGTTGCAATCCAGTGGCCCCAGCTTCTTAAAAGGCACTAAAATGGGCTGAGGGGTTCCTCTGGCAGAAAGTCAGAGCTGGAGAGGAGAGAGAAGGATGGGAGATGGGCTCTCATGGGCTCATGCAGCTCTGAGCATCATGGGGTACATCTACCATGGATCAGCTAAAGGTGTCAGAGGATTCTCCCTGACCATGATGGGAGAAGACCCATTTGTACTGCCATCTGCCCTGCTGTGGGCTGTTTTAATTTGCCTGATGAGAATAGTCTCTGGCCCATGCTGACTGCCAGGATTTGTGATAAATAACATCAGCCAAAAGCATGCCAGAGACCGTATTTTTAGCCATAGCCATGCAAATGGGCAAGGCATTTGTTTTTCTCAGACTTTAATGTCTGCGTACAGCTGCCCTGTTCCACCAGAATGGACCACAGGGGGCTGACTTCAAAGCAAAGGGTCTCCAGGCTGGTTGCAAACTGTTCCTGCATCGCAAGATCTTGCACCCGTAGGGGAAAGCAGAGTCAAACCTCAGAGCAAGTGGACTATGGTAAGGTTTGCCTTGGTGCTCCGGGTGCCGCGACGGGCGGTGGTTACCTGAGCACACCACGCTGGCATCTTCGCCATGCTCGCATCCATGGACACCCCAGGCCTTGGCTCTGCATTCGGAGAGGGCTGCCTCTGTCCCCGTGCAGCGCACGTCATCCAGCCAGATGGGTCCCTGTCCCTGCCCGAAGTGAGCCCGCCGCGGAGCCGATACCACCTTCCCACAGTCCAGCTGCTGGCACACCACCTTGGCATCCGCGAAGTCCCAGCTGTCATCGCACACTGTCCCCCATTTCTCATCGTGAAACACCTCGACCCTCCCAGCACAGCGACCTGGGCCATCCACCAGCTGGACTGGGGAGAAGCTGGCAACAGCCGAGCCTGCAAACAGGCAGGGAGAGGCTCAGAGCATCCAGCCCCTTCATGAGAGGAGGAGGGACCCTGCGTTTTGGCACATAGCTGGTGCTGTGTGGTTACATCGCGTCTGAATGCACAGCATCTCATTCCCACCTCATGAAGGAACTTCTCAAAGGGTTTAGGAGTACTTGACCCAGCAGCAAGCGGGGTGAAGCTGGCATCTTGCTCCCAACTGGGACGGGGGAAATTACCAGTGCATCCTGACCCACTGCTGGTGCTGGAGTGAAACCCACCTGAACATACCACGCTGGCGTGCTTTCCGTGGCTGCAGCTGCTCTCTCCCCACAGGCTTGCCTGGCATTTTGTAAGGGCTGGCTCTGTCCCCTGGCAGTGCACGTTGTCCAGCCAGACGCGTGGGGATCCGGAGCCGAAGTCCACCCCTTCCAATGCTTGCAGTGCCGTCCCGCAGCTCAGCTCCCGGCACACGACCTCAGCACCCTGCTTATCCCAGCCGTGGTCACAGATGGCTCCCCACTCCTCCTGGTGAAGCACCTCAACTCTGCCAGCGCAGCGGTGCGAGCCGTTTGCCAGCCGCAGATGAGCTGGCTCGGGGATGATTGAGTCTGCAAACACCCGAGAGAGTTATTGATGCCTTCAGACAGCCACCAGTTTCCCTCCATGCTTATCCTATTGTAATTAAGCTCCCAGCCCCTCTTCAAGCTGCCAAAAGGCACACACGAGGGGAGAACAGGAGGGGTGAAACCCAAAACTCCCACCAGGAGCACCCTGCACCAGAGCATCTCCCTGCAGAGGGTGGTACGCACTGGTCCCCAGCCCCACTCCCTGCAACAACTTCTTGCCAGGTGGGTCATTTTTGATGAGCTTCCCTGCAATGAGTTGGTCCTGTTGTTGGAGCTGGAGGGTTCCCGGTGGGGTGGGAAATAGGGATCCCTGCAGGAATGCTTCCCACCGCCTTAAATAAACATCTTGGGATGGGAAGAGCAGCCCTCCAATGGGACCATCAGGTGCAGGGAGGGTCCTGGAAAACCCCATTGGTTGCTGATGCTGACCCCCAGTCTTACCTGGGGGTGCAGACCTGCCATCATGACACACCCCCCCACCTGCCACCTTGCGTGGAGCAATGCCGAAGGAGCATTGGTCACCTGAGCAAACCACGCCAGCGTCTTCCCCATGGTAGCAATTATTGATGCCCCACGGCCGGGCCTGGCAGTCAGACAATGTGCTCTCCATCCCCGTGCAATTCGTCTCGTCCATCCAGATGATGCCATTCCCGCGCCCGAACTGACCCCCCCTGGGGGCCGACAGTGCTCGTCCACAATCCAGCTGCCGGCAGACAACCTCAGCATCCAGCAGGTCCCAGTTGTCATCACACACGGTCCCCCACTGCTTGTTATGGAAGATCTCGACCCTGCCAGCGCAGCGGCTGCCATAGTTCACCAGCCGGACCTGGTCGCCCTCCGAGTTACCTAAAAGAGTGAAATATGGGAACAGACCGGCACGCTGCAACCCCTGGGTAAGGAAAAGTGCCCTGGCACCTTCTCAGGTTGCTGAGTATTGCACCAAGTGCTGCAGGCTCGTCTAATCACCACAAAAAGAAGCTGGCTGATCCCCAGTGCCTGCTGGCTAAGGGGCAAGAGGTTGCAAGCTGCACCGCAGCAGCATCCCACCCGCTGGCATCAGCTCTAAACCCCCCAGGAGGATGCCCAAAATTCCTCCAGCCGCCCAGATACCCCATGACACTCTGCGATGGAAACACCCACAAAAAGGACACGTTGTCCAGGGCTGCTTGCAGAAGTGGAAAAATCAAGGTGATGGACCCAAGACCCACCACTTCTTGTGCCGTGTCTCTCCCGAGGGGGTTACCTGCGCACACCACGCCAGCTTCTCTCCCATGGTGACAAGTGCTGTTGCTCCAGGGCTTTGCCTTGCACGCAGAGAGGGCGGTCTCTGTACCCATGCAGCTCATGCTGTCAGGCCACATTTGCCCAGGTCCTTGCCCAAAATGTGACCCGCCAGGTGCCAACAGTGCTCTCCCACAGCCCAGCTGCCTGCACACCACTCGAGCCTCGGTCAGACCCCAGCCCTCATCACACAGGGCTGCCCAGGTGCCGTCGTGAGTGATCTCCACCCTGCCTTCGCAGCGCGTCGAACCGTTGGCCAGGCGGAGCTCAGTGGCCGTGGACACCCCTGAAGCTGCCAACGACATGCAAGGGTAAATGCACCAGGAGAGTCACAGATGCTTCTGCTCCAGCCTGAGCATCCTCTGTGCACGGTGAGCACCCAAACAGGAGACCAAGTGCCCAAAATGCTCAGCATTCTCTTAGAAGTGAATTTTGAGGGGTGGCTTTGCAAAGGGGCTTTATTGCAAAGACACTTATTGCAAAGTCACCTTATCACAAAATCATAGAATAGTTTGGGTTGGAAGGGACCTTTCAAGGTCATCTAGTCCAAGCCCCCCGCAGTGAGCAGGGACATCTTCAACAAGATCTGATTGCTCAAATCCCCATCCAACCTGACCTTGAATGTTTCCAGGGATGGGGCATCTACCACCTCTCTGGGCAACCTGTGTCAGTCTTTCACCACCCTCATTGTAAAATATTTCTTCCTTCTATCTAATCTGAATTTACCCTCTTTTGGTTTAAATCCATTACCCCTTGTCCTATCACTACAGACCCTACGAAAAGTCTGTCCCCATCTTTCTTATAAGCCCCCTTGAAGTATTGAGAGGCCACAAGAAGGTCTCCCTGGAGCCTTCTTTTCTCCAGGCTGAACAACCCCAATGCTCTTAGCCTTTCCTCACAGGAGAGGTGTTCCAGCCCCCTGATAATTTTTGTGCCTCTCCTCTGGACCTGCTCCAACAGGTCCATGTCTTTCCTGTACTGAGGACCCCAGAGCTGGGTGCTGTACTCCAGGTGGGGTCTCACCAGGGTGGAGTAGAGGGGCAGAATCACCTTCCTTGACCTGCTGGCCACGCTTCTTTTGATGCAGCCCAGGATATGGTTGGCTTTCTGGGCTGCAAACACACATTGCTGGCTCATGTCCAGCTTTTCATCCACCAGCACTCCCAAGTCCTCCTCCGCAGGGCTGCTCTCAATGCCTTCAACCCCCAATCTGTACCAATACTGGGGGTTGCCCTGACCCAGGTGCAGGACCTTATTGCAAAGACAATTTATTGTGAAGTCACCTTATTGCAAAGGCGCTTTCCTGCTCCCTGCTGCGCAGCCCAAATAAAAGACCTGAGCTACACATGCATCCAAAAACTCCACCAAAAGCCCTGCATCATGGGCGATGGGCAAGACAGATTGGGTAGATGGGCAGAAACTGGGGAGGGTGAGTTACGCCTGCAGAAAGCTTTGCATGGTACAGCCTATTTGTCCCCAAGCAAACCAGGCTTTGGGGTAGGTCCTTGGTAATTCATGCACGCGACTGCAAATGAACGGCCCTTTGCTGTTCCTGCAGCTTAGCACTGGATCCATGGCAGCAGGAGGCAGGCGAAGGCTTTGCAGGATGACTTGCCCGCCTATGTGCTGCAGGTGCTCCCGAGAGCTGCAGCGTGCATGCTGCAGGCGAGTACCCTTGGGGGGGATGGAGGAGCCATCCAATTATCGCTTAGGAAACCCTAAAAGTCTGATATTGACCCCTTTTGCACCTCAAGGTGTGTCACCTGAACATATCACTCCAGCATCCTCCCCATGGAAGCAGTTGTTGTCTCCCCATGCGCTGGCCCGGCAGTCAAAGAGGGTGTCCTCGGTGCCAGTGCAGTTCACCTCATCCAACCAGATGGGATCGTGGCCCCTCCCAAAGTGAGCCCCTTTGGTGGCCGACAGCGCTGTGCCACAGCCCAACTGCCGGCAGACCACTGTCGCATCCACCAGGTCCCAGCCGTCGTCACAGACTGTCCCCCACATGTATTGGTGGAGCACCTCCACCCTCCCGGCGCAGCGGTTGGGGCCGTTGAGCAGCTGGAGGGTGCCCAGGGCGGCGACGCTGGATTCTGCGGGTACCCCAAGGCGGACAGTCGGAGAACGGTTGTGCATCACCGCCGGTACAGCAGGAAGGGATGCAGGGGTGCACAGCCAGATGGCTGCTGTTCCGGGCTACCTGAGCACTCAACGCTGGCGTCCTCCAAGTGGTTACAGTTGTGTTTCCCCCATGGCTTGGCTTGGCATTCAGAGAGATTCCTTTCCTCCCCAGTGCAGTTGACCTCATCCAACCAGATCTGTCCTGTCCCTTCTCCGTACCGAACTCCTGGTGCCACCGACAGCAGTGTCCCGCAGCCCAACTGCCGGCACACGACTCGGCCCTCGGGAGAACCCCAGCCGTCGTCGCACACTGTGCCCCACGTCCCGTTGTAGAGCACCTCCACCCGCCCGGCACAGCGGCCGGGGCCACCCACCAGGCGAAGGAACCCCCCTGGGCTCTCAGCGGCTGCGCCTGCAAAGCCGGGAGGGGAAAGAAGAAGGGAGGTGAAATCCTGGGAGTGGATGGGGCTCAGCTGCGCACACGTTTGAGATGGCTCCTGTCCTGCAAAAAAGGGTTTCAGAGCTTGTGTTGACCATCCCACACCTGCCCTGGGCATCTCAGATGACCCTGGGCATCTGTAGTCAAATGAGCCCCATCTCTGCATCTAAACCCTGAATGTAACCATCTTAGCCTCAGTGTGGATCCCACTCCCCAGGAGCCCTTTTCTTGCTCATGTAACAGGCAGAAAAAAAATGGGTATTTCAGTTTATGTGTATTTTTGTACAAGTGGTCAACAGCAAAGATGTAGCTTCACCGTCAAGAGCGGGTGATTCCTTGGGGTCCAGCTGCGTGGCAAGCTCACGGGGATGAGTGGAAAAGTGCTTGAGCTAAAGGTCTTGGCAATGTGCAAGACCCATGGTGTGAGATTGCCACCGGTCCCATAGGCATGCTTTTGCAAGAACTGAAGGGAGCCGGTGCAGAAAGGAGCCGTAACTGGATGTTAGTCATGTGGAGAGCTCAACTGGGTCAGCAGAAAAAAAAGTTCAAGAGGGATACAATTGCGTTGTGTAAATAAGCTTTTTGACCATGGATAATGATTTCCGAAGTGCTCAGGCACTGATCTGTGCACGAGTCTGACCACCAGTAAGCGAGGGGCCAGACATAGCACTTGGGAAGTCACAAAAGCCAGAAAGAAGACAAAACGAGGTTCAAAATTAAATCCCTGAGTCATTCAAATACAAACTGCATCTGGGCAGCTGTGGCATGCTGCGTGCAGGAGCGCTTAGCTCAGCTCTTTCATTCAGGCTGCACAACAGGGAGCAGGAAAGCATCTTTGCAATAGAGCGCCCTTGCAATAAAGCCCCTTTGCAAAGCCACCCCTCAAAATTCACTTCTGTGAGGAGGCTGAACCACATGCATTGCGGGCACTTGGTCTCCAGTTTGCAAGCTCTCCTTTCCCCAGGCTAAAAGCAGAGTTCTGATGAAGGCTGGCTGTTCTGTTTCATCCTTTCCCTGTGCGCCTTTTGCTCTCCTTCCTTATTTTAACTAGGAGCAATGAGGCTACCCCGTGATAAGCAATAAATCAATCCTGCAGCTGAGACTTAGCAGAGCTGATGGATTTCTTGTCCACCCAAGCAGGGTCAATGCACATGCAACTGAGCAGTGCTTGCAAGAAACGTGCCAAGTCCCAGCCCAGATGTCTCCAGCCAGCCAGCAGATACTGACTGTCAAATAGGCAAATGCCATACTGAATATTCCAGGAGCAGTATTTTCAAAAAAAGTGGGAGGGTATTGTACTGTTCCTCAGTAGGTCACCAAAGAAGGAGGAGACCCAAGCAAGTTAAAGCAAAATTTTAGTTCCAAGAGGTAGTGGTACAAACTGGCCTTAGCAACTAATCAGCATGGAAATTAAAATTAAATCTCTACCAGCAGGGAAAGCATATTCCTAATTTTGCTCACTCCAAACCTGATCAGAAGATGTTTCTGCTTGTGCCATTTGTAAATGTCAAACACCAGTAGGAAGGTTGCTCGAATCAAATAACCAGCTTCTGCTCTGAGCTGGGGCAGCTTGAGCAAAGCCCTGAGCCCTTTCTTAACCATTTCCAAAGTGACGCTGCCATTGAACCATCAGCATGATATTGCTCTTGCAGCAGAGATCTTCCCCATCCTTGTTCTTCCCCCACCAATGTCTGAGAGCAAACCATGGCTGTGGATAAGGGACCTGTAGGGTCTGCAGCTTCCTTATGGCTCTGCCTGAGCACAAGGAGGGATTTGTCTCTTGCCAGCGTCTTGCCTGTCTGCCCCATTAACCCAAAAACCTATTCAGTTCCTTGTGCTGCACACCCACAAGCCACCCAGCCTTGTCCTGGCAATGGGGGTCCCTACTTGCTCACCTCTCCATCGTACGGGGAGCCACCTCTGTTAATGCACAGTGCTGTTGGGTTTGGCCAAGCCCCCTCAGTGCTGCAATACCATGAGTTTGCCATGTATGGTCCAGGGTAAGCCAAGATTAAAGCAGGGCAGGAGGCTGTGGCCAGCTGTAAGACAGCTTCAGGATCGGGCATGCTTCCCTCCGCTCTTGTAATGCTCACGAGCCTTTAATTATGGGGCATAAACCTTTGATTATGGGGCAAAAGCATGTGTGCAGAAGTAGACCTGCAACGCGTAGCTCTTGGAGTGCAGCGGAGATAGCTGAGCTCCTGACTTCACGTAAAAAAACTTTCACCCACCTCCAAAGCCATCACAAGCCATCACATCCCCCCCTGCCCCAGAACCCCAAGTGAAACCCAGGACCCCCGACCAGCCTCTGCTGTGCTCCATGAAGCGCTAGCTGAGCGGGCTGGAGGAGCCAACATGGCCAACGAGCTCCCTGCAGTCAGCAGCGAAGGCGAACGCCACTCACCCCAAAGGAATACCACCAGGACGAGGGTCCCCGTGCTTTTGGCCCCAGTGCGGGTGGGTTGGTTTCTGCCCCCGGGACGGCTGGACGAGGGATGGAGACTGCTCGGCATCCTGAAGTTTGCAGCCCGGCCGCGGGCTGGAGGTTCGTGTGGACTGTCCTTGAGGTGCCAGCTGAGCCCAGTGTCCCACTGGCCAACTGGGAGGGCAAACTGGGTTTTTTGCAGCGAGCCCTCCTCTTCCTCTGCCGTGCTCCCCCCCTGGGAGTTTCACTACCTGTGAAGCTCTGCCAGGAGGTGACCTGCTGCCCCATGCGGCGGCCAGTCTTGTCATCGGCTTGCGAAATGGCGAGCTGTTCCGGGAAAACACAGAGCAAACAAAACCCTCTCGACACTCAGGCCTGTTTCCTATGTGCCAGCCCCTGCAGGCACCTCGACTGCCCTGACGTGTCCTGGTACTAGATACCTACTTTTGACAAGATAAATCAAGCCTTTATGCACAGAACTAGGAAAATATAGCTACATTAGTTTCATTACAAAGTGTCTGGTCTGGTTTTGCGGGGTGAGGAACCATCCACTGCAAGAAAACAGTTTACTAAAGGCTGGAAGTGGCTTTATTGTGGAGGCTGGAGCCAGTGCCTGCGCTGTAGCTGTTTGCCATCAGGTGAGCCTGGACACTATCCGTGATGAGAAAGGGTCTCGCACCCACCTTGCGATGCTTTGAATGGCTAGGTCAGATTTGGAAAATAAGAGGAACTGCCATTTTCTTATCCTACTGTGGCCACACTTGCGAGACCCCAAGGGTCCCTTTTGGATTAGCAGTTTGTTTCCTGGTTGTTGTTATGCCGATGATGCTCCAGGCATGTCCCTTGTGAATTGCTGCCTCAGGCATGTCCTGAGATGCTGAGAGGATGGAATAGTTTGCTGTCCTCCCATCCCTTTGTGGTGGCACACTGAAGCTGTGCAAGGAAAGAGCCCAAAACCAGAGCAGCGTGCTGCTGGAAAAAATGAGTTTTGCAAAAGGGTCGTCAAATTAATATCACTTGTTGCTCCAAAGGGGAGAGTTCAGATGGCAGTGGGTGCTGGGCTGGTGGTGCATTGAAGATGGAGTTTGCATTGGGCAAGGATGTGACCCCTGCCAGAAACAGGGTGGATGGTTCTGCCTGTGTCTGTGCAAAAATAAGAAGCAAAACTGGAACATGTAATGGGAAGAGGACAACATGGCCAGGTTGGTCTCAGGCTGAGTTTAACCTGTTCAGCCTGGCAAAACCTGAGATGGGTAGTAGAGTGGAGAGTAGATTGCTGCCTGTAGGAAGATCAAAGAGGAGAAACCCAAACCCCAGAGGCATGCAGAGCTAGGGCTGAAGACCAAAAGGAAAAAAGAGGTATACTAAACAAAAGTAAAAGAATGAGCAGGTGAAAATTAAGCTGGAAACGAGTCAAAACTCATCTCATAAAAAGTCGAGCAGTTGGGAAAGGTGACTGTACGCATTTGTACCGAGGCTCAGTGAGCCCAAGGTCTTTGCTCCCCTTCTTTGCAAACAAACAGGCCAGCAGCAAAGAGATTCCCGACACTGACCAGCATGAAAATGCTGTGAACTGTCATAGCCTGACGTGGCTGACGCAGCTCTGGGCAAGGGCGTTTCTGCTGGGGCTGTTTTCAGAGTTTGGACAAACAGCCACCCTGGAAGTGAGTCATGGTCCTACGTCTCTTCTTCTCCTTTTGAATTTGGGTGTTGTGGCCCCCCGGGAAGTCTGAAACCCCTTCTTGAGATGCTGCAGTCACTGCAGAGCATCTCTGCAGAGTAACCCACTGCTTGAGCTGGGATCTAGCAGCTGCTGGTCCTGCATGTTGGAGCCCTGAAGAGCATCAACTCATCCCAGCTTTATTACAAAGACCTTCTCCAAATGGTGCACATATTTTATTGCACAAAACTGGGTCCAAGCTCCTGTTTTCCCCTATTCTGAGGACACTGTCCAGAGCTAGAAGGAGCCCTGGGCTTTTGATGTAAACTTTGCGACAGGCAAGGCTGGAGGACCAGGTCTGCTGGGACAGCCAGCAGGAAGATGAGAAGGCTTGGGTGCCAGCAGGAGGATAAGAAACCCTGAAGTCTGAGGAGTGATGGATATCCGTGGAGGATAAGAAGATGACCTTGTGGACATGCGTTGATAGGAGACACCCAGCCAGGGGGGCTCTATGGCTGGGGCTTAGGGCAAGTAGCAAGACACAAACTGGTCAGAGCTGCAAGTCGCTGGCTGGGAGGGAAGGAGAGGTGGGAGGCTAGACATGAAGGGTGTTGAAGTACACACTGTGACTCTTTCATTACATGTGTCTTGTCCCTGCTGCCTCTTGCACCAACTCTTCCCTTCCATGCCCTTGTTCAGAGATCAGCTCGGCTTGCAAGGCAGACCTTCATTACAGCCTAGTCAAGCTTGTGGTCCCTTCATTCCCTCCCCATGAGACTGGGACGTTCCTCTGACTATGGCCCCTCCTGGCTTCACCAATGTGGTGGATGGTTTGGGGTTTAGACCTGACTCCATGGGTTGCTTCATTAGGAATGTGACCCTTCCTTGTTGGTGGCCAGGACAATATCTCACCCAACATTAGCAATCTTGAGTCTCCTGTATCTGACCTGATCATCTACAGTCCCTCTACAGCCAAGGGGCCTGTTCTTCCACCACTTCCACCTCGCCAACTCACTCCATAGCCCTTAATCTGTATAATGCTGCATTCTTGTTCTTTCAGGTTTCACAGTTTTTACTGGTATTCGAAAGTGAATTGAATAAATACAATGGGCACTTTGTGAGGCACTTCTCATCCCGTTGTGGATGGGCTTTTAAGTGTACTCCTCATTTTGCAGAGGTGGTTCTGTACAGTGCAGGAGAGCCCCCTGCTCACTTGCTTCTGGATCAGGAAGTAATCCTCACTTCCATGGGAGATTAGGGGAAAAGGTATGGTCCCGTTGGGAATGCGGTGGGGGTGATGGCACTGGGTGCCACTGCAGATGACTCTGCAGGAGGTTATAGGGATTATAGGGGCTATAGGGCTGGGAATAGGGATTATAGCGGTTATAGGGCTGGGAACAAGAGGAGTCTGTGCAGATGGGGTTAGGATGCTGGAGCCTACCCAGAGGGCCAGATAGGGGTTATTCTGAGAAGACCTTGCTTGGAGACTGAGGGACTTCGTGGTGCTGCATGGACGAACTTGGACCCACAGAGGCTCAGCGCAGTGAGCTGGGGGCTATGGGGCACACAGGACAGGACTCTCCGCTCTGCCAAAGGGGGTCCTCTCTGTTGACCATCGCAGCAACTGCTCTGCTCTCCTGGCTCCACAGAATGGGGTCTTGTGGAGTCCTGAGGGAGTCTTGTCTTCGACAAGCCTAAGCCTCAGATGACATCCCGGTGTCCTCTGTCTTCTTTATAAGAAGTGGTTTGGCTGCAAAATGAAGGAGCAGGGTGATGCATGGAGGGTTCATTCCCCAGCCCCAGGTTGGCGTGCATCCATGCCAGCCAGGAGTGCAGCCAGCTCCACAAGCAGGCCAGGTACACCATGTGCTGCAGTCCTGCTCTTACCTGGGGAGCGTCCAGCCCATCTTCCATACCTCAACCACAGGTACAGGACCAAGAGGGTCCCGCAGAGCATTGCCCCCATGCCGAGGAGTCCTGCCAGCACCGAGCAGGACTGTATGAGATCTGCAGGAAGAGTGAAGCTCAGAGGGGGTTGGTTGGATGGCCTGACCGTCTCTGCCCCTCTCACCCTTCCCTTCTGCTGCATGTTTCTGAGGACTTGCAATCACTGCCCTTCTGGGTGCTGGGGTTGACCCTCATCAGCAGGAGTGACAGCTTACCCTCTGGTTCAGGAGGATGAGTGCACCCTCACTGGGCTAATGCAAACAGAGTCTGTCCACCAGGGATGCTAGGATCTCCATGCCCACTGAGATGCCTTCACCCAGTTAGTCCCACTCCGCTGCCTTCAGGTGCCTACCTAATGTCTCCCGGCAAAAAAAGTTTATGGCAATGCTTCTGCCTGCCTGCCAGGCTGAGACTGGGATGGAGATAGGAGCCTCTACCCCACCATGTGTCTGCACCGGCTTGGCCCTGATGCAGACAAAGTGAGTGATGGGGGTTTCACTACTCACCTTTACGCTCTGTACACACCACGCCAGCTGCCGAGCCCTGCTTGCACGGCCCTGGACCCATCTCTCTCTGCTGGCACTCCAGGAGCAGCGACTCAGTCCCCCGGCAGCTCAGCCCCTCCAGCAAGATATGGCCAACCCCCCAGCTTTGCCGGGCTCCGATGGGCGCCGACAGGGCTGGCCCGCAGCCCAGCTGCCTGCAGACCACCGCAGCTTCCAGCAGGCTCCAGCCAGTGCTGCAGACCCTGTGCCAGGTAGCTTCGTAGAGCACTTCCACCTGTCCCGCGCAGGGACCAGGACCATCTTTCACCCGCACCTGCAAGGGGTTTGTGCCTGCAAGGAAGAGCACAAGGGGGTAAGGTGGCCCCCTCTGACCCCATATGGCGATGAGAGCTTCTGACTTGCTCCCGGACATTTTTTTTCCTGTGCCCTGCTGAAGGCAAGCCACCAGCACCCACGACTAGCTATGAGGCACGGATTGCCTTACTCCATTGCCTTGCACGAGATGTCTTAATAAGCAACATCACTGCAGGGCTGGTATCTGTGAGGTGGGGCTCATGGGAGACCCACACCCACCTCCCCAGTGGCACTGGACTTCTGTGTCTTTTTTTTTTTTAAGCAAGGCTCTGTCCATCCCAGGATGCTGTCATTGATGAGCTAGAGGGACATAGTCTAGGTTAAATCAATATGAATTTGGTGCACAACTCCTGTCTAAGGCAGGGTGGCATTTTTTGCTCAACTCCAGGCCAAGTGGCTGGGTGAAAGCTGACTTCTTCTCTGATGCTGGGGATGGGTAAGAGTGAAAAGAGAAGAGAGAGCTTGGCACAGCCCTGAAGTAGAACAGCAGCTCAAGCACCCGTCAAGCCCCACCTTGGGTGGACACCAACCATCCTGGCTCACCCGTCCCAGTCCCTGCAGGCTGGTGTTACCTGAGCACACCACACCAGCGTCTTCGCTGTGGCCACAGTTGTGCTCTCCCCAGTTGTTCAGCTCACACTCAGTGAGCGTGGACTCGGTCCCAGTGCAGTGAACGTTATCCAGCCAGATGGGATCTGACCCTGGCCCGAAATGAGCTGAGCCTGGTGCGGACAGCACCATCCCACAGCCCAGCTGCCTGCACACGACGGCAGCATCTTGGAGGTCCCAGGTGTCGTCGCACACGGTCCCCCACTTCTGGTCGTGAAAGACCTCGACTCTCCCCAGGCAGCTGTTCGAGCCGTTCACCAGCCGCAGTGGGCGCTGATCTGAGGTGTCCGTGTCTGTGAAGGGAGCAAGGGGCATTTTCATGCCTGATCGTCATCCACGGCTCCAGCTGGGCTTTGCAACATGCTAAGCTGCAGGAAAACCAGAGCATCCTTCCACGTGTGCAGCCTCCGGCTGCCTGGGAAAGGTACTAGAGCAACAGGGGTGGCTTGGGATTTGCTTCTTATTGAGGTGAGTAACGAGGGGTCACAACTCCAGAGCTTGGGGCTTGGAATCTGACAAAGGGTTCTGGGGTCAATAGTGACTATGGGAGGGTCCTGGGGTCAACAATGACTAGGGGGGGGTTCCTGGTGTCAGTAGTGAGTATGGGAGGTGGTAGGAGGCATTGCCCAATGAATTTGTGCAGCTAGAGCTATTGGAAAGGTGAGAGGTAGGAGAAGGGTTTGCTCTTCCTACACAAAATCATCCTAACAGCATGCTGAGATCTCACAGCCTGCACGGACGCAGGGAAGAGCATCACCCACTGTGGCATTCATACCCTCCTCTCAATTTAATTTTATTTTTTTAAACCAGGGTGGAGTAAAGGCATCTATCCCTGGCTACCTGGGATGTGACTGGGCTGATCTTGCCCCCCAACCTGCACAGTACTTATCCCAACCAATGTGGATCACCTGAGCACACCACACCAGCATCTTTCTGGTGGTCACAGCTGTTGGATCCCCATGGCCTGGTCTGGCATTCAGAGAGGGCAGCTTCTGTCCCCGTGCAGTTCACGTTATCCAGCCAGATGCGGCCAGACCCCTGCCCGAAGTGAGCCGAGCCCGGGGCTGAAGTGGCTGTCCCGCAGCCCAGCTGCCGGCAGACCACCACGGCCTCGGCCATGCTCCAGCCATTGTCGCACACTGTCCCCCATTGATGGTTGTGGAGCACCTCCACACGTCCCGCACAGCGGCTGGGGCCATTCTCCAGGCGCAGATGAGCTGGAGTGCTGGTGGCTGTGACTGCGGCTGTGCCTGTGCCTGTGACATGAGACACAACAGGAGCATCAGAGCAGGTCTCCCCCAAGGTGCTTCTTCTTGCCACCATGGGGCAAGTTCCCAAGTCCACAAAGAACGGCTGAGGAATATCTAAAGTTTGGGGCGAAACATCTCAGGTGTGGGCAAAACCAGCCGTGCAACCTCAGAGCCTGTGCACGTTCAACATAAGCACAAGCAAACCATAAATGGCTGCAATCCTTTTTTTTCAGTCCTCCCTGATGGCTGTCCATGAACCCTTCACATGGCCACAGCAGCCCACCAAAGAGAGAGACTTTCTGCGGACCCCCGTTGCCACTGCTCCTTCTTCAAAAAGACTTCAGAGCCCCCCCCCCCCCACCTCATCTTTGCACAGCCTGTGGGCTACTGTTCCCCATAGTGTGGTGGGTTGGGACCTTGCTAGGAGCATCTAGCACCCAGCTCGGTGCTTCCCTTCTCTCCTTGGTGCCCATGCAAGCACACTTTTTGTGTGCTGCCCAAAGGGCATCATTCCCTTCCTATTATATCTACTGCTCCTTACTTTCATGGACCTGTGTGCTAACGAGTGCCAGCATGACCTGTTGTCAGAGATGGGACAAGGTCACCCACCCAGGTGTCTGCTGCCCAGCCCTTGGCTGCAGCTGTGAAACTGGTATGAATCCCCGGAGCAGAGCATCCTCTGCTGAACTTCTCCTGGTCCACAAGCACGATGTTACCTGTGCATACGACGCTGGCATCTTCTGTATGGTCACAGTTGTTGGCACCCCAAGGACTGGCCAGGCATTCGGACAGGGCAGCTTCGGTCCCTCTGCACTGAACGTTGTCCAGCCAAATGTGGCCCGAGCCCTGGCCAAAGTGAGCTGTGCCGTAGGCTGAGACCGCCATCCCGCAGCCCAGCTGCCGGCACACCACTCTGGCATTGGGAAAGCTCCAGTCGTCATCACACACGGTTCCCCACTGGTTGTCATGCATCACCTCTACTCTTCCAGAGCAGCGGTTCGGGCCGTTTACCAGGCGGAGCTCTGTAGGACCAATGTGGATGGACCTAGAGTGGCTGGATGAGTCTGTGGAGGGCACAAGAGGTGCACCATGAAAACCCCCTTGCCCCTCATTTCTGCAGGACCGTTCTGCGCTCCACTACGGTTGCTGACTGCACCCAGCGGTTACCAAAGTGCAGCCACCTTGGGACTGGGACAGGGGTGATGCCATGTGGTCCCAGCAACCTGTGGTCTTTCCAGCTGTGGCTGGAGATCCCAAGGATGGGTGGGACAGGAGAAGGAAGAAAGCTTTTTTTCCTGGTGTTCATGGGGCACGTCCTCTACATCCTCTTTGCAGCAGGAGGCGACAACCGAGGGGGCTCAGCACACCCGTGTGCCGACATCTGTTGGAACAATTCTAGCACCAGTGGCTCCAGCACCTACCGATTGCCATGGGTGCCCGCACCTCATTCAGCCACCAAAGCTCCAAGCTTTTGGAGCCTCGCAGTTTGTGGTCATAAAAGAGTGTTCTCTAGGTGATTGCAGCTTGCCAGACGCAAGGGCATGGAAACCATCATGTCTCTCATGTTGGTGATGGGGAGGAGGAATGTGGGTGTCTCCTCCTGGTCATTTTCACCCCTGCCTAAGGCTGCCTCTCACAATGCCTGCCTGCAAAACACAATGGGTGTCTAGCCCTGCCGGTGCCCCCAAACAAGCAGCCAAAGCAAGTCACATGGGGGTCCTGCTCACCACGGCCGTGCATGGTGTGCAAGGGTTCTCTACGCATCCCCCAGAGGTGATTCAGCATCTCAGGAAGGTGGAGTTAGCACAGATAATGTTTCCAAGCCTGATTCCTAAATTGTTCCCTAGCCTGCAATCCCTTGTATGGGACAAACCACAAAACCATCCCTTGCTGGGGCCATGGGTGCTCTGTGCCACAGGGAACTTTTGGAAAACTGGGGGGCAACACTCCTTGCGAGGGAATTGCTTTGCAGACCATGTGTTGTTACGTACCCCTGCACCATAATTTCCACGGGGCATTACCTGAGCACACCACGCCAGCATCTTCGCCGTGGTGGC
Organism: Leptodon cayanensis; assembly: GCA_027564655.1. NCBI lineage: Eukaryota > Metazoa > Chordata > Aves > Accipitriformes > Accipitridae > Leptodon > Leptodon cayanensis. The sequence continues at coordinate 136,840 of JANXJC010000071.1, forward strand.
AGTTGTTCTTTCCCCAGCCCTTCGTCCTGCAGTAAGACAGGGCGACCTCCGTCCCCGTGCAATTCACATCATCCAGCCAGATGCGACCGGACCCTGCCCCGAAATGCCCAGCCCTGGAGGCTGAAAGCACCGTGCCGCAGCCCAGCTGCCGGCACACCACACCAGCATCCTTCAGGTCCCAGTGGTCATCGCACACCGTTCCCCACTGGTTCTCATAGAAGACCTCGACCCTGCCGGCACAGCGGTGCGGGCCATCTGACAGGCGGAGGGGAGCCTGCTGGCAAGCAACCAGGTCTGCAAGAGGGATACAGAGAGGGTCTGGTGTGGAAGAGCAGCACTGGGAAAGGCTGTGTTGCTTGCACGAGCTTGACAGAGCCTCTGCAAATGGCTGCGGCTTACGTGAACCACGGATGTGATTCTCCTTTGGCTCAAACACAGACCAAAAAAACCAAACCACCCAAGTCCAGGAGAGAAAATGCTCTGCAAACCCCCTTTTTGAAAGACAATGATCTTTAAAGGGGCTTCAGATACTTTTTTGCTTAGTATTCCCAATCAATGAAAAGGAAAACACTGCCAGCTGGACTGAAAACTCCAGGAAACTGTATGTAGGGAGTAGCTGCCAGGCATCTGGTGGAAAGGGGGGCTGTCTGTGTGCAACCTGGTGCTTTAATTAGCGATTTGCATGATGTGATGGGGAGCCTGCACAGCAAATGAGCCCATGGCCCCTAGCCAAGTGGAACTGTGTCTTAGAGGAGGGCATTACACCAGCTGAAACTGCAGCAAGGAAGGAAAATATGAGGTGCTTAATGGCTGAGGCAGTAAGCGCTGGAGGGGCTGAGCCATGGTGGGATACCCAGGTTGGAGGTTGGGTAGAGGCTGCAGCATCCCCTGGAGAAGGGGATGCAAAATGAGGCAGGCAGAGGCAGAAAAAAAATAAGAAAAGCACCTTGGCATCCCACTCGCAGCACAATTGGTCCCCTCCTGGAAAGCCTTCATGTCTATAGGGCACAGAGCAGAATAAATGCTCCTGTTTGCACTGAGGGGAAGAGGACTTTGTGCCCTTTGTAAACAAACCAGCCGGCCCTGAAGATGTGGCCAACACAAATAAGCAATTTCTAGTTTGGGCTGTCACCGATTGGTAAGGCTCCAAGCATTTCCCAACCACTCTGTGCAAGGGCAGCAGCGCAGAGGCCAGGATAATTATGTGGCTAACGAGGTCTCCCTCCCCATCTGCTGCTTTCTCTTCCTTTTTAAAGGTTGGTGGGTCAAAGCAAGCTTTGCCCCATCCATCTGCAAGCCCAGTCCCCCCTTATTCCTGCAGATCACCAACCCCCTCGTTCTCCTAGGATGCTCCTTCCCCCGTGCAAGAGCCACTCACCACAGAGGCATGCCAGGTAGATGAGGAGCCCTGCTGCGGCGAAGCCAGCCCGATTACTCTGCAGGGACAGGAGGCAACGTTCCGAAAACTCCATGCCCATCACATACGCCTTAGGACAGGTGACCGTCCCAGTAAGAGCTGCAAGCTGAGCTGGGTGCCGTGGGTGGTGAGAGCAGGCTTGTCCCCTCCTCCGCAGCAACATGCCTCGTGTTTGCCCGGCACTCATCCCTCCTCCTGCACTGACCCCTCCTCCCTGCTGTCTCTGGGATTTTGCTCTCTGGTTTTAAGTGATTTAAGTGTCGTCGTCCCCCAGCACCCAAGCCATGTCTGCTAGGAGGCTCCCCCTCATTCCCAGCTGCCTCTGCCCCATTTCATCCCCACCTCCCCAGTCCCCAGCCAGCTCCAGGCTGCAGATCTAGCAGAAGGAGGGTTTGCAATGCTCACTTACGGAGGTTTGCATCCTCAGGAAAGGCTGAGTCTCACCTTGCAAGTATCCAAAGGTGAACCCCTGCTCTACAGAGATACTCCCAGGGGGCTTGCAGAGCACCAGAAGCCTCCTTTCCCCTCCAGAAATAAAGAGTTTTGAGGGGTTGTGTACATTGAATAGTATGCTCTGGCTGGAGTCTGTCCCAAAGTCTCATCGCTGAAGCCATCGCATGTATAAAATGCACAGTCTGTATTCTGGGAGTATCACATAATATAAAGAGTAAGGGGATGGTGGTCCAGAAACCGTGCTGTAGTTGCTGACATTAAGCTGTATACATGCACAGGTTTTGGGGACCCTCCATTGTGTTGATTCTCGTCCTTAGTTTAAGGGAATTCGGGGAATTTACAGACTGATCTCTGAGGCGGGCAATGGTTCACCACAAACCCCCAGGTTTATGCTAAACATCCCCATGCTCGTACTATAATTTGGGTTTTCAGTGAATAGTCTTGTTACCTGCAAGCAGCGGGATGGGCTGTGATGGGACGCCTGGGATGACCTGTGGGTTTTTGCATCCCAAGGCTGGGGTTGGAGGCATGGCTATGGGGCAAGGAGCCTGCCTAGTCCCTGGGGCTGGTGGAAGGAAAGCAGAGCATCGCCAGGCCCTGGGACAAGGACACTGGACTGGTTGGGCTCCTGGCTGTGCCATCATCAGAGATGATGGAGCAGGGCATGGTCATGCCTGGCAGAGGGAGCAAAGAGGGGAGCTCAGCACCTCCCCACGCCACGGCCAAGGACCCTGCAGCCCCTTTCCCTTCTCAGCTCCTGGCCAGGGAGGAAGCTCACCCATCCTCCAGAGATGAGTCCTCTCCTCAACCCCCCTCCTTGGGCTGTGTCTACTCAAATCCAGCCTGCAGCCCCCATGACACCAGGCACAACGGACAGCAGGCATCAACATTTCTGAGATGACCCCGTGGAGCACACCACCCCTCTTTATGACCATGAGATGGGAAACAGCTACATCCCATTCAGTCCATGCTGGGCTGCTGGCTCCCTGGGGCCACGGGCTCCTACGGCTGTGCAAGGTGAGCTGAACCAAATATAAAGAGCCTGAGCAAAAAAGCAGTCCTGAAAGGATGCTCCATGTGGTGAACGTGGCCTGGGGAAGGGTTGTCTGAGTACACAGCACTGGCATCTTCCCTGCTGTGGCAGGACCCTGCATACCAGGGCTGAGCTGGGCACTTGGAAAGGGCAGTTTCTGGCCCATACAGTCCACGTTGCTCAGCTGAATACTGCCTGGCACCTATATAAAAACCTTACTGCCCTGTGGTGGAAGATAACCATTAATTTTCAGCCTTTTGTGGTGTCCTGGGTTCAGCTGGGATAGAGTTAATTTTTACAGGAACCTGGTGGGGGGAGGGGGACACACAGCCGGGACGGCTGACCTGAACTAGCCAAGGAGCTATTCCATACCGTGTGACATCATGCTCAGTCTATAAATGGGGAGTGGGCTGGGGGGAGCCCTCTTGGCTTTCGGTGGGGGAAGTGGCGGAGCACCAGCTTCGAGTGGTGAGCAGTTGCACTGTGCATCACTTGTTTTGTATATTCTTTCATTAGTACCGTTGTTGTCGTAACTTCTTTTTTTGTGTTGTCCCAGTAAACTGTCCTTATCTCAACCCTTGAGGTTCTGGGTTTTTTTTTTTTTCCTTTTCTCTCCTTCGATTCTCCTCCCCATCCCACCGGAGGTGGGGGGGAAGAGTGAGCAAGTGGCTGCGTGGTCCTTTGTTACCAGCTGGGCTGAAACCACGACATGTGGCTGCAAAGTTTAAGCCTTTCCTAAAGAGATCTCCCTCAGCTTTTCAGTTCACTGCTGTCACCGTGGGAGGTTCATGCCAAGAAGAGGAGCCCCAACGGCTTCCCTGCCCACCTCCAGCTCCCTGTAGTCTGAACATCATCTTAGGGGCTGCAGGAAGGTTTGTTACCCCACCAGTAATTAAGGTGCAGCCCTTGGCATGACGCAGCATGGAGGCACGACATCTTGCCCCTGTGATTTGCCTGCACAGCTACTAGTACCCTTCAACCTCGAAAAATGAGCCCTGATGGTCCAATATCTCCTTGTGAAGCCAAGCAAGTACGATGTAATAACTGTGAAGCCAGAAAAACAGTGAGATTGCATTCCCTGTAGGCTTGTCACAGGGGGATTTAAAAATGTGAGAGAGAGGGGGAGAAATGAGGGGGTTGGATCGTTTGAAGAATCACCTCCAATTCTATTAGTAATAAAAAAATTATTTAATAGAAATCTATATGAAAGTGCAACTTCACAGAATTCAATGGCAAGGTTCACTCTATTAGTACATGGATAAAATGCACTGAGGACAAGTAAGTTAGAATCAGACTAAACTTATGTATATAGGGACTGAAAACATAATAGGGTAAAAGGGAATGTTACAAAGAATTAATTTCTTGTGATTTGTGAAAAGATGGGGAATGTGGGAAAGGGTAAGGGAGACCCTTCTGTTGAGTCACTAGGTTCAGAGAAGAAGCCCTTGCTTTCTTAACTCCTGTCAGAGTCTAAGTGCAGCTGGATCGACTCCTAGTCCCAGACTTGGGCAACTGTTTATATCTAAAGGGATTATAATAGCATATATGTATATGCTATTATAATCCTATCTATATATGCTATTATAATGCTATGTATATGTATATACTAATAGCATATAACATACTTAATATACTTGCTATAACAAACTTGCTATAGACTATTCAGGTTAGTACACACACATGCATAATGACACTAAGAGATATACATAAGAGAATGAAAGAGAATAAGAGAGAGAGAAAAAAGAGGTATCCCTCTTAAAAATTCCCCTCGAGGTCAGTGAAAATATTCACATCGAATGCTTTGGCAACTTTCTCAATGGGTGAAGGGTCAAGCCTCAAGGAGCGAAGAGAATCAGCCCAGGTCGTGTCAGCTTTCGGTGACAGACCTCCGATTTTCGCAAACAGGAAAATTTGTGAGCTCTGAGAGGCGTCCCGCTCAGAGGGAGATGCTGGTCACAGCCCGCTGCAGTCCAGGAGAGCTCAAAGGGTCTCAGTACCACTGTTCGTGGGTTCAAGAGATGATTGACTTTCATCATTAACAAATTTCTAGAATCCCAGCTGTGCTGGAAAATTCCGAGACTGTTGAAAAATAACTCAAAACATAGACAACGGATGCTCCAGGATTGTCAGGGGAGGATTGTAATGGCTCAAGGTTGTTATGAGACAGAACCGGCTGTAGGTTGTTATGAGAACTGGCTATCTCTACTCCTGTCCCCTGCCTCCGCCGGGCAGCAGGAGTCCTTGAGACGCATAGCATATCTCCCTGTCTTAGCTGTATAAGAGCTCCTGGCACAGTCAAGGGTCGCTTAACTGCCCGACTCATTGCACTTATGCTAAGGCCCAGCAAGCCCTCCCAAGTTTGTAGATCAGCCTGGAGAGGAGGAAAGAAATGCACCACCGCAGTAATGAGCTGAGTTGTGAAGTCCTGCAAGGTATGAAATGCATGATGGAAAAGTGGAAATCACTGATGTCCAGAGTGAAAAAATAATTTTTGGCTTGTAAATGTCGTGGTTTAACCCCAGCCAGCAACTAAGTACCACTCAGCCCCTCACACACTTCCCCAACACCCAGTGGGACAGGGCAGAGAATCAGGAAAAAAAAAGGTAAAACTCATGGGTTGAGATAAGAAGAGTTTAATAGAACAGAAAGGAAGAAAATAATAACGATAACAATAACAATAATAAAATTACAATAATAATAATAAAAGGATTGGAATATACAAAACAAGTGATGCACAGCGCAACTGCTCACCACCTGCTGACCGATGCCCAGTTAGTTCCTGAGCAGCGATCCCCCGCCAGGCCAACTCCCCCCACTTTATATACTAGGCATGACATCACATGGTATGCAATACCCCTTTGGCCAGTTTGGGACAGCTGTCCTGGCTGTGTCCCCTCCCAACTTCTTGTGTCCCTCCGGTCTTCTTGCTGTCTGGGCATGAGAAGCTTAAAAATCCCTGACTTAATGTAAACACTTCTTGGCAACAACTGAAAACCTCGGTGTGTTCCCAATGTTCTTCTCACCCTGAACCCAAACATAACACTATACCAGCTACTAGAAAGAAAATTAACTATCCCAGCTGAAACCGGGACAGTAAGACAGTACACAAAGGGGAGAAAAAAACCCCAAAACCATGTTCCATTTTCAGCATTGCTATCCCAGCAGCTACATTTTGAAATGTAACCCTCATTGCATTTGTTGTGTGCAAGTGAAAAGGGAGGGTTTGTCTGTTCATGCTCTCAGTGGTGGGAGGGTGCAAGAGCTTTGCAGGCATCACTGCTTGGACAGACTTGGACTGCGAGCCCTGCTGACATTTCCCACGGACCCAGTTTTTAGGGTTCTGTGACGCAGAGACACAGAAAGAAGTCTGGGGTTGGGGGATACCCATCTTGACCAAGTATTTGACCAAGAGATCATTGTATAACTTACCTTTAACTCTTACTTTAACTCCGAAGAAAGAGCTAAAGATAAGTTACACAGTATTTCCCACTGGATTTGAGAAGTGTTCAATCCAATCCATACCATAAGTGGCACAGGAGATGGGGTCAACTTGCAAACCAGGCCACTTCTCACGGCCTCCAACCTCCCAGCATCTAGACTTCTTGTGTTAAGCATGTTCCCTTTAGCATATACTTCTAGATGCATAATTCATGTTTTTGCCTAATTTCTCCTTGAAGTAGGTGACAGCATCAGCCTCTGCAACCCTCCTTGGGGCAGCAGCTTCCAGAAGCTCCCAGCCCTTTGTGCACTCTCTGGACTTGCTCTACATTCAGTACACCCTTCCTGAGATGTGATGACCAGCACTACACACACTGCAAAAGGCGTGGAAGAACGAGGATTGTATAGCGCAGCAAAATTATACCCCCTGTCTTGTTCTCAGTGCTCTTCTTACGATATGCAATGTTTTGTTGGGGGTTTTTGGGCTGCTGCAGCACACGGAGATGATGATTTCAGAGTACTCATTTGCAGCTGCCTACTGGAAAATGAAAACAGTCAAAGCCAGACATGGTGCACCATGAATTTCCTTGCATTGCATTGCATGGTTGTGTAGCTAGGTGGCAGAAAATCACCTTATTATTTGAGGGTAAGCAGTTGGAAACACTATCCTGTGACTGCCTTGCAGTCTCCAAACTTTCTTGCACCTTCCAGGGAGAGCAAAGAGATCACGTATGTGCCAAGAGCTGAGTATTGCGAACTGTTCTCTGCAAGGTGGTGATGAAAGATGAGAGAAGCCATCAGGATCTTCTCGCGCAGCTCGTTTTTCTCTGTTGACTGCTCCCAGTGACTGTAATGGCAGCTCAGCACAGATATCTGCGCTTCAGCACTCTGGGTCTTTGCAAATGACTGAGGTCTGCACATGCCAGCATCTCCATGGTTCAGCCCACCATGGCCGATGCAATGCAGACTCATCTTGTGCTACCCCTCGGCCTTCACATCTCAGCATCTTCCACTGATCTGAAGCATCCAAAATCTCTCATCCTCCCCTCCAATGATGAATTAGTTTGTTGCAAACTCTGTCTACATAAAGGTAAAGAAGAGATCCCACAGAATAACTTGAGCTGGTGAAAATCCATCAGCCACAACAGGGATGGAGGAAGCTCACAGCTTGAAAATTTTTATCCAACACACCTGATCCCCTTCTCATAGGACTCCCCAGCACCATCCCTGGACATTTGGGCTCCCAGATGCCCTGGAAGCCCTTTGGATCCACCCCAGAGTCCCTGAGGATCCTTGCAGTTCTGGATGTGGCACAGGCAGCCAAGCAGCCCTAGCTGCTCTTGCAGACCCTCCAGGGGCAGAGTCCAGCCCCACCAGGGCTGACAGCGGGGAGGAGGTGGTACTGGAGAGGGACCTAAGCTGTGCTCAGTGTCGTGGTCGTGACTGGGGAGGAGGATATGAAGCAAATCACTGCCTGCCCAGACACTGACACCCCTCACCGCACCTTCATCTTCCCATCCTTTGGTGTCCTCCATACTGAACCTCCCACAAGGGCCTCCCAAAGGAGCTCCCTCCCAGGGGATCATCACTGCAATGATACTCCAGAGACACAAAAATGAATATCCCATGAAGAAGTAACTCTGTTAGCAAGGGCCATTGCCTTATTTACCACCCCACGAAGGCAGTGTGACTCATGGGTCAGAAGTGTCAGTGTCCTGGGGCAGCAGGGCATGGACTGGAGTTACCCCCAGGGCCCATTTGCAGAGGACACTGAAAGGGACTGCAGGGACAGACTGGAAAATGCATGTAGGACCAGCACACCCCAACCTTGGATGTTTCAGAGACTTGTGCATGGGTGTCAGTTCCTTTTTGCAAGGTGCCCTATGTCCCTCATTGCTGTTAGACACATGCGCTCAGCTACTCAGATCCCTTTTATACCCTTAAAAAGAGCTTTACCCACTCCTAACACTTTCTTGCCACCTCCATGGGCTTTAAATAGAACCTGAAGAATGGACAGGTTTTAGAGTCAAAATTAGTGCCCAAGGAGATGTTGGGTGGTGGGTGCACTGCCTGTCCCTCCACATTGGTGGCTGGATCTCCTGTCTCACCTCCCAGCCCTCCACAAAGAGCCAGCCAAGCATCCCTGATCAAATATCCAGGTTGCATCAAACTGAAGCAACCCAGGGATGTGTCCAGAACAGCTCATCTGCAGAGAAGATGAAGAAGCAGGAGGCTCTGGAGTAGCCTGAGATGACCACCCAGCCATGCAAGGGAGGACCCTGGAGCTGAACTCCTCTAAATCATGCCAGGAAAAGGCTGAAAAGGGAACTGTGCTTCTGAGGTAGACCATAACCCTGGGCCACAGCTTTAGGAACGAGAAGAAAGAAAAGGTAACTCTGCAAAACCTGCTATGTGTATCTCCGTCACCCTCATTAGGGTCATTAGGGGAATGACCGTTACCCTGTTCTTTAGTAGAGAGCAGGACCAAAGCAGCCAGGGGTCAGCACAGGATGTCCTTGTGGCCTAAGGCAGAACTATTAATTCTGATGTATGTTTTCATCTCAAAGTGCCTGAAGTAAGGTATATTTCAGCTGACTAAGGGATGTTCCTGTAGCATGAAAGGGATCATGTGTTGCATACCCCAGGTCACGGTGCCAGGACCTGTGTGCCTGGTGGGACAAGACCTGCTGAGATGATAGCTTTGGGAGACTGGATAACGGGTGAAGGATCCAGGCCTGCTGTAGCCCCTACCACCCTCCAGAAGCAGCCCTTGGAGTGCATGTAGGGGTATCTTGTGGCCCTCAAACCCAGGGAGAAACATAAAGATGGTGTTACAGCGGAGGCCTTGAGAAGTGGAAATACACAAGTCAGTGTAGGGGACAGGCATGGGATGATAAGAGATGGGGCACACTGGAAAGCCCAAGGCTATTAGCAGCTCACCGATCGTCAGCTTGCAAGCCTGTACCTGGACAAAAACAGTTTTAAGAGTAACAAAGAAAAACTACTCAACACAGAGAAAAAGCCCCATATATAGTTGGTTTGGGTGCAATATTGATTTGCGGGCAGATAAGGGAAGAACAAAGTGCAAAGGTATGTCAGAAGACACGTGAATCCGAAAATAGAAGGTGAGGAGGATGAAGAAATCCCATCAACATCACACTCTTCCTAGGAAAAAGCTTGGATCCCTGATAACCCACTGCCAAGCCCCCTTGGATGAGGAAGACTGGTGCCGTTGACCTTCAGACTGAGGGAACAGCAGAAAAGTAAGCATAGGACCTGGAAAAGTGGCAGAAACTAAGGAGTGTGTGCCCCAGGCAACTCCTTTTTAGTGCAATAGAGCCCAGGACCAACCCACATCCATGCAGGTATTAAATGAAAATTCCCAACATCACCATCAACTGGACTATGAAATGTTCACGCAAGGCTTACTACAAGTTTAACACAAAGAGTTACTACTCAGAGAATACTTCCACAAGCCTTAAACACTCCTCCATACATACCACAGTCATGGACTTGGCCATAGTCTTCTCTGGTGCTCCTTTGCAATTGTCTTGCATACTGTAGGATCAGCTTTTACTCATTAGTTCTCCAAGCTTTTGGCCCGTTTGGGCTCTTTGTGCACTCCTCATTTCCCTTGGCAGATGCTTTCCACACGTTGTGCAAGCCATCTTCTGTTGTCCAGCTTGGTCAATCCTCTCAGGGCACTCCAGACCTTCATCTTCCAAGCCCCTGTGACCCAGCATGCATCCCCTATTTCCTCTCTTCCCCCTGCCTTGCAGATGTTCATGCTTTTCCCCCACCACAGCCACTGTATTTATCACATCGCTCAGTCTGTTTCCCTCTGGTTGACTACCTTTCTATTTTCCTGGTCCTTTCATGAGCAGGACTGTCCTGTCAACATGGGGCTGCTCAGCTGCTCATAGTCCCATACCACTTGGGTTGGCATGAGCCACGGTGGTACCCAGTGCTTATTTCTATGACCAGAGCTTCTTAAACCTCCTGCCAGCATCCCTCTGCATGGCTGACTCGCACCTCCATGCCCTCCAAGCCCTTCACAAGAAGCCTCTGTCCTCTGAGAAGACCCAGGAGTCTGATGGCCAAGGATACAAGGCACAGGAGGGTGTTTGGGAATACAGCAGATGGAAGAGATCAGCAAAATCTACTAGCCGCCATAAAGATGCATCTATTGAGCTGTAGGTCCTTTGTCACATTTGCCAGTCCCCTATCAATGTCCTAAAACTAGGGCATTTTGGATGGCTCTATAAATATCTGCATGAGGCCTAAACTGAGCTTTCAGGTGCAGTTTGCAAAACTGTTCAGCTTAACCACTGTAGGGAAACAAGCCCCTGGCATATACTTTGGGGTAAACTTTGCGGCCTCCATTGACTGGCTATAAAAAAAAAAGAAGAAAAAACCCCTCCAAGATTAAAACACTGCTCGAGTCTTACAGAACGTTTTTATTTTCAAAAATGCAACAAAAAATTTTTTGAAAGAGAAATATGGAAAAAAAAATGGTTTTAATTTCTATGCATCAAATGTCTTCTGCGTGCAGACCATTGGTGCCACACGGTATGTGTCATGCCTTGTATCGCTCAGGTTAACCGACCGAGATGGGCATGGAGATGGGTGGTGGATGTAGTGATCTAGCTCTGTAGAGACGAGGTGCTCCTGGGCCCTTAGTGAAAGAGCTGTGTGCTGGGACAGAGCTGCATCACTGGAGTTTTAGGTCTGGGCTGGTCACAGGCTGTGCTGAGCTCTCTTGTTGTCAGCATCCCCAGCAGAAGCCACCTTGGCTGCTGCTTGCTCTTCTCCCGGCATCAAGAGATACATGTCAGAGACAACCAGCTCCTCCATACGCACAACACCTGCAAAGCACGGTGATTCAGTTGACGGTTTGCTCCACACAGCCTGAATTTTCCCTTTTTAACAAGACTGAGGATGCTTGCTCCATTGGAGACAGCACAAATCACTTTGGCTTGGCTAACAACAGTGGCAGCACAGGGCATACAACCATCGTCCCTGCCAGCACTCAGACATGAAGCCTGCTTTGCAGAAATCACCCTTGATCCAGCATGTGGTCCACACACAGTACGTTTCGTCAACATGATTGACGTTCAACAAGACAACATGGAGATGTTTGACACAGGCAATCCCAACCACTCAACCCCACCCCTGAAACTTCAGGAACAGACAAAATTCCTGGTCTTTTCTCACACCTTGAGCTAAAGGTGGAACATCCCTTGCCAACAGGGAGCTAGGAACCCATAGAGCCGGTCTCTGCTCAGAGCTCCTGTCTGATGTACAGGCAGCACAGGCAGCAGAGGGAAGCGCAGGCAGTGTTAGAGGAGGCTTCAAGGGCTGTCCCACCTCCCAGCGTGTCTGTAACCCAGCAGGGAAGATGGTCTCAAAGTGAAAGGGGAAGAGTGGAAAGAAAGAGAAAGGGGAAAAGGACAGGGAGAGAAGAGGTCAAACCAGAAAAGGAAGTTCCTTTCAACACAAGCCATGGGAAAAAAAAAACCTTCTGTCCCAACTCTGCTGACATCAATGTTTTGAATAAAACTCATTTCCAACACACACTACTTCTGCAAACTCTGTTGCCCTCTTCACCTGCAGTGGAGCTCACCTTGGGGGAAATTAGAAGACCTGTTTTGCATTCGCCGCCTCCTCCTCTGGTACAGAAGAGCCCCGCAGACCAGCATCAAGACTGAAAGGACGATCGAGACCAGCAATGGGAGCAGAGGCTGCGGAGGTCTGACAGTAACATAGCCTGTAGAGAGAAAGCAAACGTCTCTTCATCCAGAGCTAATTCAGGAGATAAACAGACATAATGAGGACATGAGGAAATGGGCACAGTGTGCGCCGTGGCAAATTCCCATTACGCAGCAGAAAATATTCTTTTCCCCCATGAGGCTGGTTAAATATTATAACAGAGATGAGGAGGGCATTTGGATCTCCATCCTTGGGGACTTTCACATCTTCACTGGTCAAGGACATGAACAACATGGTCTAGTTGGTCTAATAGAGAGTGGAAAATTAGACAAGAGCTCTCCATAGATCTTCCAGTCTACACTTTTTTGTGATCGTATGATTCAGAAAAGGAGATACAAAGAAAGCTGCTAAGACCCTGTCACCATCAGGCACGGTCCCCTCGGTGCTGTAGCACCTTTGCACTGGTCATGGCCATTCAACGCCCGCATCCATGCATCATCTGGTGTATCATGACTCTATGCTTCCAGGGTGGACCGCTGGGGAAGCCAAGGCCATTCAAGGTGCCACCACTCTGATTGCTGCAAGCAGGGCAATCTGCAGAGCAGCTTATTCCTGATGGACCCTACCAGGGCTGGACAATTGCAGAATGGTCCCTTCTGCAAACCACATCCCATGGTTACCCATTTCTCTCCTCAAAGAAGCCTGGGTGACCAGTTAAGACAGAGATGCCTGTGGGATTTACCACCCATGTGGTACTCTCCCCAAGGAGACTGCATTTGAGTCCAGGTGGCTCCTTAAGCAAGTACACCCAGTCCTGGATAACTCACTGGACACAGACATCCTTCTTAGAAGGACATGGAGAAACCTCCATGTTCCCACTGGCCTTGAGGGGACCACAGAAGCTTTGAGGTTTGTCCGAAGTTAGGTGGGAAAAGAAGGGCAAGGCTGGATGCTGGGACAAGTCTTTCCAACACTAACCATGGCCCTCATCTTCCCAGCTCACCCATGAGGATACTCCCCATGCTGTAGCTTTTCCTCCGGAAAGGTTTTTATCATAATATTTCCTATGGTCAGGATCATTCCCCTCCAACTTGTGCTGAGTGCATACTTGGGAAAGTCCATCCTGAGATGACATTGTTGGCCGTGGTGCTCAAGATGATTCCAGTGGGGTCTACAAACATAGGACCCAGCTTGGGCTGAGTGAAAGCCCATCTTCACTCTCCGGTGTGCACATCCTTGTCTCTGCCTCCTGAGCCACTCACAGGCGTGCACCCTCTGAGCTTGAGCAAGGAGATCACACCAGCACAGAATGGTTTGGGTTGGAAGGGACCTTTAAAGGTCATAGAATCATTTAGGTTGGAAAAGACCTTTAAGATTATAGAATCCAACCATTACCTAACACTGCCAAGGCCACCACTAAACCATGCCCCTAAGCACCACATCTTTTAAATATCTCCAGGGATGGTGACTCAACCACTTCCCTGGGCAGCCTGTTCCAATGCTTGACAACCCTTTCGGTGAAGAAATTTTTCCTGATATCCAATCTAAACCTCCCCTGGCACAACTTGAGGCCATTTCCTCTTGTCCCATCACTTGTTACTTGGGAGAAGAGACCAACACCCACCTCGTTACAGCCTCCTTTCAGGTAGTTGTAGAGAGCGATAAGGTCTCCCCTCAGCCTCCTTTTCTCCAGGCTAAACAACCCCAGTTGCCTCAGCCGCTCCTTATATGACTTGTTCTCTAGACCCTAGGTCATCTAGTCCAACCCCCCGCAATGAGCAGGGACATTTTCAACTAGATCAGGTTGCTCAGAGCCCCATCCAACCTGACCTTGATTTTTTCCAGGGTTGGGGCATGCCCAGACCCTTTTCCAAACCAATAGTGGCCACTTTACCTGAGCACACCACACCGGCGTCTTCCCCATGGTCACAGTTGTGTGTCCCCCATGGCCTGGCTAGGCACTCCGAGAGGGTGTCCTCCTTCCCTGTGCAGTTCACGTCGTCCAGCCAGATGGCACTGTGCCCTTTCCCAAACTGAGCTTCACCAGGGGCCGAGACCACCGTCCCGCAGCCCAGCTGCCGGCACACGACCGCGGCATCCTCTTCATCCCAGCTGTCATCGCACACGGTCCCCCACTGATGCTGGTGGAGCACTTCAACTCTCCCCGCACAGAGGCTTGAGCCGTTCACCAGCCGCAATGTCACAGGGTCTGAAACGGGACGAGGCAGACACCCTTTTGGGAGGTCTTCTTCCACATCTGCATTGCTTATAGTGGCTAATGCACATTGCCCAACACCGGACGGACGTTGGATATTTAAAGTTGGGCTTTAATTAACATCAGCTAAAATAAGAATACTGCTGAAATAGCGAAAATTCAGACATGTTTGCTGGAAAAGGACAAAAGCAGTGGAATTTGTAAAACTCTTCCCTTCCTGACCACTGGGATTTTTGTATGATGGGTCCCTTCTTCCTACCCTGCTCTCAGTCCAGCAGCTTTTGGTGATTTCCTGGATTGCAACAAATTCTACATCTCACCCTCTAGGTCCCTAAGTAAAGCCTCTTTCTTCCCGTCCCTTTGAAGACTTGATTGTGCATCTCTCATTGCTTTGCTCAGATTCTTGTGCTTAGCATTTCTCAGGTTGCTTGGGTCCTCCACACCCCGAGGGTTTCATCAGCAAGACCAGTCACTGAACAAGGCGGTCAGACCTCTGCAGAAGAGTGACCCGAGCTCTTCCATGGGGTTTGGTGCTACCCAGGCTCAGAGGAGACCATGCCACCAGCAAAGTCACTCTCCACCTTTCCAGCCACACAGCCCAACACTCCCCTGAAAAATGTCTTTTGAATAAAAAAAAAAAAATTACCTGAGCACACAACACCAGCATCTTCCCCATGGTGGCAATTAATGGGTTCCCCCATCCTGGACCTGCATTCGAAGAGGGTAACTTCTGCCCCCGTGCACTCAACTTCACCCAGCCAGATATGGTTGGACCCTGGCCCAAAATGTGCTGAGCCTGGAGCTGACACAGCCGCCCCGCAGCCCATCTGCTGGCACACCACCTCAGCATCGTTTAGGTCCCAGCCGTTGTCACACACTGTCCCCCACTGCTGGTTATAAAGCACCTCGACCCTCCCGGAGCAGTGGCTGGAGCCGTTCACCAGCCGGAGCTGAGCTAGTCCTGGAATTATGAAAGACATGTGGAGGTCAAACACATATATGTTTCTTGCCCATGCATTGGAATATGGGTCCTCAAACGGTGGCCACCTGCAAGGTGATGTGGAGACTGTCACTGGCATAAACATAGGCATCTGATCCCATTTTATGTGCCCTCAGGCACCCAAGAAACCCATGAGGAGGGGGCAGCCATGACACAGGGCTGAATGGGAGGCCCACCGCCATCTGCCTGGTGGCAGGAGGCCAGCACATCGCAAGTAGCATGAGATGCTGATGTCCTGGTGGTCCAACCAGACAAGATGGACCCAAGGTAGAGGGGAGGTTCAATGGACTTTACGGTATGGTGACAACGCATGCCACATTAGCACCATAAACATATGAAAAAGGAAAGGATGCTCATAGCAGAGTCAAGGAACCAGTTAAGCCATTATAGGGGAGAGCAAGGTGGTGGTTGGGGACGGACACTTGTTCTTCTGGCAGCAAGTCCTCAGGGTGGCCAAGGGGAGCTGCTGCTCTCAGACAACCTAAAATTGGTTCCTATACAGAGGCAAGAAGCTTAACGTGAGCAGAGTGGAGGTGTTTCTCCACTGAGTTATCCATGTGCCCATTTTGTCCTTCCAGAGCTGCACCACAATGGGGTATGGGGTATGGGGTGGCTTACCCAGGCACACCACGCTGGCATCTTCTTGGTGGTTGCAGTTACTCTCTCCCCATGGTCTGGCCCTGCACTCAGAGAGGGCAGCCTCGCTGCCAGTGCAGTTCACATCGTCCAGCCAGATGGGCTCGTGCCCCATCCCAAACTGAGCTCTGGGTGGAGCGGCTACAGCCGTCCCACAGCCCAGCTGCTGGCACACTACTTCTGCATCATCCAGGTCCCAGTTGTCATCACACACGCTTCCCCATCGCTGGTTGTGCAGCACCTCAACTCTCCCAGAGCAGCGATTTGAGCCGTTCACCAGCCGGACCTCAGTAGGATCTGAAATGGGAAGATAGAGAGGTGTCACCTTGTGGTGGTAGACCTAGTGATGAAGAAAGCAAGTGTTGGATGTGAGCTGGAGGATGAATCCCCACATATTCAGCATTTGTCTTGACTCAGAGATTTGAGGATTCCCATGTGGAAAGAACATCATCAGGGATAAGCAAGGAAAACCGGTCCTGGAGCTCCTGCAGTGTTGGTACCCACCCAGGAGCTCATCAGCAGAGGAACAGCAACTACCTGAGCACACCGCCCCAGCGTCTTCTCCGTGGTGGCACTTGTGAACTCCTTTCGGCTTGGCCCTGCATTCGGAGAGGGCAGACTCGGTCCCTGTGCAGTTCACTTCGTCCAGCCAGATGGGATCACGTCCCCAGCCAAAGTGAGCAAAGCCCGGGGCTGCCACTGCCACCCCACAGCCCAGCTGCCAGCAGACCACCTCAGCATCCTGCAGGTCCCAGCCATCGTCACACACTGTCACCCACTGCTGCTGATGAAACACCTCAACCCTCCCAGCGCAGCGGTGTGGGCCATCCACCAACTGAAGTGCCATCGGGTCTGGAATGAAGAAGGACAACCAACAACCCTTCAGGAAGGGCTGGTGGAAGTGGTCCTGGGCATGGGATCTCACGCAGGACTGTGGCCCCCCCTACTCTCGGCTCCCTGACGTGACACCTTCATGAAACAGGGATTCCCGTGGGACCCAGCATGGTCATTCACACCATGGAGATGTTCAGTGTTTGTCCACTTGGGCTGAAAATGAGACAGGGAACATGGGAAAAGGAGCAGTGATGGGATCCCCCTTGCACCTCTTACCCTTATTACCATTATTATCATGATTATCACTAGTATCAAGGGAATTATCATTCCCTTGCCCTCTGGAGGAAAGGGAGGTATAGCTCGGTGGTGGCACAGCTCTTCCTACAGACATGCGGCAGGAATGCCGTTGGGGGGGTCACCTGAGCACACCACACTGGCGTCTTCCCCGTGGTGGCAGCTGTGGGTGCCCCACATCCGGGTTCTGCACTCGGTAAGGGCAGCCTCCGTCCCCTGGCAGTTGACCGTCTCCAACCAGATGGGGTCATAGCCCCTGCCAAACCTAGCCCAGCCTGGAGCAGAGATTGGAGCACCACAGCCCAGCTGCCGGCACACCACTTTGGCATCCTCCATGTCCCAGTCGTTGTCACACACGGACCCCCACTGCTGGTTGTGAAGCACCTCGAGGCGCCCAGCGCAACGATTCGGGCCGTTCACCAGCCGGAGCTCCGTGGGGTCTAAAAGGGGGAATGAGACAAATGAATAAACGCGGGCATGGTACACCTCAGCCCTCTGAAGTAGACACCCTGCTGGTGTTGGTGATGACATGCAATCGTACAAGGTAGGAGTGCGTAATCGTGCTTCCCCCATCCACATCGGCGTCTTCAGCTGGAAGCAACAGAAAGACCTGGTTGTAGTCAGGAGAAGATAAAAACACTGTGGGATGCCTCGCAGAGAACGTTTCCCTTGGGCAATGCCAAGAAGGCTCTTGGACATCCATGTCCAAACCATGAGCGTGCTTTAGAGGACTCCTAGGGTGACTACACCTCCCTTGGAGAACACATCTAAAGAGGAAAGACTTTAAAAACCTGTGTTTATTTACTCTAGTCAAATGAAGGCTGGACTGGCTTGGCTCTGTCAAGGAGGAGAATCTTTCCATGGTGCTTCTCTGTTTGCTCTGCTCTACTGCAGCTCCTTGCAAATATTCCCTGAACTCACAGTTTTGTCTTCAGGGAAGACAGGGCTGGCATCCCGCTGCAAGCTGCAGCAATGCAGGGGATGTCTTTCCATCTTGGACTACCTCTAGAGATCCAGAAGCTTGAGACATCAAGATGGAGAAGCCTCCAGCCACACATGGCAAACACTGATGCCCAAATGCCTCCTCCGACCGCATGCACTTCAACATCCAGAGCAGGATGGATGTGGCAAGCCACTTGAGAACTGACATTTTAAGGTGTCAGATAGAGGACTACTACAAACGGGCAGGAATGCATCCAGATAGTCTATTGATATGATGCTTACAGAAGCAGAGCTATCTCGCCTCCTGAGTATTTTTGACTGTTGCTTGCGATGGTGTTATACCTGAAGGAAAACAATGCACATGGAGGGAAGCAAACTGAAATTAGATGCAAATGTACCTACAGAAAAACTTCTCCCTGAAGCCATGACCTGGACCAGGCTTACCTGAGCATATGACACCCGCATCTTCACTGTGGTCGCAGTTATGAGCTCCCCAGGGCCTGAAGCTGCATTCAGTGATGGCACCTTCCATCCCAGTGCAGTTCACATCATCCAGCCAAATGGGACTGTGTCCTTGCCCAAATGGAGCCCTGCCAGGGGCTGATATGGCCAGCCCACAGCCCAGCTGCCGGCACACCACCTCAGCATCATTCAGGTCCCAGTTGTCATCGCACACTGTCCCCCACCGCTGATTGTGGTGGACCTCGACTCGCCCTGAGCAGCGGCTGGAGCCATTCACCAGCCGGACCTGAGTTGGTTCTGAAAAGAGACAAGTGCCAAAAATATCTGGATGTCCCAGGAGGTGACAGGGCTGGACCTGACCGGTCCTTCAATCATCCCAGAACCTCACAGCTGGAGGGTGAGGAGGTTGCCCACCCAAAATGAGAAGAGCAGGCTCCCCTCAGGTGCTCGCCACCTCTCCAAACTCATCACCCTCCCTGGCAGGTGACATCTGGATGGACATCCCCTCTGAAGCTCCCTCTTCCCTTCCCTAGCACACATCACAGGATTCTTCCTGCTTCCGTTGGCAGGGCTGCAATGGGGACATCTACATCCAGAACCATTTCAAAGGTCTTCTGCTCTTTTCTCCATCCCTCCCTCAAAAAAAAAAAACCAAACCCCAAAACCAAAAAAAACTATGATAGCCTGGGTGCCAGCCCTGATGGGGCAGCAGTGAAGAGATACCTCTGCATTCAACGCCAGCGTCCTCTCCGTGGTGGCAGTTATGGATTCCCCAGGACCTGGCCCGGCACAGAGAAAGGGCAGCCTCCAGCCCATAACAGGTTACTTCGTCCAGCCAGATGGGCCCTGACCCTTGCCCGAAGGCAGCCCCGGACGGAGCTGACAGTACTTGGCCACAGCCCACCTCCCTGCACACCACTATGGCGTCCACCAGGCTCCAGCTGTTGTCGCACACAGTACCCCATTCACCATTGCGGAAGACTTCAACTCTGCCAGAGCAGAAACTTGAGCCGTTCACCAGCCTGGTATGGGTCGAACCTGGAACAGGTGCCCCTGCAAACACCCCCGAAGAGCAAACAGTCAGAGACTTTGCTGGGCATGCCATCGCCAGCAATGCTTAGGAGCAGGGTCTCCTGCCCAGCAAGCCCAGATGGCATCCGACAGGCTGTGCCCATGAAGGGGTTCATCCCCCTGAAGCCAAGAGGCGGTTGGGCTGAGAAATGGCCAGGGATCTGCAGCCTCAATGCCAGAAGATGTGGAGAGCTTTGGAAGGTAAGACCAGCATTTGGAAATTGCCTGGAGCAATGGTGTGAAGAGGCTAATTTTTCACAAAATTAGGCAGGGAGGGAGTAATTCTGCCTACCTGTAGGGGCCAGATCCAGCTCAAAATTAAGGGTCCTACCTGCCAGTGTCCACAATTACGTGTCTATCTGTGAGCTGGGTGCCTACACTCACTGTACAATCAGAGGACACCCAGTCAACAACAAAGGGCAACCAGTTGACAAGTAGCTACCACTCATCAGCAAGGGGCAACCAGCCAACAAGAAGGGACGACCAGTCAACGAGAACTGGCCACCAGTCAACAGCAAGGGGAAAACACTCAACAGCAAGGGGCAACCACTCAACAAGGACTGACTACCAGTCAAAAAGAAGGGGCAACCACTCAATAAGGAGTGGCTACCAGTCAGAAAGAAAGGGCAACCAATCAATAGCAAGAGGCACAACAGTTGTCCTGCCTGCTGTTTAACCCTTTGGTTGTCCACAGCAGCTGATGCAAGCCATGGTGGGTGTGTGCTCCTCACCTGAGCACACAACGCTGGCGTCTTCCCCGTGCCCGCAGTTGTGGGCTCCCCAGGGCCGTGCCTGGCACTCAGAAAGGGCAGCCTCCGTCCCAGTGCACTGTACGTTGTCCAGCCAGATGAGGCCTGCTCCTCGCCCGTAGCGAGCCCCGCCAACAGCCGACAGCGCCATCCCGCAGCCCAGCTGCCGGCAGACCACGCGGGCGCCATTGAAGTCCCAGTGGTCATCGCACACCGTCCCCCAGGTACCATTGTAAAACACCTCCAGGCGGCCCGTGCAGGAGTCAGGGCCATTCACCAGCCTTATGTTGGCAGGAGCTGACACTGGTGACAATGGAGAGCAAAGGCAAGGAGATGTTAATGGGAAATCATGCAAGAAGCTAGAGAGCAGCTGGGAAAGCATCTTGACACTTGTGGGCCAAAAGGAATGGGGAATAACCAGCAAGAGAGAGAGAAAGACATGAACAATTATAATTTTATTATAATTATTTTCAGGGGGACACATGCCAGCTGGCCCTTGAGCAACCTCCAGGCTTTTCCAGCTGAGAATAGTGTCCCTCAAAACCATGAAAGCCAAAATACATTAAGATGTTTTGCTAATTGCTTTTCAAATGCTTGACTCTGCACAGGTTGCAGGATGAACTCCCTAAGCACAACACCAGCACGGGTAACTGAGTTGCAGGCTTTTTGTGGGAGTAACTTTGAGCAAGACTGTGCAGCCGGAGCACAAGGTGCCAGGGACTTTGCACCCACAGCTCTAACCTGGCTTTGCTGCATGAACAGCCTTGACCCCAGGGTAAGGAATGGAGCTGAGCAAAGGGCTCCCTTACTTTCTGCAAGCACGCATCCTGCTTCTTCAGAGCAGCCTGACCCAAACACATCAACACTGTGATATTGCCTTCCCCATCACAGGGTAAGTAAATCCCATTCCTCCTCATTTTTCGGCCATTCAAGCTCCATAGCCCATCGTCAGTGCTACTGAAATGGCAGCAACACACTCAGTGCACTTGGTTTCTACACCTTTCCCACTTTTCGCTGCTTATTCCTAATGCGCTGTGTGACACTACCACCATAAAAAATTCTCCTCTCGGCATGCACCTTCTAGAAGATACTGGCACTTTTGAGGGAGCCTCAAGTCTTTTGCAGCCATCAGCTGGAGGAGAGCTGCCCACTGCAGCTGGGCTTGGCAGGTCTGCGTCTACCTTACTTGCAGAAGCACCCGTTGCTCTACACGCGCACCTTATGAAGCCATGAAACCATGTGTGTTGCTCTAAGCATGCAATTTAAGAAACCATGAAACCATGGGTGTTGCTCTACACATGCACCTTAACCATGAAAACATGGGTGTTGCTCTAAGCATGCACCTTACAAATTTGCAGCAACCACAATCAAACCGCCCAGGAACGAAGAGGAGCAGCAGCACTCTGGCATGCCACATCCCAAAATGCGGCGTGCAAGCAGCACTGGGGAGGGGGGGATGCGGGGGGAAATGCGAGAGCACTCACCGCACAGCCCTACTAGGATGAGGAGGATCTCTGCAGCCCCAAGCCCAGCATGGACAGATAGTCTGTCGCCCATAGGGTGCCCGGCGGACAGCAAAGGACTTTAGGAGAAGCTGCTCCCAGCCTGGCAGGGGTGCAGGAAGAAGTAGGCTTGGCAGGGACTGAGATCAGGTCCACCATCACCAGCTGGAGAAGAAATATGCTGAAGACCTGATGAAGGCAGCTGGGAGAGGACGCTTTCCACACTCCATCCCCCAGCTCCCCAGTGGCTCTTGTATCACGTGGAGTCCAGTGGATGAAGGGGAACCGAATCTTCTACTTTCAGCTTGATCCTTGGTGACCAGCAAGCATCCTCTGGCCGCAGCTGCTGTGGGTGACATCCCATGGGTCCACTGTGCAAGAGGACATCAGATGGGGGATGGGGAGGGCTGGGGGAGTTGCAGGGCTTGGTTGTAATGTCTTAGCTTCGCCCCAGCGAGTGTGTCTGCTCATACGCAATGCAGACTCCATAGCCAACAGACAAGAAAATGGATGAGCATCAAATGGCCCATCACCTGGACGGGGAGCAGACTCCGGTATGGCCCCACCGAAGGGGCTGAGAGCAGCAGATCAGGTGTGGGCACCAGCACGGCAACCCTTCAGGAGCATCTCAGAAGCTTGGGACAGGCAGCAGGTGCTCTTGGCAGGAAAGGAGAGCAGCCTCTTCCACTTTCAGCTACTATCTCCTTCAGATCTGAAGCAGGAATTTGGCCCAAACCTGCTGAGGCCATCTGCAAGAGGTCCTTTTCTCCATCCCCACAGGCAAATGTGGGCGGTGAGGCTGCAGACGTGCCCATGGAGATTGGTGTGGCTGCTTGGTATCAACCATCCCCAGAAATGCTTGCATCATGGCAAATGTCTGGAGAGACCTTCGTATGGAGGGTGGAAGGCAAAGCAAGCTCCTTTTGCCAATTATTTTTTCTCCCCCAGTTGTTTAAATAAAATAAAATAAAGTTGAATAAGGTAGAAATGGTCACCAAGGTATGAAGAAATGAAGCCGTAACTTGCTGTACCCACTTTGCCTGGGTTTCAAACCACTTCCTGCACTGCCCCTCCGCATGGGGCGCTGATTTTAGGCGAGCATCCTCTTGCAAACGTTGCACCGAGAGCAGTAGCCACCATTGGAGGCAGGGAACACCTCGTGGGGAAGGGAAAGGGCTTGTCGGATGCCTCTGTTGCTCAGGGAACCCTCCTGCTCCAGGGAAGGTGGCACAGAGAGTCATGGAAGAGGAAGGGTAAGAGCAAGCATTTCAGATGGCCCACTGAACCAGCTGGTGCAGCCAGTGCCATGTGTACATGGGCAGGGAGACTTGTGTTGGAGCACCTCCAGCATCACCTCCAGCATCACAGGTGGGGTGGGTGTTTTGCATCCTACATGAGGTCCTCAAGGGTGCAGATGGAGATGGCTGGAGGACAGGGACACCTGGCATGTTCCACACATGTAGAGAAAATGGGCAGAACCACGTTCTGATCCTGAGGTCTGGCCAGGTGAAGGAGCTTGCTGTCTGCCTGGGCTCCTCCTCTGCTGGGATGAGATCCTGGCTACTGGGGAGAAGCAGGAGGAGATCCAGGCTGCTGGGGCAGGGAGGGGCTTTTCAGGGATCTGCAGGGCACAGCTGGGGGCACCACGGACTATAGGGCAGTGCTGGGGAGCTTTTCAGGGATCTACAGGGCATAGCTGGGGATACTTGCCACTACCAAAGCCAGGGGGGGCATAAAGATGGACAATATAAGGATGGACAATATAAAGGCAGATGATAGAAGGACTATATAAAGATGGATAATATAAGGACAGAGAAGGTGCACATGGCCATGCAGCAACAGGAGATGTGGGGCAAGAAAGGGGAGCACAGGAGGAGATGTGGGGCAGGGAGAGGTGCAGGAGCAACAAAGGGGGAGATGTGGGGCAGGCAGGTGTGGGGCAGCCCCCCTGTACTGGTGGCCCAGGCCAGCACCCACAGGAGGGTCCCCTGCTGGCCCATGCCCAGCTCCAGCCCCCCAGGGGAATATGTGGCACCCCAGGCACAGGGACACGTGGGCCACAAGGTCCCCAGAGACATGCCACCCCCCCACAAGGGGGAAAAGGGGAGGATGGGGGGGGAGGGGGGCATAAGTAGGGGGCAATAAAGGAGGGTAAAAGGGGGAAGCAATAAGGGGACCCTCACCCCCTTTCTTATGGCAACCCTGCCCAAGTCACAAGCCTCTCCCAAGGGACATGGTGGGGGCAGTCCCCAGGTTGGGGGGGGATCACAGGGACCCCACAGCCATCCTCACCAGGGTGGCAGCTGTCCCCCTCTGGGGGCTCCTTGTGGGGGGGCCTCCTGTCCTGTGCCCATCACTGTGTCCTTGGTGTCATGGCCCGGGGAGAGTGTGGCCTGCGGGAGAGGGGACATCGCTGGGGGGGCCAGGGGACAAGGGAGATGGGGTGACAGGGGTCCTGGGATCCTGCCTGTTCCCCTCCCCACCCCATATCCCAGTGGCACCGGGTCCTCCAGGAGGTCCTGGGGGTGTCCTGGGGGACACCCCAACACCCCCCCAATCACTTCCAGCCCCCCAATTCCCTGCAACCCCCCTCATAGTGTACCAGTTGCTCCAACCACCTCTGAGGCCCCCAAATTCACCCGACCCCTTTCTCCCGGTTCCCCCCAACCCTCCCAAAGTCCTTCAACACCCCCAGTTCCCCCAAGCCCTCC
>JANXJC010000072.1:381452-397952 GCA_027564655.1 Leptodon cayanensis
GGGATTGGAACTGGTTTTGTTCTGGGATTGGGACTGGTTTTGTTCTGGGATTGGGACGGGTTTTGTTCTGGGATTGGGACTGGTTTTGTTCTGGGATTGGGACGGGTTTTGTTCTGGGATTGGAACTGGTTTTGTTCTGGGATTGGAACTGGTTTTGTCCTGGGATTGGGACGGGTTTTGTTCTGGGATTGGGACGGGTTTTGTTCTGGATTGGGACGGGTTTTGTTCTGGAATTTCAATGGGTTTTGTTCTGGGATTTCCACCTTCCCCGGACAACCTGGAGCCCCGGGGCCGAGAGTTGCAAAAATCCCCTCCCCCCCCGCTGCGTGATTTTTTTTCCGTGCATCTTTGTAGGGGCTGATCTCCGGGGTGGCCGCCACCCATTTTTTTGGGGGTGGAAAAAGGCAATTTCTTCATCCTCGGGGATTATTTTCCCCGGAAAATACGTTTTCCTACGACAGAGACCACCTGGTCGCTCATAAGCGAGGCCGGCGAAAACTTTTTTTTTCCGGGGAAATCCTCAAACTCGGATATATTGGAAATATTTGGGCTCAAAAATAGAAAATCCTGCGCTTGCGGAAGGCATCCAAGAGCAGCAGGTGATTTATTCTGTTCAATTTATGCTGGATTTTCAGGATTTGGGGTGAATTTGGTGACCCCGGGGAAGAGCGTTGGTGTTGGAATGTTGCTCGGCAGGTTGCGAGGGGCCAAGTTTCGGAGATTTATACCTTTTTTTTTTTTTTAATTGTTTTGGGCTTGTTAGAATTCTTCGGGGATAATTTATAAATGGGGCGGGATTTTATTTAATTGCTTTGGGCTTTTATTTAATTGCTTTGGGATTTCGCTGTAGTTGCTTTGGGATTTTCTTGCTTTGAGGTTTTGCTTTAATTGCTTTGGGATTTTGCGTTAGTTGCTTTGGGATTTCTTTTTAATTGCTTTGGGATTTTACTTTAATTCCTTTGGGATTTCTTTTTAATTCCTTTGCGATTTTGCTTTAATTGCTTTGAGATTTTGCTTTAATTGCTTTGGGATTTCTTTTTAATTCCTTTGGGACTTTGCTTTAATTGCTTTGTGATTTCTTTTTAATTCCTTTGAGATTTTGCTTTAATTTCTTTGGGATTTTGCTTTAATTGCTTTTTGATTTCTTTTGGGATTTCTTTTTAATTGCTTTGAGATTTTGCTTTAATTTCTTTGGGATTTCTTTTTAATTCCTTTGGGACTTTGCTTTAATTGCTTTGTGTTTTCTTTTTAATTCCTTTGAGATTTTGCTTTAATTTCTTTGGGATTTTGCTTTAATTGCTTTCTGATTTCTTTTGGGATTTCTTTTTAATTCCTTTGGGATTTTGCTTTAATTGCTTTGGGATTTCTTTTTAATTCCTTTGGGATTTTGCTTTAACTGCTTTGGGATTTTGCGTTAGTTGCTTTGGGATTTCTTTTAATTCCTTTGGCATTTGCTTTAATTGCTTTGGGATTTTGCTTTAAGTGCTAAAATTCCTTTGGGATAATTTGGAAATACTTTGGGGGTTCGCCATGATCGCTTTGGGATTTATTATAAATGCTTCGAGATAACTTCTAACTTCTTTGGACTCACTTTATCATCGCTTTGAGATGTTATAAATACTTTGGACTTTTTTTATAAACATTCCGAGGGGGTTGTAATTGCTTTGGGATTTGTTTTAATTGCTTTGAGATTTGTTTTAATTGCTTTGAGATTTGTTTTAATCGCTTTGGGATTTGTTTTAATCGCTTTGGGATTTATTTTAATTAATTGCAGGGGGACTCTTTGACATTAATCCCTCCGGGACGTTCCCCAGTTTTCTCCGGTCGGGTGGGATCACACAAACTCCCTCGTTATTTTGGGTTTCTCACGTCAAGTGAAATATTCCAGAAGTTGAGCAGCTGCCAATGGCGGCGTTTTCCTGCTGACTTGACGACAGGAAAGTTTTCGGTGGAAATAGAATGACCTTGCATAGACTTTGCGGGAAACAGCTGGGTTTGTTGTTGTTTTTTTTTTTTTTTTTTCTTTAATTTATGGCTCAATAATGCAGGTATTGATGTATCATATTTAAAAAAAACCTGCCCAGAAAGTGGGACAGCGGATGCACAGGGACGTGTGCGCGTGGCTGCCGTCAACTCGAGCAAGTTGCTGCCTTCGACTAGCCCAAGAATTTACTTCTCGAGCAGGTAATTCTTTTTTTTTTGTCCCAAATTGTTCATTATTCTTTACTTATTTCTAATTATTCGGCCTGTGGTTATCGCCCTGTGTGAAGTAACGCAAGAGCTGGGCTTGCGTTTGTGTCGCCTCCAAAAAGGTTTAGTTCCCACAGGAATTCAGCCATACCCCCAACTTGGAAATAATTTGGGGTATTTCACCATGGGAAATACGTTGGGGGGTTTCCCCGTGGAAAATCGCCGTGTTTCACCGTGGGAGACGTGTCGGGGTGGGTCGTTTGACTGTGGGAAGACACAACAGGGTGTTTCAACACGGTTGATGCGTTGGGATGTTTTACCATGGGAGACATTGGGTGGGTTGTTTCCCCACGGGAAGACACGTTGGGTGAGTCGGTTGACCGTGGAAGCCCCGTTGGGTTGTTTGACCATGGGAAGACATGTTGGGTGGGTTGTTTGACCATGGGAAGACACGTTGGGTGAGTCGGTTGACCATGGAAGCCCCGTTGGGTTGTTTGACCATGGGAAGGCGTGTTGGGTGGGTTGTTTCCCCACAGGAAGACACGTTGGGTGAGTCGGTTGACCGTGGAAGCCCCGTTGGGTTGTTTGACCATGGGAAGGCGTGTTGGGTGGGTTGTTTCCCCACGGGAAGACACGTTGGGTGAGTCGGTTGACCGTGGAAGCCCCGTTGGGTTATTTGACCACGGGAAGACACGTTGGGTGAGTCGGTTGACCGTGGAAGCCCCGTTGGGTTGTTTGACCATGGGAAGACACGTTGGGTGGGTTGTTTGACCATGGGAAGAGATGTTGGGTGAGTCGGTTGACCGTGGAAGCCCCATTGGGTTGTTTGACCATGGGAAGAGACGTCAGGTGACCCCTTTCCCCATGGGAAGACACGTTTCTCTGTGGGAAACCACATTGAGGCGTTTCCCCACAGGAACAATGTCGGGGTGTTTCCCCACTGACAGTGGAAACAGGGAAGACAATTCCCATTTTTTCCCCCCACCCCAGAATTTACAAAGCAAAAAAAAAACCAAAGAAACCCCAAACCCACGAGAAAAAACTTTGTAAAAAGGGTTTATTGAATTACCCAACAGCAGGCAGTATTATACCGAAAACAGTCAAAGGGAATAGTGCATTTCTGGAGAAAAAAAGGCTAGGATTTGGGTCTGTGGATCTCAATTTTACGTTTATTTCGGCTTGAGGTGTTTATCTCACTTTCCTTCAGGCCACTCCGGTGCAGACGGGTCATCTCGGCTTCGCGCTCTACCTGAAGTAGATCAGGTCTTTAAAACACACCTTTTTTTCTCACCATTTGAGGCCAGATCAAGCGTTTGCCCTTTTTTTTTTGGCAGGTATTTGAAGCTGTAGGCGTCCATCGTAGCTCAGTGCTGGTTTTCCTTCCGCGCTTGCAGGAACTCGACCCGAGACGCCGGTTTGTGCCTCTAGAGGCGTGAAAACCTCCGCAGGAGTATTTTACAAGAAGCGCGTGAACTGGTGCGCGTGCGGAAACCGTCCTCTCGCGTCAGGGTTTCGCCTACTGCATAGGGTAGACGGGGGCTTCCGCTTCCATCCGCACCAAGTTGGGGGCACGGCTGAAAGAGACGCAACGCCGGCAGCCGTCAGGGCCCCCCAGCCCTTCCTCACCCTCATCATCGCGCCCCGGCGGGGAGGCAGAACGTTGCATCTTCCCCTTCCCAAAAGGTGAGTTTTGCTCGGTGCAACCACGTTTTTTTTACGGGGCCGATCTTGTCCTCGTGTGTGGGATGGCGCTCAAAAAAATTTCCAAGCCCAGCTACCGCCTTAGGGCGTTGTTGGCTTCTTCCACGTAAATGTCGCCCCAAAATTGCAATTAGCCCCCCACCCCCACCCTGTTGTTGCGACCGTGTCCGATTTCCCTTGGGAGCATCCTCGTAGCCGGCAGCGGAGGGGAAGCAAGGGTTAAACCGTTGGGTTAGGGCACGTTTGGGCGTGAGGCGGTGGCGCTGGGGGGGCCGTGCAGGATGGGCGGCACGATGCGGCGGGGGCTGGGGAAGGCGGCGGAGCGAGGGGAAGCCGGGGGGTGCGCGAGGGCGAGGTGCGCGGGCAAGCAAGCAGAAGGGGGAGATGGGGTGGCCCTTGGAGGGATCTTCGTTGCCCGGTGGCTTTGGGGTTGCTTTGTGTTCAGTAAAATGGCTCTAAAGTGGGCAAAATGGCTCTAAATTGGGAAAAATGGGTCTATAGTGGGAAAAATGGGTCTATAGTGGGAAAAATGGATCTATAGTGGACAAAAGGGCTCTATAGTGGGCAAAATGGGTCTATAGTGGGCAAAATGGCTCTAAATTGGGCAAAATGGGTCTATAGTGGGCAAAATGGGTCTATAGTGGGCAAAATGGCTCTGTAGTGGGCAAAAAGACTCTATATTGGGGAAGATTGCTCATTATTTGGTAAAATCACTATCTGTTCCAACAAGAGCAACTTCTATTCAGCAAGATCACCTTATATTGAGCACGATTGCTCTATATTTGGCAAGATGGCCCTATATTCAGCTGGATCACACTATATTCGGCAAGATTGCACCGTATTTGGCAAGATTGCACTCTATTTGGCAAGATCGCGCTGTATTAGTCAAGATCGCGCTGTATTGGGCAAGATCGCGCTGTATTAGGCAAGATCACCCTATATTTGGCAAAATCGCCCTATATTTGGCAAAATTGCCCTATATTCGGCAAAATTGCCCTATATTCGGCAAAATGGCTCGGTATTTTGCAAGAAGACCCTGTGTTCAGCAAGATTATTCTATACTGGGCAAAATTACCCTATATTCAGCAAAACCATTCTATACTCGGTGAAATCTATCTGAATTCAACAGTCGCCCTGTATTTGACTCTGCTTCTCACGGGGACCAACCCGAGCAGCTTAGCGAAGCAGGAGGCATCCCATGAGACACCAAAGACCTATTTTTTCAGCTCGATCTTGGCTCAGTTTTTCTTTCTACAAAGAAAACTCTTCTGGGCATTGTGATTTTGGTCGATACCCGTTTTGTACAGGATGTCTGACATCGAAGCTAAGGCATCGGGTGGCTACTCTTCATCCGCGTCTAAGTCTGGCCCGTGCTGAGGCACCAGAAACCCCCAATTATTCAGGTAATTAATTAGGGAGGGTCGAACAAACTAAGCCTCATCCAATCACGGGGCTGCAGGAGCATTTGTAGTGTGAGATGTGACAACAAAGAAGGACAAGCGTCACTTACCAGAATAATTTCCTTGGGTTTGTGTGTGTCAGTCGCTGTGGATGAAACCAAAGAAGATGGAGAAGTCCTTTCCGGATGCCGCCTAGCCCGACCCGTTGACGCCCCACGGAGGTTGTCCCCTACCCTTTTGCTTGCCCAGGCTTAAAAAAATATCAACCCATGGTTTGGAGGGGGGGGGTGTCTTTTGGGGTCACTCACCATCCCGCAAAATCCCTGGCTTTCCAGGCATCCACAACCTCTGCGATGCTCCTCACAGTCCGGCCATCAGGCAGCTTCAGGTCATCGCTGGCGTCACCGTTGAAGTTGCCACAGGGAGCGCAGAGCCGGTTGACCAAGGCGGCCCCTACGGTCACCGTCACCTCCCCGCTGGGGCTGAAGAGCACATCCATCCCCGACGTATGGGAGACGGTGATGTTCCCTGCCACCGCGCTCAAGGAAACGGCTTTGGACAGCGTGGTGGGAAGGCGGGTAAAAAGACCGTTCACCTGCAGCGAGGCAAAATGCCAGAAACGGGTTAAAAAAATCCAAGACCGCCCCGTAAAAAGAGTACGGGTTCAAAAATCCAAGACCACCCTGTAAAAATAGTCCAAGACCACCCCGTAAAAATAGTACGGGTTCAAAAATCCAAGACCGCCCTGTAAAAATAGTCCAAGACAGCCCCGTAAAAATAGTGCGGGTTCAAAAATCCAAGACCGCCCTGTAAAAATAGTGCGGGTTCAAAAATCCAAGACCGCCCTGTAAAAATAGTCCAAGACCGCCCTGTAAAAATAGTACGGGTTCAAAAATCCAAGACCGCCCCGTAAAAATAGTCCAAGACCGCCCCATAAAAATAGTACGGGTTCAAAAATCCAAGACCGCCCTGTAAAAATAGTCCAAGACGGCCCCGTAAAAATAGTGCGGGTTCAAAAATCCAAGACCGCCCTGTAAAAATAGTCCAAGACCACCCCGTAAAAATAGTACAGGTTCAAAAATCCAAGACCGCCCCGTAAAAATAGTCCAAGACCACCCCGTAAAAATAGTACAGGTTCAGAAATCCAAGACCACCCTGTAAAAATAGTATGGCACAAAGATATCGTTGGGTTGAACACCTAAGAGCGACTCAGGGAAGAGGAGATAAATCCCACCCCAATTCCACACCTGAATTTAATTACTCAACTCGCTCCTCCGCAAGGGTTGCCTGTGCCCTACCCCGGCTTACCCACACCTCCATGTTGTTATTCACGGTGATAAAAGCTTCGCGGAAGAAGACGAAGACGGCCACGGCGGCCGGGATGCCGTCATCCCGGCACTCGCTGACCTCCACCACCACCTTGAACCAGTTGGGTGACTGCTCGTTGCAAAGGGCGGCGACTTTGTAGGTGCCGCTGGCGAGGAGCTTTCCCCCGGCGCCGTCAAACGTGGTCAAGGAGGCCCCCGGGGAGATCCGGCACTGGCCTTCCAGTTTGACGCACTGCTGCAGCCCGTCCCGCGTGGCACAGACCTCGTCCGGGGGACACCGTACGTCCTCACAAACGAGTCCCCGGGAGAGGTGGCAATTGCATTTTTTGGAGCAGTTGCTGGAGATGATGGTCTCACCCGCCTGGAAAGGAAAGGCTCCGAGGTTAATCCACATGGGCACCAGCTCCCAGTTTGGGGAGGAATTTCCCACCTTTGAGGGGGGGAAGAAATCCCAGAGAGAGGAAGAAAGAAATCCCAGAGAGAGGAAGAAATCCCAGAGAGAGGAAGAAAGAAATCCCAGAGAGAGGAAAAAAAACCATGAGATGGATTTGGTGGAATTTGTGAAACTCAGTGGACTAATTTTCCTTTTTTCCCCCAGTCCAGCAGAGCAAAATAAGCATTTTAGGATGTTATTAATTGCATTATTTTAGATGTGTGTCCTTAAAAGGAAGTGGCAACCCGCCTCATTGATGGTTGAGTCCCAAAACCAGTTGCATTGACTAAGCGGGACAACCAACCTCATCAAAGATGGAATCCCCAAATTCACTGCATCATCTAGCTGGGACGACCAACCTCACCAAAGGAGTCCCCAAACCTGTTGCGTCATCTAAATGGGACGACCAACCTCACCAAAGGAGTCCCCAGACCCGTTGCGTCATCTAAATGGGACGACCAACCTCACCAAAGGAGTCCCCAAACCCGTTGCGTCATCTAAATGGGACGACCAACCTCACTGAAAATTGAGACTCGAACTTAGTTGCATCGACTCAACGGGACAACCCAATTCGTCAAAGATGGAGGCCGCAAACCAGTTCCGTTATCTAATTAGGACAACCCGACAACCCACCTCATTAGAAGCCTGAATTACCAAACCAGTTGCATCACCCAGATGGGACAACCCGCCCCAGATTCCTTCCTCAACCTGATTTCCACCCAAAAAACCGCTGATGCCAAGCCTCGATGGTCAACTTTACCTTGAAATACCGTCCCCGGTGCACGCAGCCGCATTGCTCCAGGGACACGCAGGTTTCTCCGTCGAAGAGGTAACCGTCATCGCACTGGCAGCCCTCGAAGCACGTCCAGCTACACGGGGCTGGCACGGATAGGCTGGCGCAGGTGAAGTCGCAGGTACGGGTACAGAGCTCGTAGTGACTGTGGGGTGGGCAGGAGAGGGCTGGAAGAAAAAAAAAAAAAAGGGAAAAGTACCATTATTACCCCCCACCCCCCCCTCAAAATTACGACCATTTTTCCCGGACCCAGTGGGGCATCTCCATGGTTGACCAATGGTCTTGGGCATCTCTGATGGCTCCAGAAGATGTTAAGCCAATCGAATCCTGCTTTTAATATTCAAGTTAAAGCATTTGCATAGCACCTCGAGGCAAAGTAGGGCGATGGCCGTCTCGAACTCATTTGACCCAAATATCGATGTTTTGGAGGTGGTAAGCTGGAATTTCTTTCTTCCGGGGTGTTTTGGGTGGGAAATAGGTGGTTGAAGCCCCAAATTGAGGTTTTTGTGGGGAGGTTTAAAATTAATTTCTGGGCTAGTTGATAGATTTTGGGGGGAGTTAAGCAAAAAGCAGCCTGGCGTGATATTACACAGGACGTTCGTACGTTGTCTTCGTCCGGGCAGTGAAGGCGAGTTTGCCTCAAAGGCAGTAAAAAAAAGCCACGACTGCAAAATTGGAGAATTTTTCTGGGGGAAAAAGCTGACTTTGGAAGAAAATAGGAGTTGAAGTGGTATTCTGGAGCACTTACGGCAAAAAGCGCTCGTTCTCCACCCGCCGATCTGGGCCCCAGCGGCTTGGCAAGCGGCGGCGTAGGCTTGGAGGCTGTGGCACAGGACGTCACGAGCGCCGTCGGCAACGCAGACGTCGTGGAGGCAGTGGTTGAAATACTCCGCCGGGCTCACCCGTGGGTGACACGGCCCAAAAGGTCCCGCCGGATCCCAGATGAGCCCGCAGGAGTCGCCGGCGCCGTAGGGAGCGGCGTCGGCGGCATCGCAGGTGGGGCAAAGCTTGCCGTCGCAACCGTCGGCGCACTCTCCGTCCTCCCTCGGCATCTTCCAGGAGGTGACGAATTCCTCGGTGCTCTGCGCCAGGGACCCACCGGGCAACTGGAAGTCATCGCCGGGGTCCCCGTTGTAGTTGCCGCCCAATCCGCACACGCGACCCCGGTAGGCGTCGGGAATGGTGACGAGGAGGTAGGTGGCCGCGTCGTAGAGGAGCCGGAGGCCGGCGGCGGTCTGGAGGACGATGTTGTTGCCTTCTTGGCCAAGCCGTAGCTTCTTGTCCTCCGTCACCAGCGGCAGCGTGTAACGCTCCCCGTCCACCTGGGATGGGACGGGGAGGGGTTTGCACGCACGTGTGCGCCGGGGGACGTTGCACACGCGCACACGGGCACCGACGGACGGGGACGGCCCAATTTTTGGATCGGGGGATTTTGCACGCATGCACCGGGGGAATTTTGCACCCACGCACCGGGGAATTTTGCACCCACGCACCGGGGGATTTTGCACCCACGCATGCACCGAAGAATTTTGCACACACGCGTGCACCGAGGGACAGGGACGTCCTGACTTACCGGGGAGGGGAATTTTACACGCACCAGCAGATTTTGCATGCACGCATGTACGGGGGATTTTGCACAACCGTCCCCGCCGAGGCATTTTGCCCGCGCGCGTACACCGAGGGGTTTTGCACGCACGTGCGCAGGGCGGATTTTGCACGTGGGGCGCAAGACCCTCCCGACTTACCGTCACCTCCCACCTCCGTCCCCTCTCCAGGCTGACCGTGTACCCGTGGATGAAGACGACCACTTTCTTCATCAGGGCCACGTTCCCCCGGCCGCCCGCCTCCTGCTGCAGCCACACCGAAAAATTCGTCAGCCGCCCCTCCGCCTTACAGAGCCGCGCCAAGACGTAGCTGCAGGACCCCCGGAGATCGAAGGCTCGCCCGTCGAACGTCACGTAGTGCGGGTCGCCCGACACCACCAACCGCCCGTAGCCGGCGGGGTAACACCCCAGCACCCCGTCCTCCACTCGACACTCCTCGTGGGCGCCGCAGAAGACCTCCTCGCACTCCACCACCCCCTCGCCTTTGCAACGGCACCTCTCCCGGCACGAGGCGTAGAAATCCTCGCCTTTCTTGTAGTAGCGGTCCCGGTGCTCGCAGCCGCACTCGCCCGCCGGCACGCACTCGTCGCCGCTGAGGACGAAGCCCCCGTCGCAGAAACAGCCTTCGGTGCACGGCGCCGACGCGCAGCCCTCGGGGACGGCGCCCGCCCGGCACGTGGCTGGGCAGCTGCTCCCGCAGAGTTCGTAGTGAGAACGGGGGGGGCAGGAGGGGCCTGAGAGAAGCAGAGGAGAAAAAAATACCAAGGCCCGCTCGGATTTGCAGCTGGAAGCGTCAGGGTGAGTATTTCTGTCATTGCGCTGAAGTTGGGGGGGGGGCAGATGCAAACAAGTCCTGGGTGGTGGAGCATCAATATCACTCTGGAGGGTAAAGGGGATTTATTTTGCATTCCTCTTCCTTGCCTTAATAAAATACGTGGAGGGCAACGGGGATTTATTTTGCATTCCCCTTCTTGCATTAATAAAATACGTGGAGGGCAACGGGGATTTATTTTGCATTTTCTTTCCTTGCCTTAATAAAATACGTGGAGGGCAACGGGGATTTATTTTGCATTCCCCTTCCTGAATTAATAAAATACGTGGAGGGCAACGGGGATTTATTTTGCATTTTCTTTCCTTGCACGAAGGAGGAGCGTGGAGGGCAATACTGATTTATTTTGCTCTATTGCATGAAAAGAGGAATAAATTTTGCTTTGGAGATGAGTTGGAGGAAATGTTCCCGCATCCGTATTTGCCTCTAAACTCATCATTTGGCCTCGGGGCTGTAGAGGGAGAGGATAAAATAATTTTTTCTGGAAGGAACGGTTGAAAATGGGGCAGATAAATCCTATTCTTTCATCAGCCCAAAGCCTAGGGGGCAAATCCGAACAAATTTTGAGTGGTTGAGCGTCAAATATCGCTCTGAAGAGCGAAGGGGACGGATTTTGCATCCCCCCTTCCTTGCATTGAGGAAGAATCTGGAAATCAACGGGGTTTTCTTTTGCACCGTTGCATGAAGGAAGGAAGGAATTTTGCTTTGGAAACAAGTTGGAGGGGATTTCCCCGCATCCATAAACTCATCGTTTGGCCTCGGAGCCGGGGAGGGAGAGGATAAGCTAATTTGCATGGCAAGGAGATGTTGGAAACGGGGCAAATAAACCCAATTTTGGAAGCGTTTTGTGTTTCCGTTGGCTCTAAGCAAAGCCAAGAGCAGGCGGTTGGGCTCGAAACCTTTTTTTTTTTTTTTATGGCCAAGCGTGTTGGTTGCGGGGGGGCGGGAATCCCCTTCTGGCCCCGCTCACCGCAGAAGGACGGCGTCCTCCACTGCTCCACGCCGATGCCGCGGCTCTGGCATTCCGTCACGTAGGCGGCGATGGCTTTGCACAAAGTGTCCCGGTGACCTTTGTAGTGGCAGGCATCGAAGGCGCAATCCTCCAGGAAGGGTTTGGGGTCGATGACGTGGTGGCAAGCCCGGAAGGGCCCCCCAACTCTGGCGATCACCCCACAATAGCCGTCGCGGCGGTAAAGCTCTTTCTGCTTCTCGTTGCACGCCGGGCAATCCCCCACGCAACCGGCCGAGCAACCGGGGACGTCTTCCACCTTCCAGCTATCGGCCAACTGGATTTCATCCGCGGCCCGTTTACCGTCACGGGTGACGAAGTCGTCGGCGGCGTCGCGGTTGGCGTTGCCGCAGAGGCCGCAGACGGCGCCGGCGTAGTCGTCGGGGAGGATGACGCGGGCGTAGCTGTACCAGTCAAAGCTCACCCGCAAGCCGAAGGCGGTGCGGGCGAAGCCGTGGACGCCGCTGTGGTAGAGCTCAAACTGGTCCTTCTGGGTGAACGGGAGCTCCACGAAGGCGCCGTTGACCTGGGGAAGGTGGTGGGGAAGGTCGGCGGTGGCACAGCAAAACGGCTCACACGACCGGCTTGAGTTTTGGGCGATTTTTTTTTTTTTTTTGCAAAACTTTTCACGCGGGGAAGATTTCTGCCCAAATGCGAATCCGTTGGGACGCGAGCGTTTTGGCAAAACCCTTTGCACGGGGAAGATTCCCGCCCAAACGCAAATCCGTTGGGACGCGAGCGTTTTGGCAAAACCCTTTGCACGGGGAAGATTCCCGCCCAAATGCAAATCCGTTGGGACGCGAGCGTTTTGGCAAAACCCTTTGCGCGGGGAAGGTTTCCGCCCAAACGCGAATCCGTTGGGACGCGAGCGTTTTGGCAAAACCCTTTGCGTGGGGAAGATTTCTGCCCAAACGCGAATCCGTTGGGACACGAGCGTTTTGGCAAAACCCTTTGCGCGGGGAAGATTTCCGCCCAAACGCGAATCCGTTGGGACGCGAGCGTTTTGGCAAAACCCTTTGCACGGGGGAGAATTTCCGGGCGAATTCAAATCGGTCAAGTTTGGGGTGGTTTTGGTAAACACTTTGCATGGGGAGAATTTCTGGCCAAAATGCAAATCGCTTGAGATTTGGGTGTTTCTGCAAAAACCTTTAGCATGAAGAGGATTTGCAGGCATAGGGTTAATATATTAAGTGGAAAATATTATTGTTCAGCGAGAGAAATAGAGGAAAAGGTGCAGCCAACCCTTTTGTGCAACACTTGGGCTAAAACAAGGCAGGAATTGGAGCTTTCCCAAAAGAATTGAGTCAGTTTGCAGCTGTCAGGAAGAAAGGAAATACAAACTCAGAAAGCCGCGTGGGAGCAAAAAAAAAGAAGCCGAAGACGTCAAGCAAAGTGGATGCTTCTGAATGTGGAAGTATTTTTGCTATTATTCACGGATATTTTTTGCTCGCTCAGTCTGCCGGAGCGAAAATTGGCTGTTTCCAGGACACCATAAACAAGTCGTAGGGTTTTTTTCTTTTCTTTTTTTTTTTTTTTTTTAAATGAACTTCTTTAAGTGTTTAAAAATAAGGTGTTTAAATCCAAACTAGCTGCTCAGGGCTCCCTCTGGAGACAGCAGACAGAAACCGATGCTTCCACAGCGGTGCGCACGAGGGAAAAAAAGGACGATTTGAGGGGAAAACACAGCAAATAAGCAGTTTAGACGCAAGTTGCACGAGGTCCTCGTCGGACACCTACCTTGACCTTGCGCGGGTGCTCCTGGCTCATGCTGATGACGTTGCCGTAGACCTCCAAGGTGACGGTTTTGGTGAAGGACACGGCTTTGCTGCCCCGGTTGTTGTTCTCCACTTTGACGGTGAAGGGGACCAGTTTGGGGTCCTGAGTGCAGAGGGCGGCGAACTGGTAGACGCACGTCCCTTGGAAGTCGTATTTCAACCCGTCGAAGGTCGTGTAGTGAGGATCGCCCGTCCCGATGCAGGTGAAGTATTTGTTCGCCTGGCACTTGGGGACGCCGTCAACCATGACGCATTTCTCGTGGGCCTTGCACCCAACCTTCTTGCAAGCCACCTTCCCCCCCGCCTCGCATCGGCACCGGCTCCGGCAACTCCCGTCCTCCCAAAATTCCTCCCGGATCTTGTAGGAGCGACCGTTGTGGAAACAACTGCAGGTTTCCGCCGGGACGCAGGAGTCGTTGTGGAGGACGAAGCCTTCGTTGCACTGACAGCTCGCCCGGCACGCCTCGCTGCAGGACGCGGGGGCTTTGGGGTGGGTGCAGGTGGCAGGGCACGCCGTCCCGCAGGCCTCGAAGTGGCTGTTTTGGGGGCATCGCTGAGCTGTGGGGGTGATATTTGAGAAGAAGGACTCAAAAAAAAAAAAAATGGCCAACGCAAGGGATGAGCTAAGCACTTTCCTTAGAGGGACATCAGGTTCTTACGTTGGGTCAGTTGATGCCCGCGAGTTATTCGGAGTCCCTGAGACACCCCATGGGCATGGCCCTCGAGAACCGACCCCCCCCTAATTCTGTGTGTGACGGACATCTGAAGTCAGATAAGGTGCATTTTGGGGCGGTTTGGCATGAAAAGAGCAACACGATCCTTTCCCAACGCCGGCAATGTTGGTGAAGTTGACGCCGGCAATCTTCGTTAAGTTGACGCCTACAAGCGTCAACTTGGTGGGCTGGGCAGCAGCTCTCAGGCCAGATCCCTGTGTGGATCCTCTTCTTTCTGCCCCAAAATTCTTAGGGACCCCCCCCAAACTGAACTCACCACAACCTGCCGTGTCCTGCAGGGTCTCCCGGTCTTCGCAATCATCCTGGCAGGAGGGATCTCGCCAGCTCTCGGCCCAATCCTCCAGGCTGGAAGCCTGAGCACCGTCGGAAAGTGTCATCTCGTCCTCTGAGTCCTCGTTGAAGTTGCCGCAGAGTCCACAGGTGGTCCCGAAATAACTGCTGGGCACCGCCACCATTATGGCCCAGTCTTCGTCGTAGGTCACCTGCAGCCCAAAATCCGTTTGCAGGATGGTGCGACCCTCGTTTTGGGAGAGCTGGATCTTCCCCGCTTCCAGGGTGGCTGGGAGGCTGGTGGGTTTGTTGTTGACCTTGGGGGAAAGGAGGAAAAAAAAGAAAAAAGGGTTAAATTTCATCAGGTGGTGGCTTTGCTAAGAGTTCACAACCCCCAAAAAGCATATAGATACAGTCAGAAAGAGAAATTTCTTTCAGGAAGAAGCAATTATCGGCACAAACCAGCAATTTTGCCCCACGTCCTGTAGATACGCACTAGGCTTTAGCCGGAAAAGATCAAAACCCAAATGTCTCATGAGAAAATCATCTCCTTCAAATTCCGAGCTTAAAATCTCATTTATGTTAAGACCGCTGAACTCTACAGCTGGGAGAAACCTCATCTCGCCTTGTAAAATAGACTTACAGCTCGCTTAGACTCCCTTTTTTTGTGGTAGGTCTCCATGGTTAGTGGACCCCATGGATAAATCCAGGCTTAGAGTAGAGTTGCACCCTTAAAAATTGCCTTTTTCTTGATGCTAACCAAAAAGCGAGCGTGCTTTAACGAAAGACCCCTCGAGGCAGGTGCAAAGCACCCTCTCCTTTGCCCTGTCTTGCTTGGTAACGCAAAATTTCCCAATATTCTGCGGTTTCAGTGGTTCTCCTCATTTTTCTAATTTCAACCTCGCCCGCCCCAATGTTTTATCCTCTTCCGCTCGGCCAAAAAAAGGCTTTCTCCAGAATAACGCTGGAAAAACCCACCTGGATTTTACCTCCCTCTCCTATGTGGATGGAGATATTGTAGGAGTACACGTAGATGTTGGTCAGCCACTCCTTAAAATGGCCTTCGCTCTTCTTCTCCTCCACGACGAAAGGCGGCAGGGTGGGATCGTCGCCGCAATATTTGGCAACGGTGTAGGTGCAGCCGCCCCGGATGTCCACGGTCATGCCGTCGAAGGTGTGGTATCGCAGGGACTGCGACCCCATGCAGGTGCCCATGTAGTCGTGCGCGCACGAGGCCTCCCCCTTCTCCGTCTTGCACGTCTCCTTGGCGCGGCATTTCACCAGCTGGCAGGGGTCTGGAAGAAATCACACGCGATTAATGGCGGGGATGAATTCGCTGCCGGATGTGGCCTCGCGGGCAGCGCGAGCATCACCGGCACCGAAGACGGTCAACCAGCACCTCCAGATCTCGGCTATATTAAAGCTGGGATTTATCCCGGGTGGGTTTAGCCACCTTAAGCTTAGACTCGAACATCTGGGTTGATCGCTTGAGGCTCCTTTCATTGATTGTTTAATTACAGATGATTTATTTACAGACTAAAATTTATCCCGGGTGGGTTTAGCCACCTTAAGCTTAGACTCGAACATCTGGGTTGATCACTTGAGGCTCCTTTCATTGATTCTTTAATTGCAGATGATTTATTTACAGATTATTTATAGCCTAAAATTTATCCCGGGTGGGTTTAGCCACCTTAAGCTTAGGCTCGAACATCCGGGTTGATCACTTGAGGCTCCTTTCTTTGATCGTTTAATTACAGATGATTTATTTACAGATTATTTATAGACTAAAATTTATCCCGGGTGGGTTTAGCCACCTTAAGCTTAGACTCGAACATCCGGGTTGATCGCTTGAGGCTCCTTTCATTGATCGTTTAATTACAGATGATTTATTTACAGATTATTTATAGCCTAAAATTTATCCCGGGTGGGTTTAGCCACCTGAAACTTAGACTCGAACATCTGGGTTGATCGCTTGAGGCTCCTTTCATTGATTGTTTAATTGCAGATGATTTATTTACAGACTAAAATTTATCCCAGGTGGGTTTAGCCACCTTAGGCTTAGACTCGAACATCTGGGTTGATCGCTTGAGGCTCCTTTCATTGATTCTTTAATTGCAGATGATTTATTTACAGATTATTTATAGACTAAAATTTATCCCGGGTGGGTTTAGCCACTTTAGGCTTAGACTTGAACATCTGGGTTGATCGCTTGAGGCTCCTTTCATTGATTGTTTAATTACAGATGATTTATTTACAGACTAAAATTTATCCTGGGTGGGTTTAGCCACCTTAAGCTTAGACTCAAACATCCGGGTTGATCACTTGAGGCTCCTTTCTTTGATCATTTAATTACAGATGATTTATTTACAGATTATTTATAGCCTAAAATTTATCCCGGGTGGGTTTAGCCACCTGAAACTTAGACTCGAACATC
>JANXJC010000072.1:419992-432084 GCA_027564655.1 Leptodon cayanensis
TCTTGCAAGAAGACACCTCAAAGCTCAAAAAACTCCAATCTCTTGCAAGAAGACGCCTCAAAGCTCAAAAAACTCCAGTCTCTTGCAAGAAGACCCCTCAAAGCTCAAAAAACTCCGGTCTCTTGCAAAAAGACCCCTCAAAGCTCAAAAAGTCCAGTCTCTTGCAAGAAGACCCCTCAAAGCTCAAAAAACTCCAATCCCTTGCAGGAAGACCCCTCAAAGCTCAAAAAACTCCGGTCTCTTGCAAGAAGACCCCTCAAAGCTCAAAAAGTCCAGTCTCTTGCAAGAAGACGCCTCAAAGCTCAAAAAACTCCAATCCCTTGCAAGAAGACCCCTCAAAGCTCAAAAAACTCCAATCCCTTGCAAGAAGACGCCTCAAAGCGCAAAAAACTCCAGTCTCTTGCAAGAAGACCCCTCAAAGCTCAAAAAACTCCAATCTCTTGCAAGAAGACACCTCAAAGCTCAAAAAACTCCAATCTCTTGCAAGAAGACGCCTCAAAGCTCAAAAAACTCCAATCTCTTGCAAGAAGACCCCTCAAAGCTCAAAAAACTCAATTTTTTTGCCCCATGTTTGATGCTATTATTTTTTCACGTTTTTTTTATTTTTTTTTTCTCCTCCAGGTGAACAACCACCGCTCCCACCTCCCCATCTCCCTCGCCCAAGGCAAACTTCACCTGCAGCAAAAGGGCAAGTCCGTCCTGATCCAAACCGACTTCGGGCTGAAGATCCTCTATGACTGGGACGACCACGTGGTGGTGAAGCTCCCCGGTCCGCTTTTCGGCAAAGTGTGCGGGCTGTGCGGCAACAGCAACGGCAAAGCCTTCGACGACGCCCTCATGCCCGACGGCAACCTGGCGCAGAACCCGGTGGAGCTGGGCCAGAGCTGGAAGGTGGCCAAGGGCCATCGCTGCTGGGACAGCTGCAGCGGGGATTGCCGACGTTGCCGACGGGATGAAGAGGCCAAGTACGCGGGGGAGACGTCGTGCGGGTTGCTCACGCAACGCTGGGGGCCGTTCGCGCCCTGCCACGCCGCCGTCAACCCCAACGTCTACCAGAAAAACTGCGTCTACGACCTCTGCATGAACGACGGGCTCCACCTCAAGCTGTGCCAAGCCCTCGAAGCCTACGCCGATGCTTGCCAGGAGGAGGGAATCACCGTCGCCGACTGGAGGACGCTGGCGCGTTGTCGTGAGTAGCTCCCGGTTGGCAGAATATCTTCCCCCTGGGTGGGCAGGGAGGGGCGATCTTCATTAATTTGGGTGTAATTAAGGGGCGATGGGATGAGAATGAGCAGAAAACAGGCGCGAAAGGGAAATTACAGCATGGGGGATCTTCGTTTCTCCTTTGCGCTCTTGAGCTGTCAAGCGAGGTGGGGCCGGGTCATTTTGAATTAGGCTGCGCAAAGCTGGGCCTGAAGGGCTTCGGGGTTCCAAACGTCGGAGATTCATGGGAAAAGGTTACTGCAGCAAGTCCAAGCAGAAAGCCCAGGAAGACTCCAAAAATTCGATGTAGAAAGTCCACGCAGAAAGTCTGTGTAGAAGCTCCAGAAAGTCCAAATCCCCAAACTCCACGCAGAAAGGCCAGAAAGTCTGCGCAGACTCCCAAAAGTCTCTGCCGAAAGGTCAAAAAGTCCATTCAGAAGGTCCAGAATGGCCTTTGAGACTCTAAAAAGTCTCTGCCGAAAGGCCAGAAAGTCTGCGCAGACTCCCCAAAGTCTCTGCCAAAAGGTCAAAAAGCCTATTCAGAAGGTCCAGAATGGCCTTTGAGGCTCCCAAAAATCTGCTGAAAGGTCAAAAAGTCCATTCAGAAGGTCCAGAACGGCCTTTGAGACTCCCAAAAGTCTGCTGAAAGGTCAAAAAGTCCATTCAGAAGGTCCAGAACGGCCTTTGAGACTCCCCAAAGTCTCTGCTGAAAGGTCAAAAAGTCCATTCAGAAGG
Organism: Leptodon cayanensis; assembly: GCA_027564655.1. Taxonomy (NCBI): domain Eukaryota; kingdom Metazoa; phylum Chordata; class Aves; order Accipitriformes; family Accipitridae; genus Leptodon; species Leptodon cayanensis. The sequence goes on from JANXJC010000072.1 coordinate 421,931, forward strand.
TCCAGAACGGCCTTTGAGGCTCCCAAAAATCTGCTGAAAGGTCAAAAAGTCCATTCAGAAGGTCCAGAACGGCCTTTGAGGCTCCCAAAAGTCTCTGCTGAAAGGTCAAAAAGTCCATTCAGAAGGTCCAGAACGGCCTTTGAGGTTCCCAAAAGTCTCTGCCGAAAGGCCAGAAAGTCCACGCGGGCTCTGGAAGCATGTCCATGCAGAAGGTGCAGGGAGTCCACAGAGACTCCCTGAAATCCATGCAGAAGGTCCAGAAAGCCATGGTAACCCCCCAAAAGTCCCACTAGATAAGCCAGTAGGTCCAAGTCCCAAAAAGTCTCCGCAGAAAGTCCATTCAGAAGGTACAGAGAGTCCAGGGAGACTCCCCAAGGTCTCTGCTGAAAGTCCAGGGAGTCCATGCAGGCTCCAGCAAGTCTGTGCAGAAAGCCCAAGTCCTAAATTTCCGTGCAGAAAGTCCAAGTCCTAAAAGTCCATGCAAAAAGTCCAAGTCCTAAATTCCACGCAAAAAATCCAGAAAATCCATGAGGACTCCCAAAAGTCCAGGTAGCTAGTCCAAGAAGACCTCCGAAGGTCCGCGCAGAAGATCCAAAAAGTCCACGGAGACTCTCCAAAGGCCACGTGAAACTCCAGAAAGCCCACGCGGGTTTTCTTAAGCCTTCCCGGCGGCCGAGGAGCACGACCTCCACCGTGACCGCGCTGTCCTCTCCCCTTCGACAGCTCTCCTCTGCCCGAAGAACAGCAACTACACCGCCTGCGGCACCGCCTGCCCCGCCACCTGCAACGACGGCGCCGTGCCCGCCGCCTGCGCCCATTCCGCCTGCGTGGAGACCTGCGAGTGCCGGGAGGGTTTCGTGTTTGACGCCAACCAGTGCATCCCCCAGGGCGAGTGCGGCTGCGTCTACGAAGGTCTCCTCCGCGACCCCCGGGAAGAGTTTTGGGGGGACGGCGCCTGCACCAAACGTTGCGTCTGCGACGCCAAATCCCACGAGGCCGTGTGCCGTTCGGCCAGCTGCCGCGCCGAGGAAGAGTGCCGGGTGGAGGACGGCGTTCAGGATTGTTATCCCAAGAGATACGGGACGTGCGCAGCGACCGGTGCCACCCACTACGAGAGCTTCGATGGGGGGAAGTTCATTTTCCAGGGCACGTGCCTGTACCAGTTCGTTGGGTTGTGCCAGAAGAACCAAGGTTTGGTGGACTTCCAGGTGCTGGTGCAGAACGGCCGCCAGGACGACGAACTTCTGTCCTCCGTTGCTCTCGTCGTGGTCAAAGTCTACGGCAAAACCATCGTGATCAGCCAGGAACTTCCCGGTAAAATCACGGTGAGTTTAGCAAATGGTTCTTTATCCAATCTCCGCGTTCTTCGCTTTCTGCTCCTCACCCCAACGTCCTTGTCCCATTTCTTTTCTTCCACCCTCCCTCCTCTATTTTTTTGTCTGTATTGGGTCATGCCGAATATTTTTCTCCAACTATGCCGCTGAGATCCAGAGCTACCAGGTCGGTTCGCCCCACGTTAATCAAGGTGAGATTTAATCACCTAAATAGAAGGGATCTCCACCTCAAGCGGGAGATCGGTGTGTGATATAAGCCTCGGGCAGCGTTCACGTCAAAGCCGGCGGGCAACTGTACTCGGCGCAGATGATTCAATCCGAAAAATCTTCATCTGCGTAATTTGGGGGCTTTGGCTGGCGCCCAAAGTGCAGGTGGCGTGAAAAGACGATTCGCCTTTACTGTTGGATACCAAATCGGGGTTTTTCTTTTTTGCTTTCGTCCCCAGATCGATGACCGATTGGTCAACCTGCCGTATTACCAGAGAGACGGGAAGATCTCCGTCTACAGAGACGGGCAGGAAGCGGTGGTAGAGACGGACTTTGGCCTCGCTGTCGCCTACGACTGGCAAAGCCGAGTCACCGCGTCCGTACCCAGCACTTACGCCAACGCCCTGTGCGGCCTCTGCGGGAACTACGACGGGAACGCGGGCGACGAGATGATGATGAAGAACGGCCAAGTGACGTCAAACCCCGACGTCTTTGGCCGCAGCTGGAAGGTGAGCGACATCCCAGGTTGCGTGGAGCTGTCGAAGGTGGAATGTCCTACCATGGCAGCGGCTCTGCAGCGCCAAGAGGTCTTGAAGACGGGTTGCGGGATCATTCCGCAAGTGGACGGACCCTTCGTAGCTTGCCACGCTCGTGTCGATGCCAACAAATACTTCCAAAACTGCGTGCACGATTTTTGCCTCTTCCCACACCGAGAAGATGTGATCTGCCACATCGTCGCCCGTTACGCCGCTGCCTGCCAGGCTGCCGGCGTGATCATCGGGAGGTGGCGGACGGACGATTTCTGCGGTAAGTTGGGCGAATTGGAGGCGTTTCTTCTTCGTGGGGGCGTCATGAGCATCCGAGGAAACCCCAAGCCTGGGCCGAACCCACGTGGGGATGAACCGGAGGTGGGAATCGTCTCACTCAGTGGTGCTTTAGCCCGCCCAAAGTCTAGGTTGGTGCCATCATCTCTGTTTACAGCCAGAAACCCTTCCAGGGAACAAGACGTCTCGTCTGGCTACGACGGGCCGAATAATTGAGCCCCAATAAGCAGCAATTCCTTCGCGTTGACTAAAAACGAGAGAGAGGGCTAATTGCCTGGATTGCTTAGAGGGCAAAACACACGAGGTGCACCAAAAATATCTAAATTAGGGGAGAGGGACCCAGCCAGGTAGTCGATTGGGGAGCCAACGTGGGAGCGATTCTGTTGCTTGGGGGAACGGCCTTGTTTCCTCCACGATAAAGGGGAGAACCAGGTGATTCGGGGGCCTCAAACCCCACCTCCAAAGGGTTAAAATGTCCCTTAGGGACACCCCTTCCCTCATCGCGTCCACGATGAAGAAGGCATGAGCTTTAACCGCGAAGCAATTTGGTAAAAAAAGATCTACATCTGCTGAACCTCATGACCGGGCCCAACGGCGTCCCTAATTCCAGGAAAATCACAGGACCTGGCCCGTAATTTCCTCGCTCCTAACGAATCGCCTTGTCTCGCGGCAGGTATTTCGTGTCCTGCAAACAGCCGCTACGAGATCTGCTCCCAGAGCTGCAAGCAGACCTGCAGCAGCATCTACATCCCGGCAAAATGCTCCGAGCAGTGCCGGGAGGGCTGCGTGTGCAACGAAGGCTTCGTGCTCAGCGGTGACGAGTGCGTCCCCCTAGCCCAGTGCGGATGCCTCCATCGGGGCTTCTACTACAAGGCGAAGGAGACCTTCCTCCCCAGCAAGCAGGAGAAATGTCAGTGCCAGGCCGGCGGCGTGGTGAACTGCCAAGAAATTCCTTGCCCCGCAGACAGCGAAGGCGAACTCATCGACGGCGTCTTCCAATGCCGACCTGCCGCGCTCAGGGCCTGCGTAGCCACCGGTGACCGCAACTATATGTCCTTCGACGGGTTGGCTTTCAACATCTCGGGCACCTGCTCCTACGTCCTCACCAAGACCTGCGGCGGTGACGATGTCAAGCCGTTTGTGGTGAAAATCGAGAAGGACAGCCGGCAGAAGAGGAAGGCCTCCGGCATCCGAGCGTTGTCTGTCGAAGTCTACGGGCTCACGTTGACCTTGACGCGAGGCAAGAGGGGAGATGTCACGGTAAGGCGGTACTTGGGGATCCGCCTCTTTCTGGGCCCAAACACGCTGGCGACAAAGTCTAGGGGCTCACGCCGACTTTGCCGGGAGGCAAGAGGGATGCAGCGGCAGTAGGTCCACGCGTGGCCCGTTTAGGGTACAAACGTGCTGCCGTCAAAGTCTACGGGCTCACGTCGACCTTGACACGCGAGGCGAGAGGGGAACCCTCACGCCACATCCGGGCTTTGCCCTCCGTCTCTTTTTGAGGGCCGACGTTTTGGTGACGGCGTCTACAGGGCTCGTGTTGACCTCGGTGTGAGGCAACGAGGGACCTGGCATGGGGGGGTGGTGAAGCGCAGCCGTCCCCCTTTTCGGTTGCAAGAGTGTCGGTGTCAAAGTCTACAGGCCTCGCCTTGACTCTGGCACGAAGCAAGAGCTGCACGCTCACAGTAAGGCCGTGTTTTGCGGGCCACCTTTTTGGGGCGTCTGAGCCCCCCCAAAAATTGGTTTTCCTTGATGGAGGGAAGATGTCACCCCTATCTTCAAGACAAAGCCCTGCTTATCCCCACTTTGCCTTCCAGTTTCAAACCGGGAGCCGTAAATTCATGAAAAGGTTGCTCGGAAGGTGTTTCCCCCGATGTTTTTTTCGCTCCTACCTCCCTAGTCTTCTCCTTGTAGCACCCCTGAGGCTCGCTGGAGGATTTTTCTCTCTCTCTCTCCGTCCCAGGTGGACTCCATACTCCACCACCTCCCGGCCATCCTGAGCAACGGCCGGGTCCACGTCCACCACCACGGGCCGGGCGTCCTGCTTCAGACCGACTTCGGCCTTGTCGTACGCTATGACCTCCACCGCCACGTGGCGGTCACGGTCCCGCAAAGCTACCAGGGCCACCTTTGCGGGCTCTGCGGCAACTACAACGGGCAACAAAAAGATGATTTCCGCCTCCCCGGTGGCCAACAAGCCCCCGACGCGATGGGCTTTGGTTCTGCTTGGAAAACGTCTGATGCGTCTTGCAGTGAGGACTGCCCCGAGGAAAAATGTCCCGTCTGCACGGAGGAGAAGAAGGTTGTCCTCCGGAAACCCAACTACTGCGGCATCCTCACGTTACCGAAGGGTCCTTTTGGCTCCTGCCACAACCTCATCAAGCCAGACCTGTATTTCCAAGCTTGCCTCCACGACCTTTGCCTAACCGGAGCGGACACCCGTGTCCTCTGCCAGAGCATCCAGAGCTACGCCACCGCTTGCCAAGACGCCGGCGGCGTCATCGCGGCTTGGAGAAAACCATCCTTCTGCCGTAAGTGGTGGGCCGGGGGGGCGTCGCGGGTGGGAAACGTTCTCCGTGGCCGGGAAGTCACATCTTGTTGGGATTCATTGAAAAAATAGGCAAGGTTTTATAATTTATTTCTAAGGGACGCTGGGGACCGGAGTCTGCGCTGACCGCCCTCGGTGCGTGGGGTGACGTGAACGGTGCCGTTGGGTTGGGAGGTCAGAGCGGGGAGGATGATGATGGCGGCATGAAAATCATTGCAGGCGGGAAAAGCCAACGCAAGGGGGGGGGTGCGTTTTCGTTGACGCTGGGGATAAATGAGAAAAGCCGACGCCGGCACAGACCGGGTGGGTTTTCAGCCATGGTTTGGGCAAGCAGGGGAAACCAACGTTAAGCGCCAACCAGCTGGATTTTCATTGGCATTTTGGGCACGCGGGAAAAGCCAAGAGAAGCACCAAACAGGCGCATTTTTGTCGGTATCGGGCGAAAAGCCAACGCGAGCGCCAACGGGCTGAACTTCCGTTGACGCCGGGGGCAAACGGGAAAAGCCGACCCCGAGAAAAATTCACTTGGGTGGCGCTCGTGTTGGCTTTTCCCCAACGCCGAGCGCCGACGGGTCACGTTTTCATCAGCGTTTGGGCTCTGCCGTCACCTTGGGGTGCAACCCCGCCCTGCCCTTCCACCCAACGTTCAATCTTGGGATGATCGTCCTTCTTCTTCCAGCCCTCAGCTGCCCGGCCAAGAGCAACTACTCCCTCTGCACCAACCTCTGCGTCAACAGCTGCACGGGGCTTGCGGATGCTTCTAAATGCCCCAAAACCTGCGTTGAAGGCTGCCGCTGCGAGGAAGGGTACCTCTTCGATGGGCGGGGCTGCGTTCCCCAGGACCAATGTGGATGCTTCGTGGACGGGAAATATTATAAGGTAATAAACTCCCGAGTTTGGGGCGAATCGGGGGATTTTTTTTTTTTTTTTTTTAACATTTTCCTCCCGCCTGCGTCGCAACACGTTGCTCCAAAGGCGACGTCCGAGCGGCCCAAAGCGCCTTGCAGGAAACAGAAGAAAAAAAAAAAAACCAAAACCCACCAACCCTCAAAATCTTCCATCTGCCAAGCGATTCCGCGGTTTCACGTGAAGAAAATTGGGGCATTTCCGTCTCTTTTATCACTTGGCATAAAGGTGCTAGCACAGATGTGGGTGCCTAGATAGTAGCAATGCTTTCCACACCTGAAGGCGCTAAATAATAATATATTTTTCCTTCAGAGGGGGTGGAAGAGGGCAAAAGGATTTTTTTTTTTCCCCTGCATTTTTTTTCTTGCGACACAAGGGATCAATTCCTCAGCAGTTCTGCATTTTGCCAAGCTGCTTCTTCTCACTGGTAGACCTCAATATATTTTTTTTTTCCCCTTCTACGTATTTTTACGCATTTCTGTACAACGCGGTTGGCTTTTCTAATCCCGCCGCTTTGCAACCTCTCGCCCTGCAGCCCCACGAGTCGGTCTTGAAGGACAACTGCCAGCGGCGTTGCACGTGTGTCCCCGGCAAGGGCTTGATTTGCAGCAGCCACGGCTGCACCGATGGCGAAACTTGTAAAATCCGGGACGGGATCTTGGGTTGCATCAATCAAAGTAAGGAAAAATGGAGTTGCTTGAGTTAAAAAAAAAAAAAAAAAAGAGGGGGGGTTGGATCTTGGAGCCGGAGTAGATCCTGGGGTTGGTCTGGAGGTTTAATTTAGAGGCGCAGGCTGAGGTGCAAACCTTGCCGCAAGGGGAGACGGAGGCTACAGAGCCCGTCTCCCACCCTGAGAGGGTCAGGGATGCGATGGGAGAATTTTGGAGGAGCAAAATGCTTCCGAAAAGCCACCCCTTGGCTTCGCCTTCGCTCGCGCGTCCTATTTCAACCACTCACCTCGCTCGTGAAGGACGGGCGCAAGCTTGGGTAAGGACGAACCCAATCTCCACGCTTTTTTCCGCAAACGGGGCGGGGGGAAAGACAACTGAAAAGGGGAAATTTGGGGTTGGCGATGGATTGTTGCGCTCCCATTTACATCTCGGAGGTGCCAATCTCCGCCAAAAGCCCGAGGGGGAGCAGAGGACACTTGGTGGGACCTCAACACCGGTGAAGACGCTTGGTTTGCGTGGTGACATGGGTTGTCCTCCTCCCCAGGACTTCTCCCATGGTTTTTTCTCCTTCCAGACCCCTGCAAAGCCCTTCAGTGCCGGCCCAAGGAGAGATGCAAGTTGAAGGACGGCCAAGCCAAGTGTGTCCCATCCCTGGTTGCCACCTGCTGGGCTTGGGGGGACCCCCACTACCACACCTTCGACGGGCTCGATTTCGACTTCCAAGGCACCTGCACCTACACCGTCGCCGAATCCTGCGGGAACGACACCGGATTGGTGCCCTTCAAGGTGGAGGGCAAGAACGACATCCGTGGCGGGGTGAAATCCGTCTCCTACGTGAGCTTGGCCGACATCAAGGTCTACGGCCAACACGTCTCCATCCACCTGAGGGAAGTGGGCAAAGTCAGGGTGAGTTGGCCTAAAACGGAGGCAAAAGCGGCTTTTCCCCACCTCGTTTTTCATCCACCGCTTCCCCACCTCCTTTTTCACGCATCACGTTCAACGCCCCCTTCCTGCTCCGTCAGGGCCGTGGTTATTTTTGGCTAAATCGATCAAACCCCAGTGCGGATTTTTGGAATGTCGGGATATGCCGGCAATACGCTGCCTTGCACGGGGCAGCCCGAGGTTGTTTTCTGCCCCTTGGGGAAGCCGAAACCACCAAAGGCGGCTGCAGTAGGTCTCCAAGAAACCTCAAAGCGGGTGGAAGCCATCGCGCGCCGCGGCGGGACGATCGCGTGCCCCGGCGAGGCGGTCGCCCGCCCCGAGCCCCCCCATCGGGCCGGGTGAACGGCATTCACATCTGGTTCTCCCCACCCGCAGGTCAACGGGGTGGTGACGCTGCTGCCGGTAAGCCTGGAAGACGGCAAGGTGCAGGTCTTCCAGAGCGGGCTCAGAGCCGTGCTGGAGACAGATTTTGGGCTGCGGGTAACGTACGACTGGAACTGGCATCTGCTTATCGACCTCCCCAGCAGCTACTACAAACACACTTGCGGTCTCTGCGGCAATTTCAACCTCAAGCCCGAGGACGACGTCCCCGAGAGCGGCAGCAACCTCGAAACCTTGGTGGCCTGGGCGGGAGGCTGGAAAGTCCTGGACGACGATGACCCGTTTTGTTGGGATTATTGCGAAGGCACCTGCCCGGTGTGCGAGGAAGAGAAAAAAGAGCTGTATGGGGGCAACCAGTACTGCGGCCTCATCAAAAAAAGCTTCCAGGGGCCCTTCAAGGCTTGTCACAACATCGTCAAGCCCCAGGATTTCTACCGCAACTGCCTCTACGACGTGTGCATGAGCGACGGGGCAAAGAAAATCCTCTGCCAGGTGCTGGAGGCTTACGCCTCCACCTGCAAGAAGCACGGAGCCGTCGTGCACGACTGGAGGACGCCGTCGGGCTGCCGTAAGCAACGGGCTTCCTCCTCGGTCTACGTGGTTTCGCAAATTAGGGGAATATCTAGCACGGGTTGATGCATGCAAAACCATCGCTGCGTTTGCATGGGGTCGTATCCAGCCCCGGGGGTGTTGCACGCAAACTACTCGGTGCCTTAACGCGGCGCAATATCCAGTCCTGGAACGTTGCAGGCAAAGCGCTCGATGCGTTTATACGACGCAATATCCACGCCTGGCCGCGTCGCATGCGAAATACTTGCTTCGTTTGCACGGGTCAATATCCGCGCCTGGGTACGTTGTGTGCAAAACACTCCGTGCACGAGCACAGGGGAATATCCAGCCCGGGACGTCGCGTGCGAAGCGCTCGGCGCGTCGGCGCGGCGCGACATCCGTCCCCGGGACGTTGCGTGCGAAGCTCTTGGCGCGTCGGCGCGGCGCGACGTCCGTCCCCGGGACGTTGCGTGCGAAGCGCTCGTGGCGTGAACTCTCCGCAATATCCAGGTGATGCTGCTGCATCCTCCCCCTCCCCCCCTCTAATTGCTCCATTTTCTTCCCCCCGTAGCGTTACCCTGCCCCCAAAACAGCCACTACGAAGCCTGCGGCAACGCCTGCCCGGCCACGTGCACCAAGCCGGATGCGCCCGCCGCTTGCAGCCAACCCTGCGTGGAAACCTGCGCCTGCAACGAGGGCTACGTCCTCAGCGGCGGCCAATGCGTGGCGGTGGCCAGCTGCGGCTGCACCCACGACGGTCGTTACTACCGTCCCGGCGAAGAGTTTTGGGCCGATGAGACCTGCAATTCTCGGTGCAGGTGCGACACGGATTTGGGCATGGTGACGTGCCAGGAAGGCGGTTGCAAGGCGGGGGAGGCGTGCGCCGTGGTGAAGGGCGTGCGGCGGTGCGTGGCCAAGAGCCGCTCCGTCTGCGTGGCCGCCGGCGACCCCCATTACACCACCTTCGACGGGCGCCGCTACGATTTCATGGGCACCTGCATCTACCGCTTGGCCGGCCTCTGCTCGGACGACCCCACCCTCGTCCCCTTCACCGTCACCGTGGAAAATAACAACCGGGGCAGCCGCGTGGTTTCCTACACCAAAGAGGTCACCTTGACCGTCTACAACATGACCCTCAGCCTCAGCCAGGAGCACCCCAAGAAGCTCAAGGTAGGGGAGAAGGAGGGGCCGGTGAGTGCCAAGGTCATCGCGTGGCGTCTGGGTGGGCTGCCAGGTCCTTGTATGGTGTTTAGGTGGGTTGCAAGGTCGTTGGGTGACGTTGGGTTGGGTTGCAGGGTCCTTGCGTGACATCTGGTTGGGTTGCAGTGTCCTTGGATGACATTTGGTTGGGTTGCAGGGTCCTTGCGTGACATTTGGTTGGGTTGCAGGGTCCTTGTGTGACATTTGGTTGGGTTGCAGGGTCCTTGCGTGACATTTGGTTGGGTTGCAGGGTCCTTGGATGACATCTGGTTGGGTTGCAGGGTCCTTGCATGAAATTTGGGTGGGTTGCAAACTCATTGCATGACATCTGATTGGGTTGCAGGGTCCTCGTGTGACATCTGGTTGGGTTGCAGGGTCCTTGCGTGACATTTGGGTGGGTTGCAAACTCATTGCATGACATCTGGTTGGGTTGCAGGGTCCTTGGATGACATCTGGTTGGGTTGCAGCGTCCTTGCATGACATTTGGTTGGGTTGCAGGGTCCTTGGATGACATCTGGTTGGGTTGCAGGGTCCTTGCGTGACATCTGGTTGGGTTGCAGGGTCCTTGGATGACATTTGGTTGGGTTGCAGG
>JANXJC010000076.1:117135-130666 GCA_027564655.1 Leptodon cayanensis
GGAATACTGGGAACATGACCACTTCCTTGGTTGTACCCTGGTTGCCAAGGAAGTCCTAGAACCAAAACCACTACAGCCTTCATGTACATTAATCATCTTTTGGGTTAGAGACAGATTTCATTTATGCACTTCAATGTTGTTTGGAATTATGTATCCATTTTCCCTTTTTAGGTCCAAAAATTGCAGGGCTTTTTTAATGGTTATCTACACTGCATGTTTTCCCTTTTTGGCAAAGAAATGTTTACCTAATTCCAGACTTTTAACATATATCACAACTGAAATGAACTCTATGCCCTTTGATTGAAGAAAAAAGTAATAAAAACTGCCTGTATTGAAATAGCACTGATTTTTGCCAAGAGCTTTTTGAGACATAGGTTCAGAATTTAACTAGATTAAAATGGTGGAATGGTCTCATAATAATTTTGCTAATAAACTGATAAATTGTAATGTCTGTAAAAGTGATTTCTCTCTAAAGTAACTAGTTTGTGGATTTCTTTCTTTAGTCTTATGAAAATGGCCTGGCACAAGGAGCTGGACTGGAATCTCATGGTAAGAATGTTAACATATGTTATGTTCTATACCCATTTTTAAGACTGGAATTGAGAAATGCTGTAAGAAGTGCAGGGTATGTCATGCTTTTCCTTCTTTTCTGGTTTAAGGAAGTGGGAAGAAGAGGAGCAAATCCAAAACATGCCTCAGGAATATCATCTGTTGTCTTCCCTTAGTTCCAGCTTAATATCAGACCAGATGGGGCATTAATATAACAACCCCATTAATCTTACCTCATGAATGTTTTGTTGAAAGGTGTTGCATGTAGTTCTTATCTCTTGCTGACAGAGCAAACTTTTTCGACATGTACCATTGCTACTCTGGATTTATCTGCAAGAGATTTTGTGCAGTGCACCTGATAATCTCCAGTTTCAGCAGCTATTAGTAAAACCTAGAAACGTTTCCTCTGATAGACTACAGCATCCACGGGGGGGCTCAAATCTTGAAGCAGCAGTTAATTTTTGTAAACTGTAGTTGTGAAGATACGAATTCCCGAGACTAATATTTTTAAGCAAAATGTTTCTGTGCCATGAAGTCTGGTCTGCTTGTGACAGAGAAACTATTGACTTCTATGTGACCGATACTAAATCTATCAAATGTTTGCTAGCTTTATCCTTAGTATTGAGCTCTGATAAGATTCCATCTGTTTTCTTCCTGCAGGATGGTTAAAGTTGAAAAACTTAAATTATACCCCTACATATTTAAAAAATTAGTTAACTAAGTTACTGTAGAATGCTAGTGATAACAGATAGCATTACTTCAGTATCCTTCTCCTGCTGCATTTCAGCATCAGAATGAAAATAACCTTAGAGTTACTGGGGTCTTACAGCACCAGGATAGTGTAAGGAACTTTGGGCCCCAAGTCGTGCATCAACAGCTTGCTCACAGTCTTTCCCAGGCTGTAATTTTATCATATCAGGTAATAAACTCAGAATAAGTTTTGATGGTCTTTAAAAAGTGTTGGCCATAATTCACAAAGAACATGAGTTTCTCTTCTAATTTCAAATTTTATAGTGCGGTTTCCTTGACAACAAAAAACTCCTTAGAATTTTATAATAATCTGTATCTATTACAACCATGAGAGTCCAGCAGTCTTTTCATAGTATTAACCACATCTTTTTTTTTTTTTTTCCCTTAAATTTTTTTTTGGCTCTGCTCATCAGACACTTCTGTGTGTTTATATCCTTTGGGGGATTGAGTCGGAGACTGCCTTTGGCATCTTCACTTCAGTCTGATAGCTGGCATCCCCATAGCTTTCTTTTTCAAGTTACATATGAAGAAATGTTTTCTGTTGCATTGCAATTTACTTATTTCTGGACTACTGTGTGAAGTAAATTGCGCAGCATTGAGAGGCAGTCCAGCTTTAAGAGAACAAATTCAGATTTATTTGTGCAAGAGTTGGGTTGAGGTTTTTTTCCCCTTTGACATACATGAACTAAAGTGGTTTTATTTATTTGGATTTTAGGCTTAAAACTAACACTTTCGTACTTCTAAAAATCTATTGATTTAGTTGTTACTACCCTAGTTAAAGTTCTGAATGAGGTCATACAGGCTTCAGTGAAAATCTGCATATCAAAACATTGCAAAAACTCTCTCTTTGCAGGTGGCTCTACATTTTGTGGTATTGCGTCACTATGTTTGATGGGTAAACTCGAGGAAGTTTTTTCAGAAAAAGAACTGAACAGAGTAAGAAGGTGGTGTATAATGAGGCAACAGAATGGCTACCATGGACGACCCAACAAACCTGTAGACACTTGCTATTCCTTTTGGGTGGGAGCAACATTGAAGGTAGTGTATGGAACAGCTGCAGGATAGTTACAGACTTGTTTTGATTTCTTTAAGCATGATATCTTTTCTTTGCTTGAAAGAGTTATATTTGGCACAAGTGCGTGAATATGCACAGATCACTGTAAAGGCCTTTCATCTTGCAAAAATGCAGGATATGGAGGTTCACAAGATTAGTGCTATCTCTGCTGTCACTGCTTATCTCATAAATAGGCACTATCTTTTAGTATTAAAAATATACTAAGATTTAGTATCTTACTGTAATGGTGTAATTTATTTCTTTTCAGCTCTTGAATATATTCGAATGTACAAATTTTGAGAAAAACCGAAATTACATCCTGTCAACTCAAGATCGTCTTGTTGGTGGATTTGCCAAGTGGCCAGATAGCCATCCAGGTAAATTTACTTTTCAAAATCATGGTGAGTGTGTTCTAAGCTAGAAATACATTCCAGCAGTCAGACATCCAAGAGGTGTAAAGGAAGTTTTCTCTTCAGTCTCCTTCAAAAAATGGAACAAAAACACCTTAAAATATAATGAGATTTTCATTATTTAAGTGGAAAGAGAAAGGTATAGTCTTTCCCTGCTCAGCCACAGAGCAAATGAGCTGTTGTTTAGACTATTGCTAAAAGAGTGTTGCTGTCTATTCAGAGCTGGGCAAGCCTTTCCATATGTGTTTAACTGTTCTAGTTAAAGGGAATATTGTGCAGTGGGTATCTTTGTAAATCCTCTGAGTAAAGTATTTCAAAACATTTGTTTCCTTAATAAAGGAATCCTTTAAGCTTATTGAGAAGTCACTGATGTATGTAAAAACAGTCAAAACTTATGTAGTCACATATTATGATTTACAGATCGTAGTTACACATAGCAATTATATGTAGTATATCTGAAAGATAATTATTGTCCTTTTGGAAGTGGCTAATTTGAAGTAGTGAAAAACTTGAAAAGATGCTAAAATCTTTTAATTTGAAATAATTTTAAAAGATGATAGAATTCAATGAAGGTATTGCAAACTTGTGAAAACAAACCTTGTGCCAGTAGTGTTGCCCAGTGACGTTTTGTACAGGGCAGATAAATGGTCTGTAAACTGACCAAATAAGATAAAAATTTAGTTGTAATAAAGGATGAGTCTGTTCAGAATCTGTGTCCTGATATTTCATCCTTTCATTTTTCTCAACAACAGTTGATAATTTTTCAAGGTGAACCCACACTGAAAACACGGTGCTTGTGAATAGGTTTGCTTTCCCCACTCCTCTGAAAATAAGCTTAGGATTCCTGAGAACTTTAGCTATATTTACTCTTCATTATATAGATCAGTCAGTATCATTTGGAGGAAATATTTCTGTTTGTATTGATGAACCATTTACGTAGTGAGCTAGGGATTAAAAAATCTATTTAAAACCCAGCCACGTGCAAAGTTCCTTAACGTGTCTTTTAGCATAGCTGTGATTGTTTGAGATAAGATTTGAGAAAGTCAAGACTAATAATAAAGCTGTTTTCCTTTGATTTGTGTGGTCTTACAGCCTGAACACTACCGTTTCCTATAAAGCAAGCTTTTGCTGTCTCGTTTTGTTGTGATAGATGGGCTTATTGCACCATTCTTTCCTCAGGCAGATGGTGACATAAGTCTGTGTTTTGAAGGACAGAGTGAAAAGTCAATGTAGTTCTGAAGTGAAGAATGACTATAAATGCAGCATTGCAAAGATTGTTTCTGTGGAACTGTGATTTCATTGTCATACATACATAGCTGAGCTTCCTACAAGCTCATTATAGTATCTGAAAGGCAAGCTGTCTTTTGACTTTGTTGCAAAACTCAGATGTGACAAAATATTCCAGGGAAAGTTTGCAAAGTAAGAACATGCCATTTTTTCAAAGGTGATTTCTAAGATAGATTCAGAATTTGAACTTCTGTAGCTCCTACTTTATAAAAGCTCAGTTTAAGTTTGGGTAGTCAACCTCTCTTTGCAGTGCAGTAATGTTTATAGGAAGAAGTCTAGAAGAAATTGCAGAGAACAGTCAACTGCTTGTGATAATATATGTATTACATGGACTTCCAAAGTTGCAAGTAACTTTTCACAACTCATGATTCAGGGAAATACTATTTTGTAGTACTGACATACCATGGTAACAGGCATCAATACAGTCTTGGTCTCGAGGCCAATAGTGTTATTTAACACTTCTTCTTGATTTAAAATAGTGTTTGGACCAGTGTACTTATTAGGCAGTGAGCTTAGAAAACTCTCTTGCCTTTGAAAATAAATCTAAACAGTCAAAAGACTCTTAAATGCTAGTAATCCTCTGAAAACATGAGCATAACAAAGTGAATCAGGACATGACTTGTTTTGTTCATAGTGATTGATGGGTTGTCAAATATAGGAAACGCTTTCATCTGAAAAATCTTCTGAATATCGTAGTAGTAGTATTACTGTTCTATGAAGCAGGCATGGACACTGGCTTAAGGAGAGTCATACTTCAAAACAGAACTGAACACCTACTGTATTTGTTCTGTTCTTTGTTTACAAATGACTGATACATATTTTTTTCTAAGTCTTTTCATGTTAAGCAGTTAGGTCTGCTACCTGGTGTTAATGTTAATTGTTAAAAGCATTAAAGCACATTAATGTGGTTTACTGGAGTTAATTTTCTTCCTAGGAGCCCGTATGGTGCTGTGTTTTGGATTTGTGACCAAAGCAGCGTTCATAACACACTGATGTTTCAGCTGTTGTGGAGCAGCGCTTACACAGTGTCAAAGCCTTTTCTGTTTCTCACACTGCCCTGCTAGCAAGCAGATGCAGGGTGCGCCAGAAGCTGAGACAGGGCACAGCTGGGACAGCTGAACGCCACTGACCACAGGGGTACCCCATACCACATGGCATTTTGCTCAGCAGTAGAAGCTGGGAGAAGGAGGAAGTGGGGGACATTTGGAGTTACAGTGTTTGTCTTCCCAAGTAACTGTTACAGGTGATGAAGCCCTGCTTTCTGGGAAGCAGCTAAACACCTGCCCGACAATGGGACATAGTGAACGAGTTTCTTGGTTTGTTTTGCTTGCACTCATGGCTTTTGCTTTCCCTGTAAACTGTCAGTATCTCAGCCTACAGGTTTTCTCACTTTTACTCTTCCTTTCCTCTTCTCCCACTGGTGGAAGTGAGTGAACAGCTGCATGGTGCTTAGCTGCCTACCAGGGTTAATCCACAGCATTTCGCTGCAACACATACCTAAGCCATTTGGTTTTTTTTCAGACTTGTGCATAAGTCGCAAGATACAAATAAACTTTCATTTGAAATTACTAGATGTACTGCTGCATGCCCCGGGAGGTCGTTCCGTGCCTCTGATGTATCTCGTTTGTTATCTTTAAATGATATGCAATATAAAAGAATTGGAAGTACATACGGATAAAAAGGTTTAACATAAAAGAGTGAGAGGATGAAAATGAGCGTGCACAATTAGTACATGTAAAACACTGAAGTGACATTTGCTCTCATAGAAGTATAAATGCACCTTACTTTGTTACTGTTTTTAAGACACCAGCCGAGCAGTTGTGAGGTTGCATGCTGCATTCTGTATTTGTGAGTCACTTAGGAAACAAAATGTTTGGACCTATGTTTTTTGACCTTGAAAACTTGGTGTATTTCATAGCTTGAAACAGGAGTACACAGGCTACATATATAGTTTTGGCTAGAACTAACTTGAGTATTAAGTTAGCATGGATTTGCACAACTGCTGAATTTGTGGTTAAACCCAGCAAATAGCCATATACAGATAATTAGGTTTGTATATTGGTTTTAGTGCGTATCAATGCAGCTGTCCACAGGGGTTAATATACTCTTATTTCCTCAAGTTGAGGTGTCCTTGTCTGATGTACTTTCTGCAAGGTCAGTAGGGTCTGTATCTGCTGAGCATGCTTTTGTCTGCATGTTAATGCTGATAAGCAGAAGGCTTTTTCCAGAGCCTTTCTACAGATGCCTTCTTGTAATATCATTTTAGTCAGATATGAATTTACTGACACCTCCAAAAGATTACTAAGTGTTGAGAATTTCTAAGGGGCACATTTAAGTTCACATCCTCTTTTCCATCTTTAGCCTGTGATTTCATGGGCAGATAATCCAATCTAGTGGCTTGCTGCTGCCCAGAGGAGGCAGACTCACTTCTCTTCCTCCCAGCTTCGCCAAGTACAGCTGTATGTCCTTTCTCCTTTTTGTGTTAGCTTTGGCGTGTATCAAAACCTGCAAACCAGTTTAATTCACTAAAATGTCAGAAAACTGTCCATTTTTTCCTGCTTGGGTTAATTTTCTTCCATGTTTTTTTCAATTGCTTTAGGTCATGGAGGGTGTTCAGCAAGCTGTAAGGTAGGCAAGCTGGTGTAAGGTAGGCAGCAGGAGCAGCGTGAGACAGAGGAATAGGAGCATCCCTTTTTGGTGGCAGTCATCCGTTATGACTGATCAAGCCACCTCATGAATTCTTACCCTTAGGGTATTCTCCCAGGAATTTGAGAGACTTCTCTTTGAGTATGACTCCTTTTCATACTTCTAAATCTTACTGTTTGGCAGCTATTGGCACTAATTTTGGTGTTTCACTAGTCAGCTGTTCATCAAGTAATCAGCAAAAAAATTTTCATGTTCGGGGAAAAAAAATTGGCTTCCTGGACAGAAATTATCTCTAGATGCTCAAATTCTTTTGCTGTTTGGCCTGAGCACTCAGAAGAAAACTGCAGTCTAGTTTTAGACATTGCAGACTATCAGTTCATGCTGGTGACTTTGGGTAGAAAATTATTTCTTCTGTCAAAACTCAAGTTTAAAATATAGTACCAGTTTGTTTGTTTTCCTTGGCTGTAATTATTCAGACGTGTTAACGCAGGAACACTTGGCTGTTACAGCCTGATATAATTTTCTTTTTCCTTTCCTGTCCTTCTTTCAGATGCTTTACATGCCTACTTTGGGATCTGTGGTTTGTCGTTAATTGGAGAACCTGGTATTTGCCAAGTTCATCCCGCCCTGAATGTAAGCACAAGAACCACAGAGCGCCTTCACCATCTTCATCAGATCTGGAAAACAAGGACTCTAAACAGTGTTCAGACAACACACGCGTCTCTACGTGACTGATTTAGGCTTGAATGTAGTTCTGGTAGCATAATTGTAGCCCAAGGTTAAAAGCCATGTATAACCAATGTGCTCTTTTAAGTGCTGGAGTCATACAATCAGATCTGTGTTGCTGGCATCACTTTGGTAGGGAGTTGCCTTCAGCAGGTTATTCTGCATTGTGAAAAAAGGAAATATTTTGATTATATAGAAGTTTGTCACCGCAGACTGTAAATGGCTCTTCAAATGGCTTTACTTCAGAGAAATCCCTTGAGGCATTTAAACTTCATTTTTATTTTATTTTTTTAAATTTGTGCATACTGTGTCAAAATATATAATGGGGAAGTATTTTCAAAATTGTTTACATATCATACAGTATAGCACAGAACCTTGGAGTTCTTTATGACCTTAATGTTTGACATATTTTTGGTAGAGAATCTCCCATTTTAAGTCTCGGTTAAAAGTTACCTTTTATCATCTACTTTCAGATTCCATAAACTTTGTTAAAAAAAAAAATAAAATTATTTTATTCAGTATGCTGGACTTCTAAAGTCGTGTGGCCTTACTAAATGGATTTCATAATTCTTCTGAGTAGCTTCTACACAGATGCAGTGGATCGTTAGCCAAAGAGTTTTCATTTGAAATGTTCTCCTCGTGAAATGCAATGAGAATGTGGTGGATTGAGGTATGACAATAAGAGATATTGAACACAGTCTTTTGGAGGAGTAGCTGTGTTCAGAGCAGCATTAGAACCTGTTTCTGAAGTCAAGCCTTTGCAATACATTAGAAGTGTACAACTGCACTCTGATTATTTTTTTTATACATATTTCCCTTTTAGTGTGAAATACTTCTGAGTTTCTTAACCATTCTGTGTAAAGAATGAAACATTGGGCTTTAAAGCAGTGGCAGTGGTTTACTGTTAGAGAGATGATGAATATTTTCAGTTTATTTAGCAGTGGTGCCTTGCTTCGTATGCTTGAAATGCTGCTCAGAATCAAAGCATGTAATTTTGCAGCTGTTGTGTTTGTGGCAGGTCAGTTTGTGCATTTCAGGCACACAGTAGACACCAAGATGTCTTTCTCCTTGCCAGCCATTAAGGCACATTTTTTCCTAAAGGACTCCCAAACACAGATAACTGAAGACCTCTGAAGCCAGATTAAGCACACTATTTGACACCACTAATCCCAAACAAACAGGATATAGACCCTTTCAGTCAGCAAAAAGAGCTTCAGGAATAACCATGGTTCTGATTTTGCAGTGCAGTGCACGTGAAAAGGCTAGAGGAGTTGTACCCCTATCAGACATGTTGGAGAGATCCAATGGGCACCTTCAGGCTAACGAACAATCCCAGTGTCCAAACCTGTAGCAGCCATCCTACTTATAGAAATAAAAACCATTTCTTTAAGCAGATTAATTTCCATGGCAGCACTGGGAGCATCACCAGTGGTGGTGGTCTACTTGGAAAAGCAGAAGAGCATGGGGCAGGGCTTGGAAGTAAGACGTGATCTAGGCATGTCCCAGTAGACACTTTCCTTGCAGGAGGAGAGGCTACATAGCTGGAAGAACTACGAAATCTGGAGCGGTGTAAGCAGCAGGACTGTAGGGCTAGTGTTAGGAAGGGGGAATGAGGTACTTGAGTAGGACAGGTGCAGAGTAAGAGAATATTAAAAAGGAGATACGGAGGGTGGAAAGAAGAGAAAAATAGGGCAAGGAATGTGGAGTAAGAGTATGGAACCAAAATGGTAGAGAGGATTTGAGCTGCCATGGGTAAGCACATAGATCAGGGAGCAAGAGGAAGAGGGAGGTACTGACTCAAGCAACATGAGGGAGTGAAGTGATGAAGACAGAGCTTGGGAATTCGTTTTATTCCCCACATCCTGAGATGACCTGAAATCAGCTGCACAAAAAAACAAATAGTAGAGATACCTAAAAGAGAGGATCTACTGGGCTGGGGGCACACTACGACATTCTGTGGGAGTCCATTTTTCTGGAGGAGCTTAGTGGGATGTTGGTCAGCAAAGGCTAAGGTAGCTTCCCTGAACAGAAGGCTTGGGTCATGGGGATCTACCTAGCTGAGAGTCTACTCTAAAAAAAAAACCACCAAACTTGGTGTAAATGTTGTTGTTCAAAATAGCATAGTATTTGCTTCTCCGTGACATCAGATGATGGCTGCAAGTTGACCCATGGTAGAGTGGGGTGGGGTTTTGGAACATGGTGAAGTTACAATGAAGATGAGATGTAATTGTAGCTACCCATCCTTGCCTGTACCTCTCTGCCTAGTTGGAGAACTGTCTATGTCTAAAAAACTCTTTTAGCATTTAGTACATTCCCTGTTAGAGGAAGTACCTTTGAATTTTGGAAGAGTTGAATAGGGTTCTCTAAGTCTGTGCTGGGAAACATCCCAAATATTGATGCTTTCTTACTTGGCTGCATGAGGAATGATGTGTTTGATTATCGTGGGGCGAATCCTTACTTGCAAAATCCTAAACTGTGGTTCTTGAATTTCCCTGTCTGTGACTGGGTTCTCATCTGTGAGGGACATCAGGGTAGAGAAGTACATGGGGACAACAGTGAAAAATCATACTCTGTGAATAACAAGTTAATTTCTCATGGCAAGTAATTTAACAGTGTTCTGCTTTGAAAAGCAGCTAATATTTCTTGCTTTGTTTTCTGTATCTGTAAGCTACCTTGGGTTGTTTTACAGATTTTACATTTCACATCTCCTTGGCCCCCAGTTATTCTACAACTTTTTCTTTTTTTCACAGCTAAATAACGGCATTCTTTCAGGCTGAATGTTGACAGTAGTTACCCTTTTCTAAAGGTTGCAGGAGGCGTATTTTTTTCCCATTAATTCCCAAAGTTTGTTCTGAAGCCAGAAAAATTTGTATGCTTTCACCCTACACTGAGAATCTTATTATGCTGAGAATCAATTAATTAATCGGTTTAAAATATTTAATCTTTTTTAAGTTGACAAAAATCTGTGCTAATAACCAACTCCGCATGCATCATTTGCCATTCTTAATGCCCCAGCTGATGTCAGGCAAACAAATGGTGAACATTGAATGTTAGCTGTGTAGTTAGTGAGAGATTGCATTGCCTCTCCCATTTTTGTGGTTATCGTGTCTTCTGACTAGAAAAATGTTAAATCATAAATCAATGGACAACAATTTCACAGATGAGGAGTCCATAACCTAAAACCTCTTTTAAAACGGAGATGTCCAAATGCAGCTAAAACTTGAACATTAACTGTGAAGCTTAAATGTAGCTAGAAAAAGCAAACTGTGATATCGCTATCCACTGGTAATAATTTTCTGTTAACCACAGTTTTACGTTGGTGAGGCTGAACCTAAGTATAAAATTAATGCATTAAATGGCTTTGCCATGTGCTTGAGGATGTAAAACATCTTGACCATCAGGGCTTGCACTATGCAAAATGGCTACACTGCCACAACCTTTTGAAGTTCCAGCAATGGTATTGTACAACAGACCGGCTTCCCAACTCTTCCTGTTTATCAAGAATATATTTATAAAATTAATGCCTTACGTAATCCTTAGCAGCACTCAAAGCTTGCTGATGTTGGCTCAGGCTGACGAATATATGCCAGCTGCGTTGCCCCTGTCTTACCTGAAAGGCTCACAAAACTATGTCTGTGGTTCTATCTCATCTTCCAGAAAAACAGCTTTGAACTGGCTTGTTGAACACAGAAGTTAAATGTATCCTTTCAACGGGATCTGAGGACTGAGGTTTTAAACATTGTCCTTAGGGCTTTCACAGCAACTTGATTTCTACATAGCTGCTGCCAGATACAGTAACACCATTTTGGAAGACTGTTGGTAATTATGTTCGTATTTATGAACTTTTCCCCTTGAGATTTTTTTTTCTAAATGGAACAGTCATCAGCTGTGAAAAAGCCTAACAAATAAATTGGGCGTTGGAGCACATATGCTGAAGCACATATTAAGTCTACCTTGATCCATGTTCTAATGCCCTGTAACAAAGTAAAAGATAACCTGAGAGGAGCTGAAGAAGTTACATCATACATGCAGTTCTCCATGGAAGCCAGTATCAAAAACTAAATACCCTGTAGAAACAATAGTGTTCCCAGAAAAATACATTTCACCTTTGTAGCAAGTCCTCTGCCCTTCAGTTTGGGGTTACCTTGTGTAGAAGGGAAGGAACAATGATTGCAAAGTCAGAGCCTTCTTGGACAGCCCATCATCTTGCATTTTGGAAGAACCTTGCTATTGGTGCCCTTGGAGAGGTAGAATACATGTAGTTGGGATGTGAGGAGAGAGACCCCCAGGTAAGCAGAACCTATTGCTGCAACTAAAATGTGAAACATCTCCAGAATTCATCAGCTGAATGACAATATTCATCTGTTTAGGTTGGTGTTAGATACCGTGGTTGTTCTGAAAAGCTCTTGTTTTGCTATTGCAAGAAGAGACCACTTAACAAGTTTTCCTCACTTTAGGCAAGCACTGGATGAAAGAGAAGAAAGTCTCATCATCTTTATACTAAATGATTAGTAAATTACTGCACCGAGTGGTTACAGTATGTCACAGATTTACACTTCCAACCCACCAATTTAAAGCTTTTGTCTTCCTGGTCTCTATTTTCCTGATTAGTTTCTGAATTTAATGAAAATCAATGAAGCGTTGCTTTGGGAAGCAGGGAAGACTCTCTTATTCCTTGTGAGCTGTAGCTCTTGTGGAGTGGGTTTTTTTGCAAGCTAGTCAGATGTTCTGGGTGAAGAATTGCCCACACACCATCTTCTCAAGGGCACAGAAAATTATAACCTCCAAAGGTTTTCAAGCTGAACCCACCAAAGGCAGCAAACCCATACACTACTGCTTTGGTTTTGAGGCACTGGTAAAGTGCTTTGATAACCGCATTGCAAGGACATCCTTTAAAATGTTCATCTCTAAGTACAGGCTCTGTACTGGGGAATGGGACTGGACAGAAGTGGCCATTATCATTGGAGAACAAGCAGGATCCCGAGGAAGGAAACAGTCCTTCCTCTCAATAAAAAGGGGAAGTTCATGAAGGAAGAGAAAAATCTGTGTGAGAACAATCTGCAACATCTCACTCCAAGAATTTCAAAATGTGCATGGCAGAGGAAATGTTTGTGTTAAGGAAAGAGTTTTCAACTTGACAGATTAGGTTGTTTATGTTAAACGCACAAATGAAAGGAGGGAGATACATGTGTGGAAGCCTGTGTTTTTACAGTTTTAGTCTTGTATGCATGTGAAGGTGGCTTCCGTGTTAACTCCAAACAGTGATGATAACCAGGCTCTGGTACAAGGACCAGGGGGGTGCTGTGCACGGTTTAAACCAACCACCTTGCATGCTTGCAGTCTGAGAGAGCACGGAGGCCTTCAGGAAGCTATTTCTGCAAGAACCATCCCTAGGTTTCCATTCAGATCTCTCCCAATGTCCCCTTTGCTACAGCACATGGGACAGAGGCTCTGCCTCACCCTGGGAGGGAGAATCTCACCTTATCCTTTTATGGGAAGTCTGCAGAAGGACAATTTGATGTGAAAATGACAGAATAGAAGTCAAGGTACAGCCTCCTGTTGTTCGTCACCCTTCCTGAGTGCTTGTGGGAAGAGAGTGGTGCTTATGCTGCCTAGAAAGCTAAATATGCAGGACTGCTGTTGAAAGAAATTGTATGCTGCCTTTGGTTAATTTAAAGGTTTCCCTAGCCATAGAGCTATATTTATTTGCTGTTATGCTGTCCAGGAGTCTTCATTTAGCAACCTTCTTTAGATTATGACCATTCCTTACTAAAATAGGCTCACTTTACAAAATTACATTTTAATCTTGGACCCAACCTTTGTACTGCTTATTATACCATTAAAGCCTCCTTTAACTTCAGACTCATTGTGGAGAAGCACCATGCCGAAAGGCATCTGTGTAAACCTACTGCCCAAGGAGCTTTCGTCAGGGGTGCTCTTTCATAGCAGGTTACACTAGCAGCTTTTGTGAATGACATAAGGACAGCTGATCCCGCCTTGGGGCAGTTTGGTGGACTCTTAAGGACCCTCCTGGACTATTTTTTATAGTTCTTTAGTTCTACTTTAACATTGTGATTTTTGTAATTCTCGCCCCCCCACCCCCCAGTTT
>JANXJC010000076.1:130766-153564 GCA_027564655.1 Leptodon cayanensis
TCAGGTAGTTGTAGAGAGCTATGAGGTCTCCCCTCAGCCTCCTCTTCTCCAGACTAAACAACCCCAGTTCCCTCAGCTGCTCCTCATAAGACTTGTGCTCAAGACCATTCACCAGCTTCGTTGTTGCTTTTTGCATGCGCAAAGAAGTTTAACACAGATGTATTTCAGTGTTATTCCATAATTTTATAATACATTAATGTTCTAAATCCACTGATTTTTAACAGAAATTTCTACTTCCAAAAGTTCATAGTTGTGTTTGAGTTTTTGAAATAGAAATGTAGTTACTTGACAAAAAGAATATAGCATATTCTAATAAAAGCTGTAGCACTTGATTTTTCCGAGAACTGGGTGGTTAAAAAATTAAAATATACGGAGAAATAATTTATTTTTCTTAATTTCTGACTGACATAGATTGTTTGTGTTGGTTGTATAGCATATGGTATTTGTTTTTATTTCTATTTTCTTTAACCAATGTTAGCTCCTAAAAAAAAACCCCAGTTATTTTTAAGATTATATTTGGATAAACTTTCTGAATAGGTTGTCCCAATCCAGTGTCGGGGAAGGTTTTGATATGATCCCAAGAGCGAGATTAAGACACAAACGAGGTCAAATGCCGTATAGTCAAAAGAGGTTTTATTATCAAAAGTAGAAAATAGTAGCGATAGGATAGAATGGAAGAAAAGGCAGAAATCAAGTAAGCAGTTGGGATAGAGTTGCAAGGATAGTCACCACCATGGATCCAGCGGCGTCCCGTTGGTCCTCAGTCTTCAATTCTTCGGTGGTGGGTGCACACCACGGCTTGTCTCCACGGTTTTTTATAGGGCATATTTCGATGAGGTATTGTTCATGCACTGTTCACATGCTGCAGGTGTCGTCTATCACATGATCTTTACGTGACCAAATCTTATCTCAAAGACTAGTTTCCATGAGAATGGTAGCCTCCACACCCTTGTCGACTTCAGCCAGTTTCCTGTCCTGAATTGTCCATATGGACAGAGGAGTGTCCTGCTTAGACAGGCCATCTCAGAGACAAAGGCTTGAGATAAGCAGCCCACAATTCTTGAGATTAATGTCTTGAGAAGTCTCTCACACCTGGCAATCTTTGAGGCAAACAGCTCAAGATCTCTCACACCTGGCAATTCAGTCTCTCACAAACAAGACTCCCACCATGTTATCTGCCTTGTTGGCCTTTCCCCTGATTCGTACCCATAAACACCCAACCCTAATGTCACCATCATTAAGCTCTAGATAATCAAAACACTCCCTAACATACAGGGCTACCCCACTGCCTCTCCTTCCTTGCCTATCCCTTCTGAAGATTTTATAGCCATCCGTTCCAGCACTCCAGTCATGTGAGTCATCCCACCGTATTTCCGTGATGGCAACTATATTACAGTTTTCCTGCTGCACAGTGGCTTCCAGCTCCTCCTGTCTGTTGCCTGTGCTGCATGCACTGGTGTAGATGCACTTCAGTAGGGCTATTGATCCCACCACCTTTTTGGGGGAAAAGCCCTAATTGCTACATTGGTCCATTCTCAGGCACTTCTGCGGTTTCTAATGCATCGATAACCCACAGCACTTGTGGATATTTTGATGCTTTACAAAGGTCATACTGCTTCTACAGATCTTCCTTTGTTGATTGGAATGGAGCCTATTCTGGTTCATTTATTACAATGTGTATTTTTTAAAGTTGAATTGTTTATTGTGCATCGGATTTTAATTTGCCTAGTAGTTTCCAGGGATCCTGAGTTATGTTATTTGTCAGGAAAAGGTCTTTGTAAAAATATAACTACTGGGCCCAACGGATTCCGTGATGTAACACTTCAGTGCTGATATGCAGATTACAAAATAATCAGTCAAGGCTAAACCAGAGCATTATGAGGTTATGAGGGTTTCCTCATAGTAACTGAAATAGGAAGCAATTTCTTAGGGAGAAGCTGCAGACAGCTGTGGATGGCAGAAAAGGAGGTCTTCAATGTACACATGAATCCTCCCTACATACCAACCCTGCATTGCCAGATGGTGCAAGACCACCCTGCCATTCTCTGCTGAGGCTGAGACAACTTCACATCTCAGAGTATTCAATTGCTCTATGACAAAAGCAATGTTTTGTCTCTCCAGATGATCTCGATATCTACACCAAAGCTGGGCAGAGAAGTCCTTCTAACAAGCAGCTAATATTACCCCAGCAGGCCAGGAATTTGTGTGGTATCTTACCTTGAAAAGAACATCCTAGACAGGGGATACAGTCCTGAACAATTTCTGAGGACAGGATGGAAACAGGAAAGAGCCAGAGAAGAGATTAGTCTTCAACTTCTTGTTGGGCGAATAGTCTGTGGGACTGAGTGAAGAGTTTGCACAGGGATTGTGTTATACGATTGTGCTGTTGAGGTACTTAAAAGATTGCTACTGACTTCCAGAGATGACCAAAAAGTTTGTGAATGCACTGAGCGACCAACATAAGCAATGGCATCTAAAAAGAGTATTCCCTGCAAGCTTGCCCCAAATCTGAGCACTTTTTTCTTTTTTTTTTTTTTTTTTAACGAAAGCCCCTTCAGCAGAGCACTAGCAATGTCCAAAAAGAGAACTCTCATGGTCATGAGCACTTTGCACACACCAGGTCTTCCCTGCAAGGGTCTTTACAGGCAGCCCTGTACCCTCACCATGTCGGCCTCTGCTTCTCTAAAGTCTGCTTTCACTGCCATCCCTTTCTCCCCTATCTTTTCTCAGTTTCTTGTACAAATATTTAGCTATCCTTTTTCTTTCTACTCCCTTTCACCCTCCCTTTTCCTGTGTTGGTGGAAAACTCAATGACACATTTTTAATTAGATGAAAAAAAAGGTACTGCAAATATATTCATTTAAAGCATTGCTTTGACTGTTCTGAGTGGGTTCCAGGGGCCATCCTTGCAGATGGTACATAGTGTAAAATCAACACGTCAGCATGTAGTGACTCTGGTTACATAAAAGAAATTGTCTGATGTGTCTTGCCCTTGTGTGTGGGGTAATTGGTGATTGTACCCATGACTATCTTGAGCATTTTTTTTCTGCGCCAGCGAGCACTGGGTGGTTTCCAGGACATGTAGTGTGGACTGGCTTACTTCCATACTGCTCATGTTCCAGGCAACTGCAGCAACAGACTAAATCCCAGCTGAACATCAGCAGGAGCACACTGTGGTGCCCTAGCTACCCCAGAAGCCTGTGAATCTCCACCACAGGTGTTCTTTCATATTCATTCTCTTCCCAGTTCATCAGTATCATGTGCACTTTGTGAACATGCTCATGCTCTGCTTAGCCTTGAACTCATATTGCAGATAAGCTCCTGATCGCTGCCAGTAGCACCACAGTTTCCACTCCAGAGGATCACTCTTGGGAAGCCCCCCAACATCTTGCAAGGACCTCACTCTGTCTCAGAAGTGAAGGTGTCTGGACAATAGAATGTTACCTGTGCTTCCTCCCCCCAAGCACATACAAGAAAAGGCCGAGGACAATAATCCTGTTGCTGAAACCACTGCCCTCTGGAAGAATTAAATCACCCTCCATATATAGATCAACCAATGTTCGCTGTGAACCTCTAGGAAGCCTGTCAGGCCATCCAGGAGACTGTGCATATGCTTCTTTGTGGGCACCTTCCATTTTTGGATGCATTGCCATGGCAAAAAGTGACTATTACCCCAATGCAATCTGGCCCCTCCTGACTCATACAGATCAGTTGGTAAACCACTCAGCATAGATACAGAACTTTCTGTGGCATCAGATGACACTGGGATGGGGCTAGACTGTGGGCTGACGTCTTCCTGATTGGACAAGAGAAAGTGAAGCTGGAGGCTCTTTTTTTTCCCTTATCCCTTTGTTTTCCCATATTTGTTCCTCTCCAAACCCCCTCGATTCCACCTTTTCCCCACCTCCCCTAAATGTGCCACAGTAAGTCTCGTGCAATCCTCAAATGCTCTTCCTCTGTGTCCTATAATGTGTCCCATACCCCCAGCCAGTAACTCCCCTCAGTCTGTAAGGTGATCCAGAAAGAGTGTGCTGTTTTTTGTCCCAGTTTGCCCCAGCTTTCCTGGCATGCACCAGGGATCACATACAGACATAGACAGCGTTAAGTTATGTGATAAAAGGCTTTTCTGTACACTCACAAGGAAGGAGCACAAAGGTACAACAGCAAGTGGGTGAACCAGAATAACAGCCCTGAGGGAGTCTACCTCTTACAATAAGCACAATGTCAACAGACTTTCAGGGCTGATGAAACTGAGCCCAAAACAACTGCAGTCAAACATGCTGTCCTTGGAGAATCTGCATTGCATGCTGTCACAGTGAAGAGTTTACTAGCTATTATAGGAGGAGGTATGGTAGCTTAGGAGCTGCCTCTCACACAAGGTGTGTGAAGAAACAGCCCATTTTTCATTCCTACTATTATCAGCAAGAGATTGTTTCACCCACAGTTTGGGTGAATGCAGAGTCCAATGTGTTTCAATTGCCTGTTTGGGAGCACACTGATCCTATCTGTCAGATTTTCTGTTTAAGCAACTGCTTTTGTTACATCTTCATCAGTATATTCAATAATTAGCTAAATGTGATTGGAAATTGTGACTGGACATTTTTATTCCAGGCAGCATCTCAGAATCTCTTTACATTCGGCTCCCTCTTGTGCTCATTTCATCCTCCTGCTGACTTCTCTCTTCCCATGTTTTTCCACAACCTTTTATTAGCAGGATGCTATTGCATCTGGCCATCTAATCCACGGTGCTCAGGTGGAACTGAAATTAAACAAAATATGCTTGCCTATCTCTAGCAGTAGTATCACTCCTTAGAAGAATAAATTGTGAGCTAAATGAAAGCAGACAGAGCAGCTTCCAGGAAGAGCTGGCATTAAACCATGAGTCTGATAATTGGGTTCTGAAAAATGAATGGCTATCAGGGGAGGCCTGGCATCTGCCTGAGAGCAATTATTACAAGACCACAAGTGGGTAGGATGGAGGCATTCCCCTCCCTATTTCCCTCCTGCTTTCCTGCTGTAGCACTGTGCAATGCAGAACCTGTGATAAAGAGGACAGCATGGAAATGAGGGAGAAGTGCAGAAATCGGGAGAGACAGACCACTCCAAGAAGGACTGGCAAAGCTGAGAACTGAAGCAAAGGGGAGGACACGTGATATCTCTGTGAGAAGTTGCATGGCACAGGTCAGTCCAGACTTGCAAGCTCCATGCAATTTCCTTCCAAGCACCTAGTAAAAGTGGTTTGGCAGGAGCAACAGGCAGGAGGACTGTCCTGATATGTAAGTCTTTCTCTCTCTCATATTGATCTTTGTGTTTTGATTTGGGATGAATGACCAGAGCTCTCAGTGGCCAAATGTTCTGACGATAGGTGACTTCGGGTATGTAGTGGGCTTCCAGTGGGATGAGAAAACAGGAGCTTGCAGGCTATCAGGACGCAGGTCTGTGAGTCTCCCAAGCAGCCATGGTAAATAATTAGACTCTTAATTACAGGTTAAGCACACCATTTCAGTGTTGGCTGGTGACTGCATCATATACTTGGACCATTGTTCCATTCTTGCAATTCCTGTTTATATGTCTGCCAAAGGGCTTTGAATCTTCCTGTCCAGTTAGGAAAGTGATTTTTTTTTTTTCCTGTTCTGAGATGACCTTGAGTATATTTGGGCATGAAAGATCCATTTGTTCTTCTTTTTTTTAAAAAAATCATTTTTCAGTGTGGCTGATGCTAGAGATTGAAGTATTGCTGTATTTCAGCCGGGCAATGCCAGCACTGTCTGTGCAATAATTCTACCTTTACCATTAAAATTATTGTCAGCCATGAGGGGATGGACTGGGTATGCCAGAATACAGCAAGTTGAGAAAAAAATGCTTTCCAGGACAGTGTGTGGATAATGTGAGCTTGGGGGATATGCTCTACTTTAGGGTCTGAGAAGAAAGGATGGAAGGTGTACTGGAGTAACCAGAAGACACACAATCTTAAGAAGTGAGTGCTGGAGATAAATGAGACATAGCTGCAAAAGAGAATGGGAGAAAAGTCATCCCTATGTGCAGAGATGGCAGTTGTGAGATGTTAGGTGGTCACTGGGGAAAAAAACAAACTGCCTGGGCTAGGGACTTTCTATTTTCTTTCTGTACCAATGATTCTTCAGCTTCTGGCTGGTAGCGATCTGTTCATCTGGCTACCAGGGGTCCAGCATTGACCAGGACAGGCAAAAATGTCACTCTTTGTGAACAGGGAACTGATCTAAGAGAAGTGCTTTCAGGCTCCTTTGACTCGTTGCTGTAATGAGAAAAAGACACCTTGTTTCAAAGGAAAACTGTGCCATTGGCACCTCAGTGCAGAAATGAAGTTACAGAGAGATGCTGATAGAGTTTTCCAGGCTGAGAATGAGAGTTTTAGAACCTCTCCTGGCTTCAACTGGAGAATGCATAATTTGGGCATGGGCTTCAGGACATGACACAGCATTTCAACTTTGCTGCTGTGAACATTGCAGCACCTCCAGCCCTTTTTGAACTGGATCCTTTGTTTTTTCCTGCTATAATCCTCAAAGAAAACAAAACATGCCTTTTTCTGATGACTGATTTTTTTTTTCTCTCTTTAGGGGAAACTGCGGTAATCATGAATCCCTTCCTCCTAAGAAGTGTCAGATAATATGACTATCTGAGAAGTGCTTCACTCAGTAATTTTTCTCCTTTCCTCCATGAACTCAGTTTTGCCAATTAGAGTTGGTTACAAAGTTTTAAGATGGACGCATCTTTCTACACACTTATTATAGGATTGGTCAAATCATCCTCTTTGAGCTGCTTATATCCCAGGCTATTCTACTGGAACTGCATGGATTGACATCAAGATGTGAGGACCTCATTTCAAAAAAGACATACAGAGACTGGAAAGGATCTAGCTGTGGGTGATCAAGATGGTGGTCAGTGACACATTACCTATGAAGCCTGTTTTGTCTGGCTGAGGAAGGGTGACGGTGCCTAATAGCCGCCAACAAACTTTTTAAGGGCATTGACAAAGAGGACGGATTCAATTCCTTTTTGGTATAAATAGACAATATGTAAGAAGAAACAGCCACATTGTATAGGGAAGTACAGGTTGGAAATCAGGAAAAGTTGCATCTGAAAAAGGTGGTGCAATTGGGATTCAGCTACCAGAGCAGTAAGGAATCTTTGTCCTTGGTGGTTTTCAGGACAAAGCCATTGCCAACCTGACAGAGTGTTGAGGATAGACCAAATATATTATGATCAGTCTCCACGCCAGCTGGCCCATTAGTGCACTTTGAATGTTACATCTAAACTGGTGCCATTCCCACCACCTCTCTCCAAAGTATTACCTCTGTCTTCCTTCTCTAGGGAAGATAGAGAAATTTGTCATATGCATTGTGCTGAAAACTACATAGATCTATAAACTGCTTATTCAGATCACTGCCACTGACTTCTTTGTCCCCATGATCATTATCACAGTGCTTTGCCTGATAATTGACTGCCATCTCACCAAGGGGCAGCTGCCTTTGAGGAAGCCACATAGAAACAGAGGAAGATATTAATATAACAAGCTCAACGGAGATACCTACAGGAACAGCAGAAGGGAAGAATAATCAACAAAATGTTGTGTAAGTGGCCAAGAGAAGATACATGAACCTGCATGATCTCTTGGGTATGTTGAGATCTTGCATTTCACAGTGACAGCAGCTTTAAGTAAGGTATTTAAAGAGCAAATGTACACAGATTTTAAAAATATTTTGGTATCTCTCACTGTTATCATGCCCTTTCTTAATTTGAATTTTGACCTAGTATTGCAAAACGTTTCCTGTTTTTCTCCATCTTGTTTGCATTTTAATAGGGAGAGGAGAAGATCTATGGAGCTACCAGGGCCTGATGTGATCAGCTTTTATTTTAGGCCCTTCTATAACCGTATCTAATCAGTCTCAGTCCAGCTGTTTCATCCCCAGGTCACTGGATAACTCAGTGAAAGACCACATGTCTGCAGTCCTTTCTCCAGCACAACTATCTGCCCAATCTTTTTGTGCCTCTACAAGCATTTTCTCTGCATTCTGCGGCACTCCATATATGCTCTGTATTCTGAGGCTGGTCTAATAATTTCTGGCATCTAAAGATCGTCTGGTAATTGGACAAAATGGTAGCTGGTTTTTAATAACAATATCCTAATTCTGAGATTTTAACCAAGGGCTACCTCAACCGCCATATTCAACCCATGCCCATTTTTTATCTCCTTTGTCCTCAAAATTGCTACCTATGCTAGCTTTCACTTTTGAAACATTGGCAATCATCTTTCTAACTACGTAAACAAGTACTGTGCTTAGGCAGACACACAGTCTGGGAGCTGTAAGCCATTCCTCTATCTGGCAGTGATTACCAGGAGAAAGCAAACTGCACACTTCAAATACTGAAAACTCTTTGTCTCATGCTGAACAACTGAAAAGCATAAAATAGGCAACCCACTATGAGGTTTGACTGCCCCCCATGGGTCGCAGAATATCACTTGTGTGATATTCTGGGAATATATGCCTGGGAATCCTGCCTACTGCAGAAGTTATGAATAACAATGGCCCAATTTATGAAAATAGGCATCAGTTAAAGCCTGTTAAGAGAATAATGTGGAAATGCCTGGTTCATATTACCTAGAAGCATTGACTGTCAGGCTCACAGTGCTCTGAAACACTTTCCCTCAGTTCCCTGAGGACACCCAAACCAGAACAAATCCTACCAAGCCTGAATCTAGGCAGCTTTTCACTGCTTTCGGAGGACTAGGGCTCAGGTCTTGCTGTACTGCCTTTGTTCAGACTGTGGCGACAGATGGAAAAGTGCCACTGGAAGCAAAAAGCAGAGCCTTTCTTGGTCTCCTTGCTCATTTTTCCCTTTTACTTCAAACCTGAAGACCCTGAGTCCTGTTTTCCTTTTTCCTTATATTGAGGTCTGATGTTAGCATTAGGCTAGCAGATCTCTTCTTTCTTTCTAGGGAATGTGGAGTCCTTTGTCTTGCTCCTTCCCCCTCCAGGCTTTTGAGTCCCTGCTGGTTGATAGTCTTTTGTGGCCAATTTGTTACACTTTTCAGTCATTATATTCCACAATACGAAAACAAAGCCAAATGCCTGATTAGATAGCATCTGATGATTTGAGCTGCACTTCAGCATGTCTCTCAGGAGCAATCCCTCATCCATGCAGCTTTTTGCCCATGGTCGCTGGCAGTCCAGAAGGACACTCTTAAACCATGTTTCTCAGCCAGTCCTCTCTGCTTCTGAGCTTTGTTTTTGTTTAACACTTTGTCTTGCTCTCATTCCCTGATTCCTCTTGTCTGCATGTCATGGCAGTGGCATTCAAGACATACTGGATGGTGTATCAGGCAGAGAGGCTGCTGTGGAGCGCTGGTGCCCATTGGGCAGACCTGGTACACATTTTCTTCCTGGGTGGCCACATCCTGCTAAGGGTCTTCTTCTACTTGCGTTCTGACATCATCCTACCATCTACAGCCTCTTCTCCTCCCATTTCCATAGCTACTGCCAAGATCAGGTCTACAGCTGAGCTGGGTGTGCAGTCTACCCCTCTCCTAGGATTCACTGCAAGGCCAGGACACCATTACAAGATGCTTTTCACTTGAACACAGTGTTCACCTTATGACACTGGATTTGCATGTTAGCTGTGTCTCTTACTGCTTTGGAAACTGCCCACAGAGTGTGTCCTCCACAGTCACAAGATCAGAAGCCCAAAAGTAAGACAGCCCTGAAACTAAGAGTTCTTTCATGCAAACACGGGCTATTACCAGGTGAAACAAAGCAAGTGTTGTCTTTGCTGGTCATATACTGCTGTTATGTCTGCAAGGATGAGCTCTACATAATTCTGTTGTTATCAAGCCCACAGCTCATGCTCAGCTGGGCTGCACAAATGCCTATTAAATATAAATGGAGGTTGTCTCACTTCTCTGGAGATAGCGTTGGAGATTTTCTGGCATCTATTTTCTCCATGACTGCTGATCTGCAGCTGTGTAAACCAAGTCATGAGATGTCAGACTCTTCATAAAGGCA
Source organism: Leptodon cayanensis (assembly GCA_027564655.1). Taxonomy (NCBI): domain Eukaryota; kingdom Metazoa; phylum Chordata; class Aves; order Accipitriformes; family Accipitridae; genus Leptodon; species Leptodon cayanensis. The sequence goes on from JANXJC010000076.1 coordinate 140,807, forward strand.
GAAGTGAATGGACAAGAAAGGGTTAAACTTGCAAACAGGCTTATAGCCTTTGCATTTTGAAGCATACATGACCTTATCTAGAGTGGGAATCACACCTAATAGCAATATATATTAAAGCTTCCCTGCTAACTTTGAAGTACTTAAACATTTGTTGGTATTCACTTTGTGGGTGAAAAGGAGACAGCGACTGGCTTTGACCCAGCAGCTCTTTTAATCTCTTCTCTCTCTTAAAGGCTGGATGCTGACATTTCTTTTTAGGCAAATCCTACAAGCTCCTGTGGAACTGAAAATTCAAAAAGCTTGTTCTTCACATCACAGGGGCTTAACACGTCCCTTTGCAACAAGAACATCAATACATTTCTGAGGAGGGAGGCAGGGAGCCTGGAGTTAGTGATTAATGAACTTTTAGGCTGTGACACGAAGGCCCAGTCCTTGCTAGCCTGACTTCATCCTTGTTTTCCAAGTCCTGCTTTGGTGGTGGTTGCAGGCAGATAGACACATCATCTTACTCCCATCATCAAAACAGAAAAGCTCTGCAAAGATGCCGTCCAGTAAACAACTGGGCCACATTGCTCTGGTTGAGGAGAAGTGCAAGTATGAAGAAATGAAGCATGTAGGGAAAAATTGCTGTTTTCAAAATGTAGGTTGAAGCTTGAAGCTTGATACCATCCTCACTTGAGCTAAGATTCCTGAAGGTGGAGTTCTTCTAAAAGGGAAGTTGTCTTAACTAATGTTATATTAGCATGGGACCACAAGAAACATCACCATATTCTGCTTTGGGCCTGCTAATCAGTGAACTTCACGTCTTCAGGGTAATGTTGACGCAAGAAGTTGAGAACTTGCCCTTATCTGGCAGGCAGATTATGAAAGTGTTTCACTTCTAACCGAAGAGTTGCCTGTGATAGTAAGGGTTGGGTCCATCTGAACCAACTGGAGGCTGAGGATCCATAGAGTATGATTTATTAATTTATTCTAAATATGTGCTTTAATATGAGATGAATCCACTCTATTGACTAGAGTCATTAATTCTCACTGAGTGGAAAGGAGTTTAAAGGGGCTAGCTGAGACGTAGCTGTTTATATTTTGCCAGATTAATCTCATTCTTCGTGGCCAAGAGCCTTTTAACTTGTAGACTAAACACGGTTTTCAGGTACACTATTACAATATTATGTGGTTTCACCAGTGCTCCTTAGAGCAGAATTTGGTCTACTGAACCAATGAGTAAATTTTGTTCTTGTCTCTTTTTGATGCTGGGAATGCTAATGAAGCATATTCTATTTGTTTGGTTCCCTGATGAGTAATTATAAAAACATTTTTGAGCATACTGTTTCTATAGGCTGCTGCAGTCACATCTAGACACCTTTTAAAACACACACTTCTGTAAAAAGTGAGCAGCTGGGTAGATTTTTACATGTTTGTTGTACCTATTGTTGGAATCAGTCTCTGACAGGGATGAAATAACATTGGGATATTTTTTAATTCGGCAATAAGCATATATAAAAGCTTAAAAAATTACTCAGAATGGTAACTTGGATTCTGTATTATAATGGAAAGTTTATGAAGAACTGTTAAAGCTGGTATAAAGCACCTGTTAACGAGTCAGGTCACACAAGGTCACAGAAGCTGGTTCTGCTCTTCTTAGGATACTGTTAGGCATGAAGTAACAGAAAGAAATTGGACATTTGTGTTTGTAGCATTGACTCAGCATTGTGACTCTGGCTGCTCCCTGTGGATGACTGGGATCCTCCAAAACTCCACCTTACCCTGCCTGCCACACACAGCCTTTCCCAAATCCTCTGTACAGGTGTCCCAAGATCTCCTTTGTCTTCTCCTTAACAGGTAAGGGTGCTCTCCTGCCCACACAAAGGGGCAGTGTAGGAAGCTCTTGTTCACCTTCCCGGTGTGACCCAAGGTTTGGTGAAATGAGCTTTACTGCAGGTGTGGGTTCACACTATGAATAGCAGAGAGCTGTGCTTTGCTGTTATGGGAATGAACAAGAGTGCCAGAAAGTGTCAGTGTACACGTTTGTGGGTGACTCACTACAAAAGGAAAGACTCATTAGTGCCTGCATTACTGATGGAAAAGAAAACATCTTAACCTCTCCATCAGACAGATGGAGACAGTCCAGTGTGGTGTTTCATCCTGACCAGTGAGTGACATGGGATATAAATCCTAATTTTTCTTGGAAGCTTTTAAAGATAGCTGATGGGTGAACAATCACTTCTTTTGTTCCAAAGCAAAAAGAACTGCCCCAAACTGGCACTTAGCCCTCACTCAAAAAGACCGGGGTTAAACTGCTCAAATATCTTGCAATCAGACATTATATCTTGTGAGCTCAAAGCCTGGAAAGCACTGTTGCGTCAGGCATGCCATGACAGAGTGTAGGCACCTCTACAGGAAACCAACCGTAGTGCAACATATCTGCCTGCACACATATCTCTGGGCATGATCATGCATGACAGCAGCAAGAATTTGCTTAGAGTTTATTGCTGTTGTTATAGGCCAGATTAAATACTTGAACATATAAGGTTGTACAAGGTAGGAAATGTAATCACCTACAAAGTCCAGAGGAAACCAGTACAGCAGCAACCATGACTGCCTGTAAGGCAAGGTTTACTTTATTTCATGTTTATCAGGGAACTGAAAGTGTCTGAAAAAAGGCAGGGAACTGAGTTTGCAAATCAGAGATTTCTGGGCCTTCAGTGATGGTCTCTCTACTCAGAACTGAAGAACTGCACGCAGAGTGAAAACAGTGAGAGACAAGAGAGGAGGGAGGCAAGGAGATTTGTTTTCTCATCCTCTCTGAGACATGTCCACTTTCGAGACTCTGTGTGGATGAGCAGCAGAAGGAGGTGACTCTGCAAGAGGATCCAACCTCATGCTAGTTCTGGTATGGGACAACATGCACTTTGAAGGGTGTTTGATTGTGCTAGTATGCCTACCCTTTTGCACTTCCTTCAGGATTTCCATGCTGTACAGCCATTGCCACACTCTGCAGCTAGGCTATTCATTTTAAGGCAAGACTTATCTTGCCCTGACCCTCTGCTTGCTTTTATTTCAGGCTCCAGTTAGGGCTGCAATCACAATACTCTCCTAAACTTGAAGGGGCATTGCAGAAGCCAAGACTCCTCAGTTGGTGGCGCTTGCCCTGTCTTGCACTCATGCCTGATACTGTTCCCATCATAGTGGTATGGTTTTGCCCATTAATGACATATCATCTGTCCTGCCTGACTTAGTATTGAGTGGGCACAAGAAGGGAGAAGAAAATGCACCTGTAGCTTTGCAGATTGTTTGCAGGTGCATCTGTCCTAAAGGTAGTGCTCCCGAGGCTAATGCACTTTCCCTTAGCATCCTCCCTCATACTTGCATAAACACAATGGGTATGTACCCATGCAGACACTCTGCCCAAAGCACACATAAAGATTCCCATGCGTTCCTGTACTTAAACGCCACAATCACACACTTGCCTATATACTGAGATAGTCACAAACCTGAGTCCAGCTGGAATATACCAGCATATGTTCATATGGCCCTGCTCTCAGGAGTAAGCTTCAGCTTCTATACTTAAGTGCTACAATATCCTTTGTGTAACCACCTCTTTTGCAGAAATCCCTGGGGCTAAGACATAACCACGTTGCTGTCTGCTCTTTTCACAATTTCCTTGTTGTGACCCAGGAAAGAAATGGACCCTCACTTCCCAGGTATCACAAGCAGGGCCTGGTATCAGGTTAGTGCCATTTTCTAGCACATAATGCTTTTGGCAATCGGAGGTAAGGAATCTTGTTCATGGTACATGGGCTTCTGAAGACCCCTGGAAAAACCCTTGGACTGAAGAAGAGATATTTTCTGAGAGACACAGGAAATTCTCAGCCCTTTGATGATACCAGTCAATCACCACAATGGTCGTTAAACAGAGAATGTAAGCGTGGAGACTTAAGTGCTCAGATTTTTTTTACAGCATCCGAACACCATCCATCCAGCACATTCTCACCTCTTTTTTCTGCAAGCAACCCCAGTTTCTAGCTGGCCTGTTGTGCACTATCAGGGATCGCAAGCCATTAAAGTCATTTTAGAAGTGGGACGTGGCATATTTGTTGGGCAAAAGAGTCATTTGCCACCATCTTTCCCTTTTAAATGGCATTCATAAAGCCATGCAGGCAGGAGAGTCTGGTAAGACACCGATTTGGAGCCACCTCCAAGAAGTGGTCAGAAAAGTAGAGGGGACATTTAGCTATAGAATACAGGTTTACGAAGTACACGCACCACGTTGTATGTGTTCAGCCCTGGTGCATCAAAACCAGGAGACAAACCTTTGCGGTCGAATGGATAAAAGTTAAAGAGCTGCCCATTTTGGGTCTCCAGTGAGATGGAGGCAGAACCCAGGTGCAGAACACATGGGAACTCCTTGTCAAAAACAACTTGGAAAACACGATCTTCCAGGTGGTGGAGCTTGATTGTCCGGTACTTTTCAGGAATCAGCTCTTCTACGTGAGGCCCAAATTGCTGCATGACCAGCACCCCACCAGGTCCAACTTTGATCTCATAGAAAGTCAGGTTGGAATAGGTATAGTAACCAACATAAGGGCCTGGACTTGGAGGAGGAATCAAGCTTTTCTGTGCCTCTCTGAATGCAGTCTCCATAGCAGGAATAAGATACTCATATATCTGAGTCACAATATCTCCACCCTGTGGCCTGGGCCCTGCCATCAGCACAATGAAGCTCAGGCGGAGCTTGGGGATAAGAGAGAAGGTAGCTGAATAACCATCGAGGTCTCCATCCTTCCTAATGACATCATATCCCAATTGCTCATTAATCTCCCAGGGTGTGCCAGTCTTGTTAGCAAAGTATTCAGTAGAGCACTTAAACAGAGGGGTCAGCATCGTCTTCACTGTGTCAGGCTCTAGGAGACGACGGTGATAGGTGCCTAAGAAGACCATTGACAGCTTAGCAAGGTCAGCAGCTGTGGAGTACATCTGGCCAGAAGGCCTGTACCAGCCGAGGTCATAGAGAGGGGCCGGCTGCCGGCTGCCATAGAAACCCACAGCCATCTGGGAGCGGATCGGTGGCGTGATGTCGAAGCCAGTGTCCTCCATGCCCAAGCGGTCCAGGATGTTCTCTGAGATCCAGCGCTGGTATTGCCCCTCAGCTGCATGGTCAGCTAGCACGTGTGCCATCAGTGAGAAGGCCAAATTGCTGTAGTGGCATCTGAAAAGGAAGAGCAATATATCTGGATCAGCCTTACCTCAGTGATAGAATGTGGGTATGACTACGCCAAAACTGTCGCTAGGTCTTTCTTCTCTGGGGAAAATTCTCATTTTATCAGATGACATGCTAAAGGGAAAGGAGAGATGAAGGAGGGACAGAGAAAAACTGAATGTTGTTGTCTTGATGTGTTGTTAAGTCAAGAAAGAGAAATTTCTTATGGGAGCATCAGCGGAGCTATTTAACCAGTATGTACCAAAAGAGATCTGAAGATGGAAAACTAAAAAAAAAACTTTATGCAAAAACCTATATATTTGCATGTCCTGACTTACTGTTTATAATTGTTCACCAAAGAATATATCTATTCTTTTTAAGAGCAGAATTGCGAGTTACAGGTGCTTACCTTAAAGGTCTCAAAATCCCAGGTAAGCCTCTTTGGAGATTTAACATGGTATAATCACTTAAGCATCTAAGCTACCTTAAGTTGGTAAAAGCACTCAAAAATCTACAAAGCAGCATCCAGCAAGTTGAATCATTAAAGACACCTGAGTGCTTCAGTCTTTAATATCCATAAAGTGATTTAAGTCTTTAGACTTGAATGAAGTTTAATGACATGAAGATATGAATGAGTAGTTTTTTTCAAACACGTGTTCAAAATTCATGATGTCTTCAAAGTTGTTTGTTTTTTTTTTTCACTTGTATGAAGCCACACACCTCACTGAGGCCTATTTAGATCATAAATTTGGTACCACTTCAACAACTTCCAGCTCATCTAGCTGAATAAAAGCATGATGAGTATATATATTTTGACCCCAAGAATGCATACATTCTGGATTTAAAATTTTATATCGGAAATGGAGCTGAATTTCAACATACCCAGAAAAATATGTTAAAATTTCTGTATCAATGAATGGGTATTTCTTTTAGGAAGAATGATCTGTCTGCTGTGAAGTATATCTGGGAACAGGGAGACAGAGTTAAAACTATCAACATGTCAAGTAATAAGGCGTTAAGAGACTATGAGTGGATGTCCTTATGTATCTTAATGGTGAGCATTATATGAATACCAAAGAAGATGATGGTATTAAGGTCTTAAAATCCTTTATGGAACATCTATTGTAACATCCTATATGACATGGGACAGAACTAATATAAGGTTGCCATGATCGAGCCATTGAATTTTCTAAGCTTGCAGACTTCAAGTCATGGTGAATCCGCGGCAACACTAGGCAAACTATTTCAGAATGTAATTCTATTCCCTAAAAATTTTGCAGACTTAGAAAGTTTTTCCCAGTTAGTCTGAATCCTTTGCCTCACCTGCTGTCTGTTGGATCCTGTTCATATTTCTGAGTGTTTGCAACTCAGGTAATAGACTTAACAGGCTATATAAATTGTAACAAACATTAATAGAACTTATAGAAAATTTAGAGACATGCAAATGTCTACAGACATAGCATGATTTTAAGTGAAATCTGTGATGGTTTAAACCATTTAAATTAACATGCCTTTCCACGTTTGAAAATCTGCATTTTTCACAATTTAAGGCTCATTGGACCTAACTATAGCAGTTTAATTTGCCTTATATAGGCTTCTCACTTAGACTCTACACACATTAAAAAAAAACCCTGGCACCTCCAACAGGCACTCTTTCCAGCCTAAGACAGGTGTTTGGGTAGATGGCTGAAGCTCACTTTAGGAATGGCTGTCTTTTATCCATTGGCCATGGAGACTACAGGTGGGGCTAATATCAGTGGAGAACACAAACCCAGACCAAAAGCTCGTAAGTGAATATACGTGACCTGGTTCCAGGATCAGCGACCAAGACATCATCTTTCAGGAGAGCTAGAGCATCTTGCGTATTGCCTTTCCACAGCAGGCTGGTAGATCGCAGCCTCCTAGGCAGACCTGTACCATGGAGAAAAGAAGTTAACAATTTGAGACAAATCATGGTCCAGGAAACTTTGAGTCGAGTAAAGGGTGAGCAAAAGGCAAGATTCAATGGCAAGATGGAAACAACAATGATGCACACGTGCTTTATACACATAGCAAATGTGCTACAAGGACCTGTTCATACAGGACTGCAGGACACAGTGTTCAAGTCATGGACCACTGAATCTGGGTAATGTAAGTCCTACCCCAGCACCAACTCTGGGTTGCTACATTTCAGTAAAAATGCCTTGAAGAATGATTAAAAATACCCTGTATCCCCAAGTGTATTTGGGAAGAGAAGGGCATATTGCATGTCAGGGAAATCCCTGTCCATATTTCCATGTGACTGTATTCCCTTGACTACAAAGGTGTGTAGCAGCCCCTTTAAACAGATTTTTGTTCTTTACACCTCGCTACGAAGGGCTTGAACTTTCTGAGCGATTCCAGTCTTGGCCTAAAGTATTTTTAGCTTTTATTTTTTCAGCTTTAGCAACATTTATTCAGGGTTTCTGAATGTAGAAGAAATGAAGTTCTTTTCACTTTTAATTCCACAACACTGAACATGGATTCCCTAAAAACTTTTGGCCAGGACTTTTTAAAATGCCACAGCTCCTTTGCACAGGATCTACAGCTCACCAAGTCCAGAACTTGGATTACATCTGGAATGAAATCTGCATTGCAGTTTACAGCTGACTTTGATTTAGATGTTGGGAGAAAATCAGGAAGGGTACGTGACAGAAAAATGACTTGCATTAGTCTGCTCGGTAAGCATGTGCTTAATCATGGCAAAGCTGAATGAGGCCCTATTCTTTTGTAGCAGCAACACCCATTTTTCTGAATTGACCTGACCTTGGGATTTGAACTGGAATGAGAACACTTTTTCTGCTTCTGGTCTGTGGTTATTTGTGCAGCTCAATGACCAGATAAGAGATGCACTGAGCACCTTCTAGTACCCAATGGGCTCCTTCATTTCGTACTTGCTGCAATGGCAGCAAAGAAAATGTTGCACCACTGGGAGAGTTCAACCAGTGCCATGACAACAGTGCAATGTCTCTCTTGAAGTTCATTAGAAATGATAAACCAGAGAATATGTGAACGTAACAGAAAATCCACAGTCATTGATTTATATCTCATGCGCTGCTAATTGATGTGACAAGCATGCTGTTAATAATTTACAATAGCATCTCATACTGTCATTCATATATATTTGAAAATCATGGTCTTAAGCTGGGGCTTCCCTCTAGCAATGTACTCATCAAGTGCTGAGGAGAAAAATCTTTGGAGTTACTTTTGTAGTATGCAATATAGAAAAGTCTGGATAATGAGGATATATTATAGATCAGTTTCCGCTGGAAGAATTTAGATGAAAACCACTTCACAATATGTCATGCAGTGGCTTTTATCTTGATGTAGAACCTATTCCTTTTTGTTTTTTGACAGACAGGAAATGTAACTTGTGACCTCAACTTTCATTTCATTTTCAGTTGGGATTTGAAACTGTGCTTCTCCTTCTACTAAATTGTCAGGGTCCAAGCTGGTTGGTGTGCCCTGCTGGTGTGGTCTGGGAAATCTGGGCCACATTCAGAAAAAAAAAAAAAAAAGACATAAGAATGTAAAAAAAGCTAAGCAGGAGCACAAATCCAGCACAGTGATGGAAGAAATGGAATGGCTGCACATTACAAGCAATGCAATGACCAGGTACATTTTTGACATATGCTTCCTCCAAGTAATTCTAGGGCATACCTCACACCTCACTAGGTGACAGGGAACTGCAGCAGGACTGGGAGATGTAGCTCCAGCACAGACTGCTCCTGCAAGGAGCAGCCAGACCAGCTTCAGGTGCTCCTGAGAGTCAGAGGGGAACAGGCAGAGTTGGTGCCCCTGAAGACATCATCAGGCTGGCTAGAGCAAGAACTTGTCTGCAGGGAGAGGGGCTGTGCAGCATTGTGAACACATCTTTCTTTCTGCCTCCTGCTGCCACTGGCCACTTTGGGTTGTTTGTTTGTTTCTAGATTTCAGTTACATCATTCCTTTTTGGGGAACACTTATCTTGATATTGGCTTGCTTCAAGTGATGCTGTACCCTGTCCTGAGATACTGCAATTTGCCTATAATCTATTTTGATTTTAGGTCCTAATTTTAGGGCCTTTACTCCAATCTGGAATAATGCAGGTGCTACAGAGTTTAATCAAAATGCCACATGAGGTATCAGCACAGTCTCTTTGGCCATTAAATTCTGGAATCTCTGAGTCAAGTATTAGCATCTTTATTTCTGAGAAAGGTTAAAGCTCTCCTGAGTCCTGTTAGCACCTTCTACCTTAATGTAAGAGCTAACCAATTATGAAGGTAATAGCAGATTAATAGTCTTCTGACAGCAAGTACAAAGCTATTAATAGCTCAGGAATCCCAGATCAGGAGCCACACTGACAGCTAAATTTAGCTCAGTGCTCAAGGTCTATCTGTTCAAAGCAAAGAGGTTTGGTGCCACTTTGACCCTCAACTCTACATCTCAGAAAAATGAGAGCACTCTGGGCTGATGTACAAAAACCTGTTATGCAATTGGAGCCTGATTTCAGGTCATGCTACTGTGTTAAAAGAAATATATATTCACCTTGCACAGGAAAAAACAATTCCCCACCCCACAGTGCAGCTTGGGCCCCTTCCTAGCAGGTGGCATGGACAAGAGTTTCCTCTTAGCACTTCATGAAGCTGCTGACAGCTTGCCTCTGAGGCTCCTGCCTGACCTCTGGGAAGTGCAAAGGTGCAGGGTCCATACTGGGAAATGGCCTCAACAGCAACCTTTTCTATCCCTGGCATATGATCTGTTCTCTCTGTGGTCTCTTTCAAGTGGCATAATGGTGGGCAGAGGGCAAGCAGGTAGCAGTGCTATCTCACCTGAGAGCTGGCTGGCCATTCTGCGTAAGGTAACAGGTGATGGCTTAAGTGGCATTGAGCCTTTTTCCAAAAAAATCAGCCCATCTGCCGTGTATCTCTGTTCTGATTCCTTGAGCCTTCCCAGAGGATTCTTAATAACAAAGTTCTGGGCGTAACGTTCCAATGGGTCATCAAGAGACATGACTTTTCCTTCCTCCCACATCTTGTACAACATAATGGTGGGAAAGATCTTGGAGACACTGGCAATTCTGTCAAGGAACAAACATTCATAGAAATTAAGCATTAAGAAAACCATGAATCAAGAGGACAGATGGTCAGTACATGAGATCACCCAACTGACCCACTGCCTGTAGCTTTACATGCAACACCTTTGCTGATTCAGAACAGAATGGCTAAAGTGCAGGTAAGAAGCTTGAATTAATATCTTTAACTCTGGTCTTTATGGACTGCAACATAACATTCAGTAGTATCTCCCCAATAGTGCAGTGGGCTACAGAACTTTTTCTGTTCACTTAGTATTCATAAGATGACATATTTTGTAAATTATTGCTTGGTAAGTACCATAACAAGTTGCAAGTAGTTTATTGGAATTTTAAGTTTAAAATGCCATAAAATTTTACATTTCATATTCAATGTTGATATTTGACCGGCTTCAGAACAGAGTCAAATTTACAAAAGGTCTTCTGGAATAGGACTCCAGTTCTATTTTGTTGGTTTTTGGAAACAGGGCCATGATTAAGAGGGATGGCTGGGGTCATTTGTATTGTGCTGCTAGAGTTGAAATTCTTGGACTGGTGCAAGATGGCCTAGAGTGAAAGCATTTGCCAAGAATGTTTCCATTAATCAGAAATGAAAGTCAGAAGTTCAAACATGATCAGATATTGTCGTAGTTCCAACCATAAACAATGTCAACTGGTAATAAATTTTTTTCAAGGGAGTCTCTGTGGTGCAATTGGTTAGCGCGTTTGACTGTTAACTGAAAGGTTGGTGGTTTGAGCCCAGCCAGGGATGCATTCCCCTTTCCTTGCCAATGGCGGGGGGGTTGGAACTAGATGACTTTTAAGGTCCCTTCCAGCCCAAACCATTCTATGATTCTGGAAGAAATGAGGTCATCTGTGCAGGGATTTTACCATGATACACAGGGGAGGACAAAAATGGTAGTCACAGCTGCTGAAACTTTCCAAAATCGTTTATGCTGAGGACAACATTTGATAGTCAGAGTGCAGGCCATATATTTTATATATAGCACAGTTATAAATCATTGAAAATAGAACTTTAAAGAAAGCAAGCACTTCCTTTGTATTTGTTTTTATTTTTAACTTACACTAAGAGCTTGATTTTATCTTCATCTAAAAAATAATGGCAAATATGGCTTTGACTTCACTGGGAGAATGAATGAGCATACAGGTGTACTGTATGTGTTCAGTAGATACTCTTCCCAAACCCCATATTTGCTACGCTGAACTTTTTTTTTTTTTTTTTATTCTATGGCACTGTCTCCTCACTGCTTACAAAACCTGTGCTAGCTCGCAGTCTTCAGATTTGTGCCCTAGGCCTCCTCAAAGCATGGATACATTCCTATGTAAGGAGTAGTATGTTTTCAGGTTCTTCAGGATGGTCACTGCTATTCCAATTTAAAAGATTCTCAGATCAAATAAAAAAAAAATAATCCAAAGTAAACAACTCAGAAAGCCACAAGCATATGATAAATTATGGACTAGCTGAAGCATTGTCTCACAAAGTTTCAGTGTAACCTAGAAGTGGTTTCTGCAGTGGATCTGAGCAAGTAGAAGATGTGGTTTGTGACAGTGGCTCTATTCCTAGATATCAGATCTCCATATGTGTATCTCCTATTTCCCTAGCTCTCATGCCTGCAATACATCTGTCTCACCTGTAAATAGTGTACTCATTGGGCACCACTGAGGAAGGGTCTGAACCATTCTTCTTTCCGAAGTTGCCCGTCCAGAGCACAGTGTCGTTGTAGATAACAATAGCAGACATGGCAGGGAGACCAGAGTTATGAATCTTTTGACGCAGCATCATATCTACCTGGAGAATGATGAGAAATTATGAATTTCCAAATGAAGAGTCTTATAATGCATCTAGTCTGTAACAGGTGGTAGAAGACGCAGACCATCAGCCCTCCTTACTTCCGAGCACTTGAGAGTGATTTTTTTTCAAATGTGTTTTGGCAAAAGAAAATATTTTAACTATACTGTTCCTTTGAATTGCTTATGCTAAATTATCCAGTATCTATCTTTCAGTCTACATATCCACCATGTAGAAGAATGTGGTGCTTATCACTGTAATATCTATGATGCTTATATGATTAAAACCAAATGCTAAACCCTAAGAATTGTAATTTCTTCCTTTTTAAATTGTACTGTGCACATCTGTTACTTGGGCTAGTATTTTAGGTTCAAAGATGTATGAGAAAAAGAAGCAGACTTTTCAAATATCCCATGACACTTTTCATGCCATGAAACATGCTAGAGCTACGACTCCTGTTTAAACAGCAATCTGAGAAATTGCACTGAACAAATAGAGGGCTGTGATTGCTCTTTTCTCCCTCTTGTGCTAGCATTGTGTAGACAAATCCTGGTTTCAGCTGGGATAGAGTTAATTGTCTTCCTAGTAGCTGATAGAGTGCTATGTTTTTGAGTTCAGTATGAGAAGAATGTTGATAACACACTGATGTTTTCAGTTTCTGCTAAGTAATGGTTAGTCTAAAG
>JANXJC010000076.1:198144-210240 GCA_027564655.1 Leptodon cayanensis
GTTGTGTCATTTATTACCCTAAAACAATGCTGTTTTAAATACATAGTTAATATTATGTGTTTGATTCTGCAGATGCTGTTACAGAGGCATGCACAATCAAATCCAACAGGTGTTAAAGCTCAGATTTATTCTTCAGTAAAAAGTTAGTTAGAACTCCCGTAACATTTGTAAACCACAGGCTCAATGGTGTAAGGGGAATTAGTACTACACAGCTGACTTAAGAAGTCTTAAGATTTAAAATGATGACTCAAAATGCGCATATCACTCACCTAAAAGCTGAGGGCTCTCTCCCTTGAGGAGTTACCTCCGGCGGTGCCCCGACCCAAGGGGAGAGTCCCCGCCTGCAGGCCCGCTGCTCCGAGGAGGACTGACTGACTCAAGATGTCCTCCGGCGGGGCCCCATTTATACCCTTGTTGAATCTGATCTGTGGTCATTTTAATCCCCATTGACCGAAAGGTCAACACTTTCGTGTATCTGGTGCGTGTTGGATTGGTCAGTTTGGGTTTCAACCTGTAGCCTCTAGGGTTTGTTTTTTTTTTCCCTCTCCTCCCTGCCTGGAGAAGTTTTGTTTCCTGTTGGGGTGGGGTGTACTGCCACAGATGCACATATACATTACTGCAGACTAAGTGGCAGAAGATAAATTTGGACGCCTTCTTAGCATACATTCATTCAATTTTGGCAAGCCACTTTCTAAATTATTATCAGCAAACTCTTAGCCTTGTCTGAGGTATTTTTGTTCTGTATTTTATTGTTGCAATTCTTATAGACATTAATGCTCTGCTAAATAATGTAGCACAGTAAATACATCACAATAAAATAGATGGCAACTCTCCCTCAACCCAAACTCTTTCCCTCCCCAAATGAAACCATTGCAGCTCCATTACAGAGAAAGGGTCAAAGACCTGTGACAAAAAACATCAGAGGAATTACATTCAGATGTGCAGGCTCACATTCTAGGCTCATTTATATAGAGAGAGATCACCAAGTTCAGTCTTTACAAAGAACAATATCGTTACAAATACAATACTATACTTTTCCCAATATTTTGTAATAATTCCTATTCAACCTTTTTACAGAACAATAATACAAGAGAGTCTGAGCACTGCACAAAGTATATACAAGAGATCTCATGCACATTGCCATCTTCAGAAACTGATTTCATTTAGAAAATTAAGGAAAAACCACACAAAATGAAACAAATCTGGAAATTCCAACCAAATCTCAAATAAAACAAGATTCAAAACAAGTGGGGAAACTTGCTAATAAAAATAAAAGGATGTTTCCTCCTTAATGTAAACACTGAAGCATTAATAAGAATATATGAAATAGTGAAGAGGGAAAAAACTTTTCAGACCTTTTAAAGAAGAAGGAATATAAAATGGCAGTTTATTCTTTTGAATCCATGGAGAATTCACACATTTAATCTAATAAACTACTGCACTACTGTAGAAAATTGCCAACTCTTCCTTTTGAGCTCATTTTTCTTGCAACTATCTTTACTTTTGCAAACTAAAATGTTGGGATTATTTACAAGACTTATCAGGAATGCACACTGGAAACTTCCCAGTGTAGAAATCTTATACACATATTACAATTAATTGGAACAATGAAGATTCTTCACTAGGCTCCAATCCTACAAGCATTCACATGCTTAGCTTTAAGCATCTGTTCACCATGAAGTCAACAGGTTAGGTACTCAGGTGCTTATAACTAGGTATAAGCTTGATTGCAGGAAAACAACCTTGTTTTTAATGATTCAATTTTTTGTGTGCTTAGGTTTTCTTCATCTCCCACTGAAGTCAATGGGAAGACCCCTCAACATGAGTTGGACAGAACCACAAAAACAAATGAAGTTGAAGGTGTAAAACACAGCAGGAATCAGAAGTGTGATAACTGTCTTCAAGACTGTTGAGTTTCCTCAGGCAACTTATGGAAAGGCTGCACTGTATATAACCTACTAAATAGTATATGTTTATATATCATATTTAGATAGATTACTATATTTATAAGAAGTTATGAAAAATTTCAAATGATCTCCATAAGCCAGATGTCTACAATTAAAAACTATAATCACAAGTCATTCACAATCTATTTACATCAGTCTGATAGCAGAGGTAAATACTAACCTGGAATGCGAATACCATTTGCTTGCAAAATCTGCTATTCCAGAGTTCGAGATTAAATTATGCAACAACAAGAACTGCAGTAAATCAAGTCATTGTACACTACTTTCAAACTAAAATGTATTCACTTACTACAATAGCTTATACTCTGTTTCATTATCTCCCTTACCGCCCATTGAAATATAAAGCTTATTTTCTCTCTCTCTCTGTTCAGCCCATGCATGTCTGTGGTTTCTGAAAGGCAACAATAAACCTCTGACCACAGATGGAAACCAAGTGCACAGATAAAAACAGAGTTTTCATGGCTCTCATCAACAGAAGTGTGCATACGTACATACACATCCATGAAATCTCTGGAATAAAGTCCAGGTATTATTATTAGTCTCCAAGCACAATGCACTGCACAGTCCATTCCACAGTAATTGAGAAACTAATGGCTATAAGCATCACACCATTTTCAAGCGAAAAAGATGGGATTTATTTTTCCCTCATATGTATTCTGGTCTTGTTTTTAATCACACTGAGCCTTTATATCACAATAAGACACAGAAGAAACTGTTGCTTTCAGAAAATTCAAGGCATCAGCCTCGTCTATATATATGGTTCAAATTCAGTGTAAACAGCAGTATGCAGTACGGACAGAATGTAGCTACACAAAAATGGAATGTTTTCTTCTTGAGGAAAAAGAGCCATCAGCTGCTTTATTCTTTTACTGTTTTTCCCCTTTGTCCCTGATATAAGTTATAGACCAATCAAATCCTGCATTTCATTCATCTCTACATATCTTCTTCATACAAATCCATATAGTACTCACACATCCTCTAAGTGTCATATGGAAAAACAAATCACAAATTAACTTATATAATAAATAAATGTATTCCCACCTTACCTTTACTTCTCCCATTTATCTATGTCTAAAGAAAAATGTCAATAAAACTAGACAACTTTCAACAAAAAATACTTTTAAACTGGCTCAGTGTAACAAAATTACTTAGAACAGTGTGCAGACCTATTATTTTCAAGCTTCATAAATATCAAGCACAATTTAAAAATGACAGTATACACAAGTGCACAGTTGTGTGCACCAAATCTGTAATTAAGAGCTTAGAAAGTATAGCTTCTCAGCAGAGTCCCTCAGTATTACTCTTGCTGGATATTTAGGGATCACTCCCCTCCCCCCCTTATTTAACCTCTGAAATAGGCATATAAAAGACACATTGCATTTGAAAAAGAAGTATTTTAAAAATTAGAAACCTGGGGGACCCAACTGCAAAAAATCACATCTGAATTATTTGCTGAAACACATCAAAATTGCATTGTCTGTACCAACTTACAGAGCACCTTTTGGGGTTCTACTATACTGAAGAACAGAAATTAAAGGGTGTGCATTTGTACAATGGGTTTTATGACAGCATCAGTTACTCATTCTTCATAGGCATGTAAGTCTTCTTTTTGTGAATCTTACCATGGACACTGCTGCTGCTGCTATTTACTCTGTGTGTGGAGTTGCATAAAGCTTTACTTGTATAGAGATGCAACCAAAATGTCTCATGGCTATATTTTCCCTCCCCTTCTATACACAGCAAATGTTGGGGAGAGAGAGAAATGTATCTGTGGACACAAATGCAGCACTAGAAACAGAAGCAGTAATGAGGAAAACTATCCTTCATGCATGTTGTAAAGATGAGGTGTCAGCCTTAGATATAAACTGGTTGCTCTTGTGCAGTCAACAGTCTGTACATAGCAGCTGGCATGGTCTTCATATGAATCTAGAAGGTAATAAGATGTGTTAATCAATACTCCTATTAGGCAAGCTACCAAAAAACATGAGTGTCCATAGCCTAGGGAACACTAGGGAAGAAACTAGCTGAGGTAACATAGGACAGAAGAGAAAGGGAAAGCCTAAGAATTTTCATATCCATACTAAGGTCTGGGGAAAAAGGATTCTCTAAGGTGTTGAGTATCTACCAACCATCTCAATTTTATCTGAAGTTGTGGGCACTTCAATAATAAGAAAAACCTTGGTGGTTCTCACTTCTAGTATTTATGTTTGAACAGTAACAATCCAAAAGAGGCAATGATGATGAAATATGCAATACTGTCTAGGCACGCTGCTTGCTCCTACCTCACCAACAGCATTTGAGAGAATGTGAACAGTTTTCTCATGAGGTGTTGCTACAACACTCTGCCCATTGATTTCAATGATACGATGGCCAACTCGCACTCCTCCTCGTTCTGCTATACCTCCTCTCATAAGGCTACAGATCTAGAAAGGAAAGGACAAAATTATCACAGTTTTGATATGGAACAGAGGCTTTTGACCACAAATGATAATTCAGTATTTAAATACATTTGTTTGCAACAAAGTCTAAAATGTAGTGGATCGCTGATTCAAAGTAACATTTATTAGCAATCAAGTACTACACATTCTCTTCCAGAAGCCAAAGAAACCATCTGCCAAAAGCTATCTGTATTATACTTGTTACTTCCTGGTTTAAAAATTTAAATGTATGAAGAACCATAGTTTACAAAAAGTTCAAAGTACATAAGCCTTGAATTAAGAGAGAGTCAAAGACAGACTCTTTCTTTTGAGACCACATACAATGGTTTGGTCAGAGGCACAAATGATACAGACTGAAAGCAGCCTTCTCCATACACTTTTGTTTCTTTAAGCTAAACCAGCCTTTTTACTCCTCTGATTGATTCTAAAGCTATGAAATAAAGTTTCTTTTCCTACTTTTGACTGGGAAAAAAGTCAGATGAATAACCAGTTCAGCTTTTATATATTAGACTTAAAATGTGTACTGAGCCCCTGCTGCAGTGAGGGAAAAAATACAATTCATTACATATGTAAACTTTAACATACGTAAAAGCATCACCAGAAAGTCTGGAAGCTACTTACAATCCCATTCTGTACACTGAAGCCTAACTGGTATCTGAGGTCAGGTCTCCTGATCAAGACTGTGGTTACTGGAGGACATCTAACTACATTCAGTTTAACTTGGGCTTGGTTTTTCAAACCCTGCAAAAAAAAACCATCACCATGAAAAATGCTGACAAAGGTGGGGTGAAACAATTTAACATGAGCACTAGGAAAAACAATACTTAGAATGTTAACATGGGAATAGCCCTGAATAAGCAGTTCTTTGTATGTATCATTATGAAACAGAATTCCTGAATACCAGACACAAGCAACAGGATGCTCAGTGAATTGAATGATGCAGTATAAACCTCTTCTTGTCAAGAAGCTGATGTGGTTATTTTAAGAAATCTAGCTTCCTGTTGGCAATTTCTTCATTTGAGAACAGAAATTATTGTTCTAAAGGAAGCAAAGGAAATAAAAAGCAGGTCTATGCAGTTGACCAGAAAACTGCCAAACATTCTGGCTGGGAAATGAAATTTAAAATATGCAGCTAAGATAGATAGTTACAAATAAGTGACTTTCCTGGTGTAGTTATATTCAATTCTGTAATGCAAACGTCAAGTCCATGTATAAGCAATACTCACATTTACATTACCCCTCCCTTCAAAACTGGATTTATCACACTCACCATTAAATCTTTGCTACCAGAAGAACTAAATGAAGAAGGAAAACCCAAACATAAAAGTGGAGATAACTGTAGAGTCTGACCATTACACATATTCAAGCGTTCAGAGCTGTTTCTTGTAGATAAATCCAACTCCAGTGTTAGATTATTTTTTTCTATACAACATATAGAACTGAACACACATTACTCTTAAATGTTGCATTTACACACATTTAGCCTTCAATAAACAGAACCCATATGGGAAAGAGATGCTATGTAGAGAGTATGGTAGCTTCAAGCTTCAATCATGTTAACATTTATCAATTCCAACACCTGCTTTTGAATTTCTTTCATATGCACAAAGTCAAATATGGGTCCCATTGAAAACAATGGGTTGCCTGCCACTGACTTCAACAAGACTAGCATTTCATCTAGAACATAACTCCTATTACAGCTAAGGTAATATACTGATGTCTCTACATGCAGTTTACTGCTGTTGCTTTTGTTGAGCCTAACTCTAGACTTGGTACTGACTTAAGACTGACATTCTGCTGGGATGAAAAGTCAATGCTTCT
Source organism: Leptodon cayanensis (assembly GCA_027564655.1). Taxonomy (NCBI): domain Eukaryota; kingdom Metazoa; phylum Chordata; class Aves; order Accipitriformes; family Accipitridae; genus Leptodon; species Leptodon cayanensis. The sequence continues at coordinate 204,371 of JANXJC010000076.1, forward strand.
AACTGCCTGGACATGACAGTTGCACAGTCCCTGAATCTGTTTCTGATAGCAGTTAGCGCCAGATGCTTCTGAAAAAGACATAAGTAGCATAATACAATTGGGGAATAGCCATCACATATGGAAAGTTTCTTCCTAGATCTGTCAGTTTGTAAATGGTTTATAATAATTAGTAGCAAGGCTTACATCTCTAATTTAAAAATAACCTTATGTGAAGTACTTGCAAGATATTCTCCTCATCTATATAAAATGCTTATCTTTTCATAGAAGTCCTTATAGCATACTAAAAAAGTTTACAGTCTTATGATATTTCTGTAACATTGAAATATGTACTTGGGTGACTGATGTTTCATTTGGGGGTTCATTTGTGTTATCCAAAAATGTTACATAAACAGTTCTGGATGCATGGCTATAAAGACCTGCAAATGCATTGACTACCTTAACAGAAAGATAAATGGCTAGCAGTTCCTCTGACAACAGCCTCATGTATCCATGAAAAAGGAGTAGAAAGGCCTCTAAAGGCAGGAGACAGCAAAGCTAGCTTTTTGATTGTTTTCATTTTGAGAAAATACAGAAGATTCTTAACGCATCACAGCAAAAGTCCATCTGTATGAGAATAGCATACGTCAGTTTTAGAAATAAAACTCATGTGGGATAGAAAACTAGTATGACAAAGCTGATAACATGAAGGGTGGTGAGCTTTGTTCCACTGAAGTTGGCACAGAGATACCTGAGGGTTTTTTCTGCTTCAGGAAAAAAAAAAAAAAAGAGTGCTGTTACCAAGGTTTTAATATACTGCATTCATAAGATATCATTTGAATTCACTGAATCCAGAATGGTTGGTCTCAGAGACTTAAATATCTATTACTTGTCAGTCCACAGTGTTTACATTTTCAGAAACCAGAATATCAGATCCTTATAGCAAATTTTTTAGTTCAAGCATTAAGAAAGAAATCCATGGGCAACAAAGACATACTTATTTTGTGAATTACTAAACAAACATTTTTTTATTGCAGAACACCACTACCCAGCAGGGGACACAGAAGGATTTCTATAGTCATATATAGCATTACATTGCATGTCTACATGCTACAATATGCAGCAGTTCTGTGGTGATTGACTATTTCAATAGGTAACCCAGAAGACAATTTAGCTGAATTTCCAACGTTCTCAAAGGTTGCACCTTCCCCCTCCTGAAACTTTGATGTTTAAATACCCATTCTCTTGTATGTTGCATCTACCCCAGAGGCTCTTCATTTCCAGTTGACTGCATTTACATGCTCTCATGTGAATTAAAAGAAAGTTCTTCCAATTAAAAAATCCCACCATTTAGCCAAGTACAAAGAAACATTATACTTTCCAATACACTCAAGTTGTTTCTACAGAAAATAAATAGGCTTAATTTTTCTTTTAAATTCAAAGTTTAGAAAAATGTTAAAATATGTTTTAAAAAACCAAGCTTTTTAAAAAATGACTCAGTTCTCTAGAAACTAGATCACAGGAATCATTTAAATGGCTAAAAATGCACCAAAGCAGATTTTAGGCACCTGTGTCTCAGACTGTCCTATGGGGTTTAGGTGCCTCCAGATAGTAACAGACATCTTCCTTCTGGATCCAAATATTCCCTTGGGGCCTGAAGTCCTGCACCATGCCCTGGTCTAAGCAGCTAAATGCATAGCTCCCTTCTTAGGGCTCAGAAAATAGGTAAACCAGAATTTTCCCTCTACTTTAAGGTCATCAAAAGGAAACTGCACAAGATCAGAGTTAATAAACAACAAATAGTTCTATACTTTTTGTTCTCCCACTACTCCAATAAAGGTTTTAAAACATGTAATATCCAGGAATATTCTCTGTACCTTTATAATGCTCTGGCATGTTGAGAGTGGTAAGCCAACCAAACTGGTCCCATTAATTGACATGATCTGGTCCCCTATATTTAGTTTCCCAGACTTCTCTGCTGGTCCTCCATGCATCATGTTGGCTATGATAACTGTAGGCAAAATGGATCCCCAGCCAGATTCCACAATCACTACACCTAGAATTTCTCCCTTTTGCTTTTCAATGTAAACCTGAATCATAAGAAAGAGAGTTTCAAACAAAAGCTTTTTTCTCATCTATGGAACTGATGATCCCACCCCCCATATGTTTCCATATAAACAAACACAGGCTTCTCATTTGCAAAATGCCTTTCTTGTTCAAAGGCAAAACACAATAGGGTATATAGTTTAACACAGTTTAAATGCCTTCAACCATCAAATAACATTAAAACTAGAGATTTTGTTTAATTCAAAATTCCCCCCAAATAGAACTCATCTGTTCATATGGCTGGAGGGAGCTGGTATAGAAGAAACCCTGGCATGATGGACTTTGGTGGACAGAACTAAGTCAGAGAGGGATTTAAAGTACTTGTGACTGTGTTTTCAGAAACAATTACCCATGTGTTGCGGTGTTACACTACTTCATCTTTATTAATAAAACCAGCAGCAAATATATAGCCTTTTAAAATCTGGGGTCAACCACTCTTATCAACCTCAGTGCCTCAAAAAATTTTATACTGTCTACTGTATATTCACTTCACTGACATGTAATGTCTCAAATGTGAAAATTGTTTGGTAAAAAGAACACACAGAGACAGTAAATCATTCAACTATTGATAAATTCAGAGTTCACTGCTTGCTCTTAAAACAGAATTGCCCACAGGATAAACCTACTGCGAAGGATAGAAATTACCTCAGTGAGGTTATTTACTGGAAGCACTAATATGTTTCTAATTGTTGCCAGTACAGGCCTGAACTCAGGATACATGAGTTTAATGGTGTTATGGAAAAAAAAAGCAGACACATACATCTTTGCAGTTTTCAGATTTGGAAAAATGAATCAGGTCATCATTGTACATGTCCTGGGTATTGAGCAAGTCACTATATTCCTTCTGGCTTAGGTCTTCTGGATTGATTCCATTTGCCCTCAGAAATTCCTGGTAGGCCACGCTAAATGCTTGACCTATAGACTGTGCAATCAGCTGTGCCTGTAGTAATTCCCAAAGAAGAAAAGAAGAACATCAAACATTCTGATGATTTCATTCACTGACACTTTCTCTGTTATAAACATTCTGCAAAATGGTTCATGCCTACAATTAAGGAACTGTAATAAATTTTTAAAAAAATGAACCTGAAGTAATAATTAAAAAAGCAAAACAGAATGTCAGCATAGTCATCCATGCAGTGAACCCAGCTGAACAAGTAACTACACATAAGAAACACAAGTAAAGCCTTCCTTTCACAGCTAACTACTGCCAACATAAAGGTATACCCATTGCATTACTTGAAATGGAGACTCCAGAGGGAGAACTTGAGCTCTCACCTGTGCTAGTTTTCACCTCTGGCACAAAGGCAAGCCATCAATAAAAAATAAAAACACCTTATAGAAAACACACAACAGCATTTTAAAAGATAATGAGAAGGCCTTTAAAAGAAGGCAAAAGTATCTTGGGCTGCATTAGGAGGAGTGTTGCCAGCAGGTTGAGGGAGGTGATCCTTCCTCTCTACTCAGTACTGGTGAGGCCACACCTGGAGTCCTGTGTCCAGTTCTGGGCTCCCCAGTACAAGAGAGACATGGACATACTGGAGAGAGTCCAGCATAGGGCCGATAAGATGATTCAAGGACTGGAACATCTGACATGTGGAGAGGCTGAGAGAGCTGGGACTGTTCATCCTAGAAAAGAGAAGGCTCATGAGGGATCTTATCAATACGTATAAATAGCTGATGGGAGGGTGTAAAGAAGATGGAGCCAGACTCTTTTCAGTGGTGCCCAGTGACAGGACAAGAGGCAATGGGCACAAACTGAAACACGGAAAATTCCACTTAAACCTAAGAACACACATTTTTACTGTAAGGGTGTGGTTGAATACCGGAACAGGTTGCCCAGAGAGGTTTGAGTTTCCATACTTAGAGATATTCAAAACACAACTGGACACAGTCCTGGGCAACTTGTTCTAGTGGACCTTGCTTGAGCAGGGGGGGGTTCACCTAGACAATCTCTAGAGGTGCTGTCCCACCTCAGCTATTCTGTGATGTTATGGTATTTCCTACTCTTCCTTCTTGCCCATGCTTTCCTTTAAAGTTCCTACAACCGTGTTTGAAGTTACTGTCAGATAAAGTATGGAAAGGGTGGAAACAACTGGCCCATTGAGCAGATCCAGCCCTTAATGTGACTGGAAGTGGTATGTGATCACAGAATCATTCAGGTTGGAAGGGACCTCAGAGGGCGTCTAGTCCAATCTCCTGTTCAAAACAATCAGCTATGAGGACATACCAGGTTACTCAGGGTTTTTAGTCAGGTATTGAAAAATCTTCAAGGACAGACTATATAACCCCTCTGGACAACCTGTTCCAATGCTTGACAGTCCTCATGATGAAAAAGTTTTTCCTTGTATCCAGTCTGAACCTTTCTTGTTTCAATGTATGCCTGTTAGCTCTCATACTCCCACCATGCACCACTGTGAGGAGACTGGCTCTGTCTTCTTGATGATCTCCTCATGGATATTGGAAGGCTGCTGTTAGGGCCCCTGAAACCTTCTCTTCTCCAGGCTGACCAGCCCTGTTCCCTCAGCCTCTCTTCATAGGGCAAGTGCTCCAACACCCTGACCATCTTGATAGCCTTCTGCTGAACTCACTCCAGTTTGTCAATGTCTTTCTTGTATTGGGGGGGGGCAAAACTGGATGTGGTGTTCTAGAGGTGGTCTAATGAGTGCTGAGTAGAGAGGAAGAATAATTTCCTGCAATTTACTGCTTATGCTCCTTTTAATCCAGCCCAGGATGCTGTTGGCCACCTTTTTGCTGCCAGGGCATACTGCTGGCTCATGTTCAGCATTGCTGTCTGCCAAGACCCCCAGGGCCTTTTCAGCAGAGCTGCTCTCCAGCGTGTTTTGTCAGTCCCCAGGACAGTTTTTAGTCAGTCCCCAGCATGTTTTGTTGCCAGGGTTTCTTCCTCCCTAGGTGCAGGACTTGTCATTGGTCCTTGTTGAATTTCATCAATGAAGTACAGTGGGCTTCCAGCCCACTCCGCCTAGTCTATATGGCTCTCTCCTGTGGCTATAGCTTGCTCTTGGCTACTCTGCTCCTAAAGCTACTGGATGCTCCATAGCTTTCACTCACTGCTGCATTACTCCCTGTGAGCTGTTCTAGTGACTGAAGAAAAGGGAATATTGCACTCATTTTTAAAAAAGGTAATAAGGAGGACCCCAGGAACTACCAACCAGTTGGTCTCACCTCCATGCCCGGTAAGATCATGGAACAGATACTCCTGGAAGTTATGTTGAAACATATGGAAGATAGGGAGGTGATTAGAGACAGCCAACATGGCTTCACCAAGGGCAAATCATGCCTGACTAATCTAGCATCCTTCTACGATGGAATGACTGCATCAGTGGACAAGGGAAGAGCTACGGATGTCATCTACCTGGATTTCTGTAAGGCCTTTGACACTGACCCCCACAACATTCTTGCTGCTAAACTGGAGAGATATGGGCTTGACGGATGGACTGTTAGATGGATAAGGAATTGGCTGGATGGCCGTGTCCAAAGAGTTACAGTCAACGGCTCAATGTCCAAGTGGAAACCAGTAACAAGTGGTGTCCCTCAAGGGTCCATACTGGGACCAATACTGTTTAATATCTTCATTAATGCCATAGATAGTGGGATTGAGTGTACCCTCAGCAAGTTTGCAGATGACACCAAGCTGAGTAGTTGTCGTGGTTTAACCCCAGCCAGCAACTAAGCACCACGCAGCCACTCACTCACTCCCCCCACCCACCCAGTGGGATGGGGGAGAAAAATCGGGAAAAGAAGTAAAACTCGTGGGTTGAGATAAGAAC
>JANXJC010000076.1:762817-777556 GCA_027564655.1 Leptodon cayanensis
ATTGCAGTCTACAACTACCTCAAGGGGGGCAGCTGAGGGGGGAGGTGCTGATCTCTCTCTGGTGTCCAGGGATAGGACACGTGGAAATGGAATGAAGCTGCATCAGGGGAAGTTCAGATTGGACATTAGGAAAAGGTTCTTCACTGAGAGGGTAGTCGGTCACTGGAACAGGCTCCCGCGGGAAGTGGTCACGGCCCCAAGCCTGTTAGAGTTCAAGGAGGGTCTGGACAACGCTCTTAGCCATATGGTTTAGTTTTGGGTAGTCCTGTGAGGAGCAGGGAGTTGGACTCGATGATCCTTATGGGCCCCTTCCAACTTGAGATATTCTACGATTCTATGATTCCATTCTGAAGTAAATGAATGCTCTTTAGTCAGAATGAAGCTGGAAACAGGGGGATGTGCTGGGGTAGTGGGAAGTAGTCATTAACATTTTAGTAGTTTTCCTTTGTTATAGATGACTTTTTAAAACATATTTTCCTAGTGACTGGGAGTTCAAATATCTTTTCATTGGTAAGACCAAAGCAATTTTATTTTGAAGAGACAACTATCTGAAGCCAGTAAAAGATTTGGAGTTTCTTTTAATAATTAATAAAAAAATATAGCTTTCCCAAAACTGAAAAATTTTTACACACTTTTTAAAAGTTAAGGTATTAAGTAGTCCCACTGCAGACAACAGACTATATATGTAATAATTAAATATTTAAGCCTGTTCCTGCAGCACCAAAGCCTTAATTTTGAATATTTTTCATTTACATCAGTCAAGATGACACCTCACTAGTATAAACAAAAACCCCCAAACCCAAAAGCGCTCATAATCTTCTAGGTCACCAGATATTTTAACCTGAAGTTCTAATGCCTCAAATATTCATCTTCATTTCACAAAGCTTCCATCTGGTCTCAAAGAGCCATTCCACTCTATTGTTAAACTACAAACAGTAGGTTTTTAAGTGACTCTTCAGGATCTACCTCTGCTTATCCACTTAGCCCATCTCTTAGAGGGATGATTTTAAAAAGTAAAAATATATAGATGCCTTCTATGTAATTGTTCATGTCTTGAAAAATGTTTAAAGTAGTTTAATAAGATATTTTAATCTACTTCTTATATATTTCCAAAACCCTTAGAAAGGCAACAGGCAAAAAAAAAAAGGGAATAAATGATAAGTGAATAATAATTTTACTAGATAGGTTTTAACATGTAATTTGATGAAGCACATATGTACCGTGATTGCCACAGGGAATGCTTATGAATGGACAGACAAGAATTTCCAAATAAACTTCAAACTGCATGTATGTACCAGTGAACGATGACTGGTGAAGTTAATGCTTTCCATTTACACAGAACTCTGAAACAGCAAGTTCCTTTGAGAAGCAGGATAAAAACAATACAGTTAAAAGTCTTCCTTTTCTATTCCTTGGTAAAGATGAGGTAATTTGATACTGGAATTGACATGGGATCATTGAGTAATGTAACATTCTTGTTAGCCATCATTTCTAAGAGAATAAGAAGCCTCAAAGTAACTCACACACAGTACAAGCTAGAGAGATTTATGAAGACACAATACAATTGTATCTTTGTTCCCTAGAGCAAGTATTTACAAGTAAGAAAAAAGGGAAGCACCTTTTCATTAACTGCAATCCGAAGTATGTCATCCATACAGTCCTTCATGCTGAGGGTATTCATATGGCAAGGCACAGAAAACCCAAAGAAGCCTTTGCTTTAGCAATACCCATACAAGTGTGCATATTTATGTGTGACCTTAAGCAGATGATCACAGTCCTGCAAAGCTTTAGAAACTGGGGAAACAAGGAAGATGGAGCTGTAAACATTTATGAGGATGGACCAGTTCAAGGTGGTACAGTTACTGATGAATACCTTCCCATTCCCTTTATGCATCTGTACATATACACATTCACATTTAAAAGACACCGAGCAGCATACTCCACAAATGACCACTGTCTGGAAGGGAGTCCTCAAGTAGTTGCGTGAACAAGAACAGACCAACATCATGCCTTGAGGCTGCAGCAATAGTGCGTGCTTAACAAAAGCCTGAATGGAACCACAGAAAGATACACAGGACAGAAGCATTTCCCTAGTGCTGGCTGAGTTGACCTGCCCTGATGCTTAGCAGTCTTATAGCCTATACCTACACAGCTTGTTATCTAGCAAGACAGTCAAACTTAGAATTATTGACCATGAACATGAATAGATGAGGATTCTTCTTGAAGCATCTTGTAGCACAAGCAAAAGACCAAAGCACATCTAACATTCATCATATGCAAGGACAATACAGAGGGACACTTCAGCCTTTGCATTCTGCAGCTTGGATAAGGCACGCGCACACACACACACACACAATGTTAACTTCCTGACTCCAAAGCCATGAAATGGCAGGCTCTCATTGTTTCAAAGGGAATGTCCATTCAACAGATGAAGACGGAATCCAAGTACCAGTGGGAAACAGTCTTCGACAGGTGAAAAACCCCAGCTGCTTCCTTAAGAAAGGGGGCTAGGTAGGAGCTGAGGATGAACCTTAAACTGATAAGCTTGTTTCCTTTACATCTGACAAGCAGCCTAGGTTAACAGGAAAAGAAGCTGGACCATTTGACAATAAAGAAATGCTAAGTTTAGTCCTTACTGCTACTGTTTAGGATATCCATGACCAGAGACACTGCTTGTCACAACAATCATTTAACAGATTTGCCAGCCAGAGGCAACTGAGGTTCAAGGTGACAAATGAGAAAGTTCAAGAATAGGGGACGAGTCCTGGAAATCAAGAGCTACAAATGCTCAGGAGATCCAGATTGCTGGGCTGATTCCTGGAGTAAGAGTCCTCCGCCACAGAGATCTTTGTCACTCTTTGGATAGTCTAGTTAAGATCAGGATAACACACTGGAGCTACTCACTGCCAGCAGAAGGCACCTCAGACCACTCATGGGGCAGCAGGAGTCAAATGAATCAAATGAAATTCAGGGAAGTTAACTTAAGTCTTACCTAGAGCAACCAGAGATATTCTCATGCAAGGGGAAGGAAAGCAATCAAGTTACCTTGATATTTCACTTCATGAGAGGATCACATTTTGTGGAAAGCAGACTGTCAGAAGGAGACTCCAGAAAGGTATTCAATGAACACACTCTGCACTGTGTCTATTAGGTCAATGACTTTCTGAGTGGCAGCAAACTACTTCGGTACCCTGGAAGTTGCAAACCCCTCAGAAAGTCATTGACCTAATAGAAAAGAATAGAGATTGCAGCTTCCAAGGTACCAAAGTGGTGTTCCTGCCCAAGCTCAAGGCTTCCTTTTCTGGGCTTGCCTGACATACACACTCTGTGGCCTCTGACAGCCTCTCCATTGACCTGAACGTGCTCCAGTGCTCCCCAGGGGAAAAGCAATCTCTTCCCATCCAGCCAGTGCATTCTACCTGATTCAATTTCTCCATCAAGAAACGTAACAAAGAAAAATTGAGTTATAAAAACACAAAACAACCAAAACCAGTGTAAAAGAAAATACTGCTAGCAACCTTTCCAAAGGTAATTAATATCATTCTTTATAATCTAAGCTCAATAACTGTGATAAAAAAAAAAAAGATAGAGGGCACGCAAACAGCCACTTTTGGCCATGCTCCTGGCACACTCTGGGGAAACATGGGGGGGGGGGGGAAACCCAGAAAAAACAGATAGCCATACTGTGAATGTAAATACTGACAATTACCAATCACTTGAGAGAAGAATTATCAGTTTTCAAGTGCAACCTACCTAGAAAATTATTATAATCTCTCAGTCATTAATGAAATTTATGCCCGTCATCCTTATAGGGCAGGACAGACAATCACCAGAGAAAAACAGAGATGAACAACTGAGACGTAGTGGTAAAATATACATGGTCCCCATTGCCAAATGGCTGGCTGAGCATTATGTCCCAGTGTCTTCATTTAGACTATCCTTCCTTGACAGTGGATTCTGCTTAGCCCAGTACAGTGCCACTACAGCAAATATATACAAATATATATTAAATTATAATATTCAATTTCAATAATATAATTTGGGTATATTTATATGGGACATATACATTATTTAGAGTTGTATCTTATCATAGGAACTAGAAAGTAAGCCTGTGGAAAAAAAATGGTAGTTTAATTAAGACCACAGCTGTAATAAGGAGAAAAGTTGGGGAAGAAAGAGAGAGAACCCGCCTCTGAAGGTTGCAGCTTATGAAGAACGTACAGCAGCTTGCCTCCCCACCTACAACGCCTCCATGAAATGGAGGAAGAGACCACTCTCTCAAACCTACAGTTTATCCTAGCTGAGAATTTAAAGAGGAAAAGGGAATCACATATGGAACATTAAATAGCAACATGAACAGGCTCATGAGTATTGAAGACTTTGTTTTCTATATTCTCTTCAATAAATAATCACCTTTAATAAATATATATGTGTCGTGGTTTAACCCCAGCCAGCAACTAAGCACCACGCAGCCACTCACTTACTCCCCCCCACCCAGCAGGATGGTGGAGAGAATCGGAAGGAAAAAGGTAGAACTCGTGGGTTGACATAAGAATAGTTTAATAGGACAGAAAGGAAGAAACTAATAATGATAATATTAACAATAATAAAATGACAATAATAATAATAAAAGGATTGGAATATACAAAACAAGTGATGCACAATACAATTGCTCACCACTCGCTGACCGATGCCCAGTTAGTTCCCAAGCAGCGATCTGCCCCCTCCAGGCCAACTCCCCCCAGTTTATATACTAGGCATGACATCACACAGTGTGGAATATCCCTTTGGCCAGTTTGGGTCAGCTGCCCTGGCTGTGTCCCCTCCCAACTTCTTGTGCCCCTCCGGCCTTCTTGCTGGCCGGGCATGAGAAGCTGAAAAATCCTTGACTTAGTCTAAACACTGCTTAGCAACAACTGAAAACATCAGTGTTATCAACATTCTTCTCATACTGAACCCAAAACATAACACTATCCCAGCTAATAGGAAGAAAATTAACTCTATCCCAGCCGAAACCAGGAAGATATGTGAAGACAATAACTCTCATTAGGGAATTAAAGGAAGTTCTTACATGCTTCTGCATTCCATTACAATTTGCAATGCATGCATAACATGTTTATACTTCATTTTGCTCACTGCATACCTTTATGATGCCAGCATCTTTCATTTTTATAGTCCATAAAAGAGCACAGGTCATTTTATAAACTAAACAGAAACATATTATTAGAATGACTATTGTCCACGTTAGATATGACTAAAAAAAGGCACCAGAGAATTGAAATGGACAGAGTGAGGAAAGAAAAACTAAGAAGTGCTGTGATCTAAATGATGCTTCTTTTAAACATACGTGTGGTGGGTTGACCCTGGCTGGATGCCAGGTGCCCACCAAAGCCACTCTATCGCTCCCCCCCTCAGCTGGACAGGGGAGAGGAAATATAACGACAGGCTCGTGGGTCAAGATAAGGACAGGGAGAGATCACTCGCCAATTACCATCACAGGCAAACCAGGCTCGAATTGGGGAAAATTAATTTAATTTATTACCAATCAAATCAGAGTGGGATAATGAGAAATAAGAACAAATCACCTTCCCCCCACCCCTCCCCTCTTCCCAGGCTCAACTTCACTCCCGATTTCTCTACCTCTTCCCCCTGAGTGGTGCAGGGGGACGGGGACTGGGGTGTTACGGTCAGTTCATCACACGTTGTCTCTGCCGCTCCTTCCTCCTCAGGGGGAAGACTCCTCACACTCTTCCCCTGCTCTAGCGTGGGGTCCCTCCCATGGGAGGCAGTCCTCCATGAACTTCTCCAACGTGACTCCTTCCCACGGGCTACAGTTCTTCATGAACTGCTCCAGCGTGGGTCCTTTCCACGGGGTGCAGTTCTTCACGAACTGCTCCAGCGTGGGTCCTTTCCACGGGGTGCAGTCCTTCAGGAATGGGCTGCTCCAGCGTGGGCTCCTCTCTCTCCACGGGGTCCCAGGTCCTGCCAGGAGCCTTCTCCAGCGCAGGCTCTCCACAGGGTCACAGTCTCCTTCGGGCATATCCACCTTTTCCGGCGTGGGGTCCTCCACGGGCTGCAGGTGGATATCTGCTCCACCGTTAACTGCCATGGGCTGCAGGGGGACAGCCTGCCTCACCATGGTCTTCACCACGAGCTGCAGGGGAATATCTGCTCCGGTGCCTGGAGCACCTCCTCCCCCTCCTTCTTCACTGACCTGGGTGTCTGCAGGGCTGTTTCTCTCACATATTCTCACTCCTCTCTTCCGGCTGCTGTTGCGCAGCAGTTTTTTCCCCTTCTTAAATATGTTATCCCAGAGGCACTACCACTGTCACTGATTGGCTCGGCCTTGGCCAGCGGTGGGTCCTTCTTGGAGCTGGCTGGCACTGGCTCTATCGGACATGGGGGAAGCTTCTGGCATCTTCTCACAGAAGCCACCCAGCTACCAAAACCTTGCCATGCAAACCCAATACAATATGTATCTGCTTTCAATTCAGTAAAAAATTATTTTAGTTAAAAATTAAGAATCCCTGATATAGTTGAAGTTTTTTCTAACCTAAAAGGCTTTTCGGTTCCCTAGCATTTTCTCAAACTCACTTTTTGGTCTGTAAGTTCCTTGTTTAGACTTGAATTTCTGGAGAAAGTGTGGTCTAATAGAAAAACTTCTCATCTCAGAACTAGATCACATAGCCAAATATACAGTTTCCCTTCTAGTCATCATTTTCTCAAAAAGCCCATTCCAGCTAATTCTTCCTAAAAAATCCCCTATATTCTCTTTGAGAAGAAACCAAGCCTCGTGGTAAAATTGGCTAAGATAAAATTCTTTTTCGTGTGTGTGAAGATGAGACTCACTTTTGAAGACTTTCGTGTTTTGCAAGCTTTACTTCAGATAATGCTTTGAAACTAAGAAAATTATGACAGCTTTCACAAAAGGTGGTTGTTGGAAAGCGCACAAGAAGAGGAAGAAACAGCAGAAGCCATTAACTTCAATACATCAGGTAAACATCTATTTCCATCGGCTATTGCTTCAGAGTAACAGAACATAAAAGAACACTGTTCTACACTGTATGGATATATTTCCAAAAGAAAACCAATTAGTTCTTCAGAGGAAACAAACTGAAGGGAGGTCCCTAGTCTAGCCTGTGAGCAAGTGAGAATGAATCAGAGAGGCAAGACTCTTCTACTGGAGCACAGAAACATTCTTCTCTGGAAAAGTTCAGATTGTTATGTTGAATTTTGAAGAGAGTAAAGTAAGCTTACTGTGAGAAGACATGAGAAACAGGCCTGCAACTATAGGATTTTGTTAAGTTTTACTGTTGGAGGTTGTCATCACCTTTCTGCACATGCATTACATTTATTGACAATTTCACCTGCCATTTTGTTTGTTATCCAGCCCAGCCTTTTGTGAGGGAACTTTAAAAAAACCCAACAAAACACAACCAAAACTTTTGGCATTCAAACATAATGAGATTTTTCTACAAGTCTTGTTGGTCAGTTTTACAGTTGAACATCCAGAGCAGTTTTGTATTCCATTCACCTTGCAGATAGGCAGATTTAAGTGATCAGATACATGCCACAGTTTCGTAGTTAGCAATCTCATACCAAGAGTTCAGGTTCCTCACTGACTCAGACTACCAGCCTGCCTTCCATCAGATCGCCTGTTTAGAGCACTATTTTTTCAGAAAGCCCATAAAATCCTGACTTTAAGTCAGCAAAACATTTTGGCATGAGTTCACATAAAGAAAAGCTATATAAAAAAATCTGCAGGATTTATAGTTTAGGATGTAAACAGAAACTGGCATACAGCCCTTCCTAAACAGACTTTGAGACTATAAAGACTATCACAGCATAATTCAGCATATTATACCAGTTCCTCAAACAAGAAAACAATAGTTTCAACAAAGTTTATTACCTTCATTTGCAAGTCTAGCCATTTTGCATAAACTTAGATTACCATTTATTCCCTGCTCTACAGGTTTTTCAAAAGCCAAGCTTATCTATGATTTCTGATGATGTGAGGACACGTCTTCAGCTACAGATATACCAAAAGAAACTTAGGAATGAAGTTGAGCTGATTGCCATGCCAAGTAATCTATACATTTTAAATCAGTGCTTGCTTTAGTGTCCTCCAATGCACCTTATGTAGCTTTGTTTTCATGTTTTTCACTGCAAGACCACCATGCACTCAAAAATATTATGAGACTTAAAATAAAACAAACCAAAAAACCCCGCACAGTTCAGAAACCAGCTCACTAAGACATCAGTTATTCTAGAGCCAATGATAAACACATGGATTTAGTAATACAGAACTCATCCATTTGATGTATGGGAGCAAGACTACAAATTAAGAGTATGAAGCACTGATGCCCACTCCCTTCCCAAACACATCTTCAGTTGACTCTGAGAGATTTTTTTTTTCCCCAAGTATCTCTCTAAGTATTTTTTAAGTAATTCTCTCTATTTTGCTAGCTATCCTCATCACTAAACTTACGTTCTCCTTTGAACTTGTTTCATACTTTGCGAAAACATTTTTTTAAACCAAAAGTTAAAACGTTCGGTGCAACATAATATATTTCAAAGTATTTAATTTTACACAAATCAAAGTCAAATTAGCTATAAGGTTCACTACTGCACTTCCACCAAGTATTAAACCAACAAATAAATCCATAGACGTTTGAGCCAGTTAGATTTTTAACTACACTAGTATCTGCTTAAAGGAGCTTGAAAGAGAAGCACAACATAGACTAATAAAGCATTCTACAATTTCAAAAAAATGAATTATTAAGCTATATGCTGCTCTCTTATTTCTAGTGTTAGACCTCAACATTAGTATATTTAAAGTCCTTAAAACCCCCTCACACTCAAGTGAATTAACATGTCAGTGAAGATAATAAATATGTATGCAATGAAACTGAGTGCTTTTAAATATATTTAATGTATAACTACATTTTAATGTTCTCATTTCCTGAAGATGAATTCAGAGGTAATGATGACTGTAGTCTCTCACCTGTATCAAGATATTATCAGTGCTCAGTTAAGCAAATCCAGTCCAACTCAGACCTTCAAGAATGCTTGTCTCAAAGTTTTGCTGGCATCTATGTGTAGGTTATAAAACAATTTATCTTACATTTTATCTATAGTCTAATACCAAGCACATTAAAAAAAAAAAAAAAAGAAAAAAGAAAAAAAAAAAGCATGAACAAAAGAAAGCCTCCCATTGATTTCACCTGGGGTTTGATCAAACACAGTGCCTACTCACCATGACTGTGAAGTACTGGTCCACAATTATAAGACCATAAAAATACAAATTAAGAAGGTAGTTTCTTTCCCTCTGTGAAGGCCAGTGAATACAACTGTACATACATAAAAGGCTTTGGGTTTTTTTGCACATGAAGTTATTCTTCTGAAAGATTTTTTTTTTTTTAAATAACCAGATTTGGTAACCTGTATCAAAGACTACTTTATATCTTGGTCTTAAAGGCCTAAGGCTTGATCCTATTAATCTGTCAGTAAGTTCTATAGCCAAATGTCAACCACTAGAACTGGTCCCTCCCCTTCATACTTTCAGAAGAAGACTGCACTATATATGGAGGATCTGAAAAAAATAAGATTTAACTATCTGAAATCAAAGGCACCAGAGCACAGGTAGCTAACTCTGCTTCTTCCAAATTTTGGGAGAAGTATTTCACCTTTGGTTTTCCAGCTACTGATGCCTACTACTTCCCACTTTTCTGCTATGGCAATGTATGTTCTTAACATACAAAAAAATTGCTAAATTTTCACAGGGAAATGATCCCTTTTGATAAATGAAAAATTTGTGGGTATAAATGTGAAACATTTTTAAGATCAAAAATATTACAGCTTTTTTTAGTTCATTAGAAGTCTGATTTCTAGCAAAAAGAGCATCTTAAAATCCATTTAGAATTCAAAATGCTAGATAAAATAATCTATAAATATTGTTTGCACTCTGGTTTTAAGTTTATACTTGTCTTCAGAATTTTGGGGGAAATACACAGATAGCCCAAAACATATAATACAGCATTTGAATATCGAGCTTCACTTGCCTGATGCCTGTGTTACAGCCAAGAGTCTGAAATCAGAAGAAATGGACCAGTAATCCAAACAGTGAAATTAACATGCTAAAACTCACTGGTTGAATGTCTTTACATATTATTACATCTAAAACAGCAACAGTCCAGAAATAGTGACATTTAAAAATGCCTATACAAATTCAGCACAGCTTTTAAGCGTATATAAATTACAATACTGTCTTCAATTCCTTTATTATACCTCCTCTAGCATTCCATGAACATAATTACAGTTCTGAGTGTTTGGCTGGCTTATCAATACAACTTTTCACGCTTACCATACAAAATACGGTCATACTAGACATACAGAATATGTCTAGTAAGCGTATCTTACATTTTAATCTTGAACTGAGTACAGAATTGCTTCTTTGGTGAGCATTTCTCAATTTGATAATACAGTTCATTACAAATTGGCTTTTACTTGTGTGTCCCCCAAAGGCCTTGGGGCGAGCAGGATTATTCCCATATTATTTAAAAAACAAAAAAGTAGGTCCCAAACACTGTTGTGTTCGCAATGTCCACTTTTTTCAAGAACGCATGATATCTGGTAAGCATTTTGCCATGTTTAGAAAGAGGTCCACATGGATTTGAGCAGCACTTACAAATATTAAGCATTTCTACAAACAAAACTAGGTTTCCGAAGCTGTGAGCCCCCCAAAAAAGAGAAACATCACTGCTGAATGCATTGTTCTAGGGTCAGATGACTAGTACATAATTAAATACAAATTTTGGCAAAAGTCAGTTCTCCAGAGTTGTGTTCCACTTCATAATAAGCCATCCTTTTCTCCTTCCATAGTCTTCTACCTTTTTCATTATGTTTTCCAAATTCAGCAATATTTAAGTGCTTCACAGTACAGCTTTGATTCCTCACCCATACTAAATGATCCATCCTTCACACTAAATGAGGCAAAATACACCTGAAAATCTAGCATACAATCAAGTTAAAGGATAAAAAGGAAAAAAAGACTTCTATCATGGACAACACTAATCTGCATTTTCAAGCGTCTAAATGCTTTAACTTCGTTATGAACTTTTGTTCTGTTTTCTTTTCAAAGAAGGAATCTGCAGAGAATTCAGCTGTCCTACTCTAATAAGCCTCCGCTGAGCACACAGAATTTGGTATTTGTTTCTCCCTTCCCTCCTGTAGGCTTGTCTCTTGCCTAAAATTTCACAGCAACAGCAGAAATTTAACACCCAGATGATTGATACATCTTCCATTTTTTTATGTCTTGCTCCAAAAGAAGAGGACACTAAACACTGTTCTCAAAGATTGTAGGCAAAGCAATTCATTTCCTCCTAATCTCATTCTGAAAACAAACAAACTTAAACTGATTAAAAAAAATACTTATTAAAAAAACCAAATTCTTAAAAAACAAACTAAAACAACTTCCCCACAAATCAAAACACATATACCTAATACAGAAAAACTCTAAAAATGTTAAATAAAGTAATTACAGAAGGCATAGGCAATCTTGACTAAATACTGATATTTGTATTCAAGCTTAATTATCCTTGTAACTTTTTTTTTTTCATTTTAGTAACTCATTCTGATTGGCTCAGCCTTGGCCAGCGGTGGGTCCATCTTGGAGCCAGCTGGCATTGGCTCTATCGGACATGGGGGGAGCTTCTGGCATCTTCTCACAGCAGCCACCCCTGTAGCCCTCTTTCTACCAAAACCTTGCCACTCAAACCCAATACAGCTTATTAGTAATTACCTGAAAAATCAAGATTCTTGGGTCTTTGATTCAAGCATATGGAAGCATTGTATCTTGAGTGACCATTCTAGTGATATTGCAAAACATTGTTAATGAACACTACTTACAGTGCCTGATGTGGATCGTTGTACTTTAGAAACCTGTGAGGAAAACAGGGTTCTTACTCTAAAGAGTTTGCAGTTTATTTTAAGCATGCAGAACAAAGAACCAGATGGGATGGAAAAGTGAAGTCTAGATGGTGAGAATGAGCGCAGCGATGACTGAATGCTAAGTGGAGAAAAGAATGATTTTTTTTTTAGGTTGGATTTGGGAAGTACATACTATGTGGTAAAACTCTTGCTGAAGGTCAGTCTGTCTATGTCTTTCTCAATTAAGAAACATTTATTGCTGAACTGAGATGAGAGTCTGCTTAATGATTTTCAGCTTGTGTTCCTGACACCACCATTACTCCTCCTCCTCCTCGCAACTTGAAGATTCCCTTAGGAGATTGCCTCCTTTCTAGCAGCAGATATCATGATTAAGAAAACAGTAGGAAACAATTCTCTATTGTTGGTTTTTATTTTTCAGGGGAGGTAGTTTCATCATCTGGGTATTTGAAAATCTTGTCTGTTGAGGAGATAACGCAGTGAAAGGGAATCGATTACTGTGTGTAGAAAAAGATTTTATGTAATATAAACTTCTGTGACTATAGTCTCTATTCTTTTTTTTTTTAGAAATTATTTCCCTGTTTTTGCAGTTGATGCTTTTATTTTTTAATAACGTTGTCAAATAATTGTACCAAAACTTTATTTAGAAAATTTTGCTAAAGGTTTCTTAGAAACCTCTTTCAGTTGTGATTCTGAGTTACTGAGCCAGTGTTTTTTAAATGCATGGTTTTACTGAAGTTGATGTTCTTTCACTGTACTAACATGAGCATAAGCTCTTTAGTCTCTTTTTTTTTTATACAAACCTATTTGCATTTGTTAAGCAATCATTTCCTGATGGTCCTTTGTGTTGACGACTTAGTTATTCAAAAATAAGATTTTAATAGCAGTCTCATTATTTTTCTTATTTCTTGAAAGCTAGTTATGGATTTTTCATGCACAATATCTCTACTGTTATCCCAGTCTACCCCCTGCTGGCTGCACAGTAGTATTAATTAGGTTATCATATGAACAAACAGCTGTTTTATTAGGGAGCTAAATTTATAGCAAAGAGTCAAGGTAAAAAAAAATAATATGTAGAAGGCATCTAGAAAAATATCTTTGAAAAAATAGAGTTATGAAGAAATCTAATTATTTTACATCCAGGAAAAGTATTCCTTATCATGAGCAGGCTGGGAGAAGCAACTGGTCAGTGAAACTGTTTGGGGCATGTTCATAACGTGTGCTTTGACCTAGGAAGCTTCCTCACGTGTTGTGTCCATTTAATAGGACACCTTTTGCGGAGACTGGATTAACCACTCAAGATATCTGTACAAGATTCTGTTTATTTCACAAAAGGATCAGACTTATATATGTTTCCACAAGGATCTGGAAAGAACTAAGGGCATACAGCCAAACAGGATGTAGATAATATCAGTTGTTTGTTCAACTCAGTCACATCTTCCCAGGCACACACCAGGCAATCCTCCGACCTGACCTTGCAAAACTAGTTCTTCAAAGGCTTGGCAAACATGCAGCACAACAAATTCTAACGGTCACTCTTGATTCAAATGCCAGGCGTTCCGAGCTGCTCCCACACCTTTACTACACTTCAAGCCCACAGTTTAAAGCATAGCCCATGCCAAAGCAAGTGTTAATTAGTTGCAGTGACAGCTGACATAGGGTTACTTGGTATGCTTTATTATTATAATAATAATAATATAAGGACATAACTACATAGAATGCTTATAATAAAATATGCTCTCTGCACATACTGAGCTTACTAAATGAGAAGCTAACATTTTACTTGAGATGCTTTTCAATCTGAAAGCAAGGCTCACTGGAACTAGTTAAATATAATACTAATACAGATCTCTTACCTATATTATGTGTTACTAGTCTTAAACGTGGCAGCGTATCCAGTGATGAGGGTTGAAATGGTTGCTTAGCTCTCCCTTTCTGTCTTTTCAATAGAAGTACAATTTGATACTACAGAAATCAGTCAAGTGACTGAAAGAGAAATGAACATTACTTCTTGATGCTCTCTGAATTCTATACAGTTGATCAACATCTTTCTTGAAGTGTGGCTCTAACTGGACATAATGCTCTTGCTTTCTCAGTGCTGAGAAGGATGGATTACTTCACATGTGTGGCAGGCTGTATTTCTGCTCATACACCCAATTATGTTTTCTTTTTCGCCAGAGTATGAGATTGTTGGTTTATGTTCAGCTTGTCATCTGCCATAATCATCCATATCATTTTCTTTAATGTTGCCACCTAGCTATTTTTTCTTCATCCTTTGTTTGCAGTCACTTAATCTTGTCTACGGATAGAACCCTGTATTTGTCCCTATGAGATTGCAACTTATTTTGGTTTTGTTTGGGGTTTTTTTTGACCATTTCTGTAATTAGTTACGATGATTCAGATGTGCTGCAACATGTTTTCAGCCCCTCCTAGTCTTTTTTATTATTTCAAGTCATAGAGACTTAATTACATTAAAGTAGGTCGTTTCTTTATTAGTACAAATAAGTATTGTATCAGAAATAGTGTGGCCAGCAGGACTAGGGAAGCAATTGTCCTCCTGTACTCAGCACTGGTGAGGCTGCACCTCAAATACTGTGTTCAGTTTTGGGCCCCTTACTACAAGGAAGACACTGAGATGCTGGAGCACATCCAAAGAAGAGCAACAAAGCTGGTGCAGGGTCTAGAGCACAAGTCTTATGAGGAGCAGCTGAGGGAACTGGGGCTGTTTAGCCTGGAGAAGAGGAGGCTGAGGGGAGACCTTATCGCTCTCTACAACTACCTGAAAGGAGGTTG
>JANXJC010000076.1:1437981-1457833 GCA_027564655.1 Leptodon cayanensis
TTATTACTGTTGTCATTTTATTAGTGTTATCATTATCATTATTAGTTTCTTCTTTTCTGTTCTATTAAACCATTCTTCTCTCAACCCATGAATTTTACTTCTTTTCCCGACTTTCTCCCCCATCCCACTGGGGAGGAGGGGGAGTGAGTGAGCGGCTGCGTGGTGCTTAGTTGCCGGCTGGGGTTAAACCATGACAAGCCTGGTGTAATTTTGACACAAGCAGGCAGCACTGATTAAATGCCGTAATGAAGGAATTAACCACAACCAACTATTTTCTAGATCCCCACCAGTGGTACAATTTATAATATTTGCACAATTTCACAGGGGTGGTTTTTTCACATTGGGTTGTGTTGAGAACCTTTGTTGAGACCGCCAGGCATAGCGCTCCTTCCTGTCATCTTTTTTCTCCTCATGGGCTTGAGACCATAAAGAATTAGTAGGTGGTTCTTCCATCACATTGAACCACATACATGAATTACCAGGTGTTGAAGGAAACTCAAAGCACCGCTGGCTGTTTACCGGTTCCACATACCTCAGGACTAAGTGTTTTCCCCAACATGGCTCATCCCCATACCGTGTATCTGCCCAAGGGTGTTTGGAACATGGCTGTTGGGAGGATTGGGGCTGTTTGCCTGTACATCCTAAAGTCTTATTGTCCCGACAAAGTGGGGCATAGGAACAATTTAGTCTCCAAACATAAGTTCGATTTAATGTATTGTTAAATGGCCACTTCCATTCAAATTTACCCCAAACGAGAGACTTATTTTGATTCCAGAGCCAATCTAAATTCTTACCTATATCCATGGGGAGAGCTGTTATGGGGATCCCCTGAGTGGGGGTATGTGGTAGAGGCAAACAGGTAGTCACATGAGAAAAGTTAAGCATGTGAGAAAAACCTTGTATCATCTTATAGATCACATTGTCTGGTTTGGTATGATTTACAACTGGGGAACCATCAACGTGTTGCTCAAAAGCCCGAGGCTGTCTGTTCCACATCCTAGATTGCTTACTTATGCCTATGGCTATTATAGGACTAACAACAATTATTACAAAAGACCTTACAATCACAGCCATAGTATAGTGCTATTAAAACTTAGATTTACAAACAATTATCCCTACCAAAACAAACATATGAAAATCAAAAGTTCAAAACTCCTGATCCATGCTCCAGGTCTGCATAGCTTGTCAATTCCTCTAAGGTACAGTTCACATCAGTTCGGATCGACGTCTGTGATGTCTCCACCCTCTGTCTTCCCAGTTGTCCCTTATCCTTCTTCTACTGGAACAGTCCTATAATTTAAAGAGAAGAGAGCTGCTCGAACGTATAAATGCTTGACAATAAATTGGTTAGAAACCTGGTATAATCCACCTGCTACTTATCTGATGTATGCGATTGGAGCTGTCTTTTGCTTCCCATGCATACAGCCCCCTCGGGTTGGTCACTATCAGGGGTGCAACTCCAATTTGAAGTAATTTGACCATTACAGGTTGGCCAGAATGCAACTGTGTGGGGAATTTGCCAATTTAATGTGGTTTCTTGGAGATTAAATCTCCAGTAGGACAGAACACCTTAACTTTTGTGTTTCCGTTTTCACTCCATCTGTTATTAACAGTATATACTGCCTCAGACAATCTCAAGTCCCAGTTTGATGCATGGACTCTTGCAAATCTTTTGATTAGTCCATTAATTCGTTCCACTATTCCATTTGCCTGAGGCTAATAAGGAGTATGGAAGATCCAGTCAATACCTTCCCCCCTTGCCCATTCCTGGACGATGGCTGCTGTGAAATGCGAACCGTTATCACTTTGGATAGTAGAAGGCATAGGTAAGGTACTAAACCACTCCTTTAGCACTTGAATGGTCCATTCTCTGGATGCTGCTGTGGTTCCAGTGGGTTGGGTCAAACCGGACACCGATTTGTTGGTTAGATGTTCTAAGTGGCCCGATATAATCGATTTGCGAAGTCTGCCAGAGTGTCTTTCCTGCTCTGATACGCAAAGGCGGGGCTTGGTTCGCATGATCCATTTTTAATCGTAAGCAGCACTGTGGACAGTGTGTTATTGTCCTTTCACAGTCAGCCACTGTGGCATGCCACCCTCTTGCTTGACACTCCTTGTACAGATCGGCCTTTCCAGTGTGGCCATGCCTTTCACGTAACCATTCTCTCAGCCTTGCCCGCTCCTGCGCATCCATACTTTCATCCGTTTCTAATGTATGTATGCGGGTGAGATGATCAACCTTGTTATTCCAGTGAGTAGCCTCAGTATGGTTTTTGTCGTGTGCCTTTACCCATCCTACTTGTAATGTTCTTCCTTGTCCTACTTCTAATAGTTGCCTCCAGTCCTCCGTTCTCCACGCTGGAACCTGGTTCTCCTGCCAACCGTTGGCTTCCCAATGTCTTATCCATTCTGTTGCCCCTTTAAACACTGCATAGGAGTCAGTGTATATAATTTGAGCCCCAAATTTCACAGCTAACAATACAGCTCGTAGTTCCCCTATTTGGACACTACCTTCTCCTTTTTCAATCTCAGTTCTTCCTGTCTTTATCTCCAGAGCCACTGCTGTATATTGCCAAGTCCGATTTTTTCGTACTGCAGAAGCATCTGTAAACCATACTCCTGTCAGGTCTGATTCAGCTGTAAACGGGAGTGATTCTATTCTAAAATAGGTCATGGTTTATTAGGTTTGATTAACATAGAAGGGTCTGCGTTAACATCCTTTTGTAATTTAGATATTTTTATTGGGCCTTCAGTAATAGTAACTAACTGACTGATACCTTCCAAGTAAGAGTACCATTTCTGGATGGTGGGTTTTTGGGCAATTCCCTCGGGGGGAGCAGTCCCTTTCCTGACTGATTCCAGAAGAAGGAAAGGACCCCGAACAACCATATCCTGGCTTGTGCAAATCCGTTCAGCCTTTTTTACTGCTTGTATTAGCGATAACGCACCCTTTTCCCAATCAGCATATCGTTGCTCTGTATCATTGAATGAATGAGAAGAGAATTCCAAAGGTCTATCAGGGCCTTCTGGTCCCCATTGATATAAGTTACAATGGGAACCACGTTCACTGAATCCCCACTCAATCTGTATAGGATCTGTCCGATGTATGGGACCTAAATTTTGATATATGCGTAGTTCTCGAATCAGTAAATTCAAGGCCTCCTCATGCTGAGAGGTCCACTGCCAATGGTCATTCTTCTTAATTAAATTATGCAGAGGTCAAGCAATTATGGAAAATCCAGGGACATGTTTTTGCCAATAACCTAAAGTCCCAAGTATCTGTTGTAGTTCCTTCTTATTTTCTGGAGTTTTACCAGCCTCTATTTTTCCCAGGGTATCGGCTGGTACAGCTATGGCTCCTCCTGACCACCAAACACCTAGAAATTTAGCCTCTTGACTTGGTCCCTGACATTTAGCGGAAGGGATTTCCAACCCCAAGGAAGTCAGTGAGGCCCAAATCTGACTAGACACTTCTCTGACGGTCTCTTGGTCGTCCCCAGCAATAAGGATATCATCAATATATTGGTACACCCTTATCCCATCTGGGACTTCTATTTCCTTTAATATTTTTGCCAGCGCATTATGGGCAATAGCGGGGGAGTGTTTGTATCCTTGGGGAAGTTGGTTAAAGGTATATCGTATTCCTTCCCAAGTGAACGCAAATTGAGGTTTATCCTCCTCTTGAAGAGGAATCATAAAAAACATATCCTTAACGTCCAATGTGGACATGTATGCATGATGTTTTGCTTGGGTTAGGGTGACTAGGTCAGAAACGTTAGGAACAGCGTCTGTGAGTGGCATTGTATTACTATTAAGCCTCCCGTAGTCAACTGTCAGTCACCATCTGCCGTCAGGTTTACATACTGGCCATACTGGAGAATTATAGGGTAAGTGTACTCTAGTTATAATGCCACAATTTTCCAAGTCTTTGATCATCTCTCTGAGCCCTGCTTTAGCAGCAGCCGGTAAAGGATATTGATTAACATTCGTTACTCTGGAAGGGGGTAACGTAATGGCTGCTTCAGGCACCCAAACTTCACACGGTGGGGCTCCAAAGCTCCACACTGTCCCATCAGGCAGTTTCCAGACTTTGTTTGCCAGGACATCAAATCCTAGTACATTATTTCGATATGGACCAATGACCACCTTTATCTTGGTCATTCCATTTAACCCTGGAAGCCAAACACATATTTTACTAATTGGTCTGGTTTCAGGGATTCCAGTTACTCCTATTATATTTATTTTTTTCCGGGTCGGGGTCAATCCTAAACTTTTAGTTGTTTTTTCAGTGATAACACCTATTTGAGCTCCAGTATCAATTAGAAAATTTACAGGTATTCGTCTGGGGCCAGTGGCTAAAATAATATGTGGATCAATATGCTGGTTAGGCCATTCTAAGCTGGAAATTATGTGAGTGGGTCGGCCTGAAGTTCCCCCTTCACTTCCTAGTTTTTTAGATCAATCAAATCCTTCCTTAAGCCTGAGTAAGGGTTGGCAGGAGCAGAGGGTTTACTTTCCTGCGTTTTGGCGATATCAGTACATCCCATAGCCTTGCTAGTAGGCTGCTCCACCAGGTTTATCATAGTATGAATATTTTCTGTGGACTGCCCATGTAACACTGATCAGGGTATTCCTAATGCTAATGCATTTTTCCACAGTTCATTGCGCCGAGAGTCGAAACGAGAATAACTTTGTCGAGGGGGATGGGAGTTATTCTCCTCAAAAAATCGTGCCTGTCGGACTCAGTGCTGTGAATCTGAACCTTCCTCTAACCAGCCCATCTCTCTACCATAAATCACTATTTCTTGTAATAATTCCCCCATGTTAAAACAGGCTGTTGTCGCTGGTTAGGGTTGCAAGTATTATGATCAATTGCCCGTATAATTTTTTCTTTTAGGTTTTGCACATAAATTTTCAAGACGTCAGGGAGACCTCTAATTAATGGTTTAAGGCGGACCGGATCAACCGGAGCAGTAAGGGAAATGCCCTGCTCCCCGTGCTTGTACATAGCTTATATACAGGGAGCCTTTTGCACTGATTCAGCCAGCCTAGATAATACAGCCATTTTAATAGTCAGAGGTTCACCTTGTTCTCTAGAATCTAGTCCCCCTTCCCAATAGGCAACTCTGAGTGTCAAGGGTTGGTTCCTCACAGGACCCTGATCAAGGAACACACCAAGACCTCAATATCCTCTAGCTTCCTCCTTGCTCAACAAGACTCGATCCCCTCCATTCAATGACACACGCCTGTGTCATATTCAGTTTCACTTTCCCCCAGCTTGTGTGAAAATTTTTCTTGCATTTGTGCGAGCTCAGATCCGGACCACGGGGTGGTTCGGGTTGTAGTTAAATTTCGATCATTCCTGGCCCTCGACTGTACCTCCATTTTAATGAGGGGTTGAATTTCAATATTACTTGCCCCATCAGATTCATCATATGGGTCGCCCCAGATATCCCCGTCCCAAGTGTCAGGATCGGCACACATAACTAGATTCCTGACTTGGGCTGGAGAGGGAGTTGGAGCACTTGATAACAAAAAAATTAATTTTTCTAGTAATTTTCTGTCCTTTTCTCTTTCAGAATTTAATTCATCTTTCAAAAACACATTTTCAACCTCCAGTTGTCCATATGAACACTCAAGGCCGCATTTATCTTTCTTTCTGCCTCTAAAGCAGTTTTGGTCACTTCAGCTTCAGTTTCTAATGCCCTGAATTTTGTAGCTTCCTCCTTGTCAGCAGGAGAAGGTTTACAACCATGTTTCTGCAATAGTTCCTCCATTGTATCCTGCTGACTACACCAAATTAATGTGGCGGAAAAAGACTTAAACTGCAAGGTTCAAGCAAATGACTTGAACTTCACTCACAGACTTAACTGCAAGGTTCAAGCAAGTGATTTGTTTGAACTTCACTTACGGACTTAACATGCCACTATTGCAGGTTTTACAGATACAATGGAGGAATGCACTATTGCAATTTTTAAGGCAAGAGTAGTACACTACTACAACCACAAGCGATTCACAGCCAGCCACAAGCACACACATGTTTACAAACTTAAAGCATAAACAATATTCACTTACCCCTCCAGGTAAGGGCTCTCAATCCCAGGGAAGCTACCTCGAACAGCGGCCTGATCAAGGAGGGGAAGGGTTTCCTTCACAAGCCAACTGTATAGTTGGAGAAGTGACTCCCCCATTTCCAACTTGAATCTTAGAGTTTTTATCCCCTGACCTGTGGAATGGTGTGTATGACTATGTCTGAGTGGATTATGATATATGCTTAAATGGATTATGTATATCTGAGTGGAGTTTCCCCTTATCTTTCCTTTGCTGGTCTGTGATTGTTTGAATACACAAGCTTGTCATTCGAAACTGAAGCTGAAACCCTCCGGTTTTGTTTTTTTATCTACCTTGCTTCCTCCGGCAACTGAATAGTGGTTGGATTGCGACTCAGGGCCTACTATTTGTTAAGGGACTTCAAGGCTCAGTTCAGGTTTTGGTTCTTTTAATGGCACAGCCACCACCCTGTTTAGTTTAGGGTTTATCAGACAACCCAGGGCTAAGCTGTCTACACAGCTCCCTGTGAGTCGTCTCTGCAGAGAGACAGGGCCTCAAGGCAATCCAAAGCTGGGTCACTTTTGTAACCCCCCATGAGTGGCCTGTTTGCACTAGACATGGTGAAACTCATTTGTGAACTATGAGCTGGACGATCCGTACAGAAGGGACAAAGTTGGGAATTGCAGGGAGGGGTTTTAATGTCAGTGTAGGAGCGAGGGCTGTCCAGGAGCAGTCCCCTTTGGGCAGGTGAAAGGAGCGGGTTGCTTTTCGGCATGAGACCTGCGTGTGCCGGGCAGGGCAGTTCCAGCCTGTGTCCATGGTGGTGTGTAGTTTGTGTAGTGTGTCTTCTGTGCCTTACAGCTTCCTCGGGTCTCGATGTCCTCGTTGCGCTTTGCGACGGAGGAGCACGGCATGAGCTTCGGGCGCCATCCCTAGGGTCTTGAATGCCCGTACTCGTCGGCTCGGTGCCAATCAGGTGCCGCTTTTCTTGCGTTCAGAGCTCTAAAGCAAGGCTCGGTCTCGGCGGGTTCCGGTCGGTCCTCTTTTGTGGTGTTCTTCCGGGCTGCTCTCTAGCTGTCCATTTTCTCGGACTGGGACTACTTCCCTGCATCCTGACGTCCTTAGGTCTCGGCGCCAGGCTTCCGGCACATCCATCGTCTCGGTTTTGACAGTGGCGTCTTGTAACGGGCCATTACGTTCGACTCCTCTTCTTGGGGGCTGCTGTAGAGCCTCCTGGCCTCGGGGTTGCGGCCCCGTAGGTCGTCTTGCCCAACGGCGCCTCCCGTCCAGGGGTCATTCTTCTTGCCGAGAGTTTTCTCTCTCTTTGAATCGCCTTGTTGGTAGCATTCCACGTGGCGACGTTCTGCGCACAGGTGTGTTTGGCTCGGAGCTGCTCTGCCCGGGGATGTAGAGTCAGGGGTAGGTGGAATAGCAGTAAGAGTCTACGGGTCAAATGTTGCTACGCCTAGACCGTTTAGGCGAGGGTTGCACAGTCATCTCAGCTCAAGTAGCCATCGGCAGGCTGTGTGGACAGCTGTGCCAATAGTGTTTTATGGAGACGATTGGAGCCATGTGGCAGGGGCTGTTGAGGGGTAGTAGTGAAGCGGATTTGAATCTCTAAGGTATTAAGGCTTGCACGTGATGGGCTTAGAGTTTGGCCGTTTATTTATTAATTTTTTTTTATTTTTTTTTTATGGCGGGCTGTAGTTGGACTCCAGATGGTATCCCTAGATGGAATCAAGACCTCTGGAATTGTTAAGCTCTTGCTCTGCATCCGCGTGACTTGTTCGATATGGGGTTTTTTTCAGACGTGGAGGGACAAGACGCGTGCCACAGAGCGATGGGGGAGAGGAGCGGAGCGCCGTAAGGAGGTGGGTCTGCGAGAGGAGTGGGAGGGAAGATGCGGCCGCTGGCTCTATGACTAGCTGATAGGGTTTTTATTATTTTGATTTTTATATTTTGCAGGTGCGAAGCAAGGAGCTAAGTGGGTTATTAGCCCTGGAGGTGACGCGGGCAAGGTGAGCCGTGAGTAATGGGTGGAAGCAACGGTTCCTTTTGAGGTGTCGTATTGTTGGCAAAGTTAGAATCATCCCTTGTTGTTTGCCTTTTGCAGGCGTTATGCAGGCCTCGACACGGCAAGCTGTCGATGGCAGAGGTGGGGCGGGCAGGCGGCCGAGGTAAAGGAGAGGGAGACAGGAATCGGTGCAGGTGGGCTGAGGTTTCGGGCGGTGTCTCAGCATGCGTATACTGCTTTGGTTTTTGCAGGAGGCGCACGCAGCCTCAGAGGGGCGAAGCCGCAGGACGATGAGTGGTCCAAGAAGGTGAGGCGGTCGTCGGCCGGGTTGGTGTTGAATGGCAAAATATTACGCATCCAGTGAGTTAAGCATTTACCTTTTGTATTGGAGGCGCCATGAGGGCCCCCCTTGGAATTGGATGAGCGTTTCAAGTGAGCTGTGGATAAGCGAGGAGGCGGTGCCAGCCCTGAAAGCTGTTGCTGCTCTTCACCTTCCCCGTGCAGCCTAGTCACAGGCACAACAGCCCTGGGGATCTGTGCTTTGCCAGAGACGAAAGCTCTCATCGTAACCATTCTCGGCAGTGCCTTTTTCTGAAACGGCAAAGGTTGGGCTCCTTCTCCCACGAGGAAGGTGCCAGCCCTGAAACCTGTTGCTGCTCTTCACCTTCCCTGTGCAGCCTATTCACAGGCACAACAGAACTGGGGCTCTGTGCTTTGCCAGAGACGGAAGGTCTCATCGTGGCCATTCTTGGCAGAGCCTTTTTCCGAAATGGCAAACATCCAGCTCTTTCTCCACCAAGGAAGGTGCCAGCCCTGAAAGCTGTTGCTGCTCTTCACCTTCCCTGCGCAGCCTATTCACAGGCACAACAAACCTGGGACTGTGTGCTTTGCCAGAGATGGAAGGTCTCCTCGTGCCCGTTTTCAGCATAGCATTTTTCTGAAAAGGCAAATGTCCGTGTGGAAAAGGAAAAGGAAAGAGAGAAGCAGACAGAGAGAGAGAGAAAAGAAGAGAGAAAGATTTCACCGGTCCTGGGTCCAGCATTTGTTCACGCAGCTGAGGTGTCCAGTCAGCTGAGGGGTCCAGTTCCAGTGGGCTTGCACACCCGGGGCTTCAGTTTGTGTCCTTTTATCATCCTTGCCCTTCCTTCGGGTGAGCACCCGAACTCCTCAGGTTGATGAGCACTTTGTGAGCCTTTGGGCTTGGGGGGGTCATTTGTGAAGTAACTTCTCCTTCCCTGCAGACATGGCCATTGTTTGATCTTTGTATCAGAACAGCTTATCAGAACAGAGAGCTGCGCACCCTCCAGCACGCCCTCCCCCTCCTGTTGCTGATATCTGAGCTGATGGGCTTTTCACCTTGGTTCCTTGCTGTGCAGGGTTTGTCCTTGAGCAGAACTTGCCCCAGCACAATGTTTGAGACATTAACTCTTTCAGTCTCCCACAGTGGGTCTTCTCTTAATTGCCAGCTAGCGCGGCTTTATGGTCACTAGCAAACAGCTGCATACACTCACACCATCATCTTCTCTCACGAGCACCCCTTGCCCCACTGAGACATGCCTTGAATTTCATTATGGGGTCGCAGTGTGCCCGGACCCTGGATATCCACATCTTGCTCAGAAACTGAGTCTGAGAAAGATTGATACAGGGTTTCCTCCACTGGCTAGTCCAGCTTGAAATCTGAGAGTGGATTACACGTATACACCCATACACATCAGGTCAGTTGAAAATACAAGCACATTGATCCCCCCAGTTTCTGGCATCCCAGCCCCATGGGTCTTATGACCCATGGTCCCTCTCATTACTGGTGCTTAGACCCTCACTAGCTCCAGTTGCTGGCCCCACAGACACATGCAACCTATGACCCTTTTATCTGACTCCAGTTGCTGGCACTTGATTTACTCACTACAGTCTCTCCAGTTGCTGACACCTAGAGTTTGTAGTATTCACACACGGCATAGAGAGTGAAATTAGCAGGATAGTTAAGAAAGAATTTAATAACAAGACCAAAGACCAATTGTCTTTAACCATTCCCCATAACATTCTTTAGTAGGTTTTGCATTGTCAGATACATAGGACTCAGCCACAAAGGCAGGACAGGAGAGGTGTTTGCTGCACAAAATAAGCCCTATGACAGAGGTGAAGTCAACCCTCAAGACAGAGAATGTGCGCCTGAGAAATGCCCTGGTTGTGGACAGCCTATTATCTAGACACCATGTGAACATCCTTAGCATTTTCCCTGTTTGCTTCATCATGCAGGCGAGCAAAGGGTAAGGGAGATGAGAACCAGAGGATAATAGGTTAGAGACACATAAGTGGAGAATTTTATGTTATGTACCTTCCATTCATGCTGCACTCCTGGGTGTATGTGGAATAAACTGACACACAGACATTGAATCCATTACAGATTCCCAGGGATGTCTGCCTAGCTTCTGCTTCAGAAGGACATGGCTTTCCTTTGGGTCTTGTGTTGTGTTTGCTCCATGTAGCTGTTGTCCCAAAACTTGTGGGGTCATTCACCTGGTGTGCAAGCCAATAACACACAGAGTCGAGGTACAAGCTATTTATTGCCAGTTCTGCACAGAAAAGAGTGCTAGGGGGTATCCCCACAAAGCTAGCACACCCAGCACTAAAACAGTCATCCATTTATACATTGTAAATCAGCATAATTACCATAGACATTGTTTATCAACCTCTTACTGGTGCCCATAATTCCATATCTTAAAGCTGATTGCTGTATAGAGTCCTTGTCTTCATTTAAAGGTGCAGCGTCTTTTAACGTTACTGCAATGGCAG
Source organism: Leptodon cayanensis (assembly GCA_027564655.1). Taxonomy (NCBI): domain Eukaryota; kingdom Metazoa; phylum Chordata; class Aves; order Accipitriformes; family Accipitridae; genus Leptodon; species Leptodon cayanensis. The sequence goes on from JANXJC010000076.1 coordinate 1,448,840, forward strand.
TGGGTGAGGGTCTTCAGGTGGAGGTGGGTATCATAACTTCTAGATTATGGTGTGGTCTTCATATTATAATTAGTTAAGTTCACCTAAAGGGCACATTTTTAGTTGATTCGTGTTGTATAGCCAAGCTTCTTTGGGCAACCAGCCCACTAAAGATTCTGGTTCCTAGTTTTAGATCGATTTGTTCCTTCTATTCCATTGTCTTGTCAAGAGTTGCTTATCCAAGTGATTTACATTGGTTACTTATCTTTTGTTCCCTATTTTTGTAAAAAATTACAACCATAAAAATTTCAATATCACAGCTGTCCTGGACACCCCAGGCATCCTACATGGTACTAGATGCTTCTTTTAGGCCATTACACTCAGTGTCCCAAGCTAAGTTCGTTGTTTTCATTGTTGGGATTTACATATGCCCAAACTTCTATCATAGTCAATGGAGTTCTAGTGAATGGAGCCTAAAGGCAGGCCTAGCTACCCAGCTGTCTCTTTGTGACAAACATCTCTGTCGTTAGGTTAGCTAAATGGCTGTTTAGGTTCTATTGATTTTACTGACAAAGGCAGATTCATTTGCCCTAAAAGTAGGCAGTTAGTATAATTAGAAATGGTCAAGGGGAATCCCCGCCAGCACTTTGCTGATTACTAGAACGATGTGGATCTCTCATAGTTCTACCACCATAACTTGTAACCACCTGTAGATGCCTTGGGACACCAAAGCATCTCAAATGTCACCAAGAATTTACATGTGATAACTTAAACCTGTCCTCCATCTCCATTGATTACATTAGGAACCTAGACAAGGAGCTCATATGCTGTGCACTTTGTTCTGAGCACCCTCTCTGTGCACACCTAAACTTTGGCAAGAAGAATCATACTTCCCATGTCTCTGTGGAATGTATTGAAGGGAGATAAATCCCAACCCATTCCTATGGCTCCTAACCAGGACTGATGCCTAGACTGACTCAGCTGAATCAATACTCTGAACATGGGCAAAATGAATGTAGATGTCAAGGCATGCTTTTCTGTTTTGGGAATGGAATAGGGCCTTCTATAGAAAAATTGAGAATATATCTTAGAAATGCACCCTCAGATAGGAAAAATCACACTGCTGGGCTCTGCCTCTCTCTAACCATTGCTTAGAGAGGAAATAGAAATCTAGTAGACGTCAGTCTATTTCAAGGAGCATTCCCCAGGTATGACAGGAGCATCTAAATGGAAACTAATAAATCAGCAAACAAATAGAGTAGTTCTATCTGTTACAGTCCATCTTCTGGAATACAACATGTGTCTCCCTGACCTAGCTGTGGTGTCCTTTGTTAATGATGTCAGGAGATGTTGCCTTCTCCTGCAGCCCCGGCCCAGGACCCTCCTGCCCAGCCACTAAAGCCCAGCCCAGTTGCCTGGGGACGCAGGGTCCCTGCCCAGGCTGAGGGATGCAGCTGCTGCTTTTCCATCTGCAGGTTCAACCAGTAACAAAGCTGAGCATGTGTCCCAGAGGCATACACACACACACACACACACACACACACACAAAAAGGACACTGAGATGACCAGTCAGACAGACTGCCACAGACAAGGCACTGCCGTCACTAGCACTCACAAACAGAAGCTACATCACACTCAAGCACAGACAACCACATCTGCTCCTCCTCTGGGACTGGCAGAGACAGGCATTGGAACAGGCTGCCCAGGGAAGTGGTTGAGTCACCATCCCTGGGGGTATTCGAAAAGTGTGTAGACAAGGCACTTCAGGACGTGGTTTAGTGGGCATGGTTGATGGTTGGACTCGATGATCTTGAAGGTTTTTTCCAACCTAAATGATTCTGTGAGACAGGAGGTCACTAGTAAATGCACACACATGACACTCTCTGGGTTCCTAAGCTCACCCACATTCACAGGTGCCCTGAGCACCATCACAACCCCTTTGCTGCCTGGTACCCCTGCCCGGGCCCCAGCCCTCTTACCCACCCCATGGGTGCCCTTTATGCCAGCTGGTCCAGCTTGATGCACACTGCAAACACCCAGCACTTATGCCCTCATCTCAAGGTCACCCCACACTCCCACATCCCCCCAGTTCCCCCAGCCAAGGGTCAAGTTTTGTCTTTCTCATGTCCTAAAAGGAAGCCCCACTCCAGTGCACCAAGGATGGAGATTCCTACCCATCTTTGTGGGACTCCCCTGTTATGTCAAATAATGCAGAGCTCCTGGGCTTGACCTTTCCCTCTAGGGTTCCCATTCTCAGGGCTGAAATTGCAGTGTTTGCCCTCCAGCCTCGTCAAGAATTCCACCAAGAGCAGAGGTCCCCGCCTGGCTTGTTGATCTGGAGGAAGGATTCTGTGTTCAGTTTCAAGATGACCTGGATTCAAAATGAAGAAGGGACAATCTTTCCCCTGTTTTCTGTCTGTGTGAACAGCACAGCATGGGTGTCCAAGGTGCTGTGGTAACTAAATGCTTCACCAGGAGATAAGGCCACAGGAAATATGCATTTCTTACATCCCTGGCCAGGTTTGCAGTGTAAACTCACCCTTGAATCCAGGCTCAGTTCATTTCTACATGAACAATTTCAGGCCAGAAACAGAGCCTGGTACTACTGGCTTCTTCCAGGAATCAAACAAGAGCACAAGGGAAGCCAGTCTCCTTTGTAGAAGTCTGTGTGGAAATTGCACTGATGATCCATATTTTGGGGACAAAGGCAAACAACTCAGGTGCCAACACTGAAGAAAGATGGTCAGAGAACTACCAGCTCATCAGATGATAGTGTGAAAGAGGAAATACTCCTGTCTCCTACCTGACTCTGTCTTCATTGTAGCCCCTACCCAGTGTGTTGCTGTTTGCGTTATTGCTCAAGAAGGGCTTGTCCTATGTTCTACTGTGATGGGAGAAGGAGGAGAAGGAGACGTGCTGGCATGTCTTAGTTGCACTTTCTCCTCTGATAATGAAAAGAACAGAAGCTGGGACAGAAGATCAGGGAAGACAAGTGTGTTTGTATGAAGATAAGTCAATCTAATGGCTTCTAAGTTGGAAGTAAGGAAATGTGTCTAAGACAAAACTAAACCAAAAAGAAAAAAAAACAAAAGCTTGAAATGTCTTCTATGCCTGAAAGACTGTTGACACTTGTATTCAGACAGCCTGACTCAGAGTCCAGGGGTCTCCCTGTCTCCCCGTGGCCTGCTGATGGACAGATTCCTGCCCAGGGATGGGTAAGGTGCAGAAGGGTATTCTGGCCTTGGTTCCTCACTGCTTTTCTCATCTCAAAGCACCTGCCATCTTCTCAGCCTCAGAAGGTGATAATGAGGAGCTAAGAACCAGGTTCCCTTATGTCTGTCACATGTCCAGGAGAGCAAGTGGCATAGAGCAGAGGAGGGCAAATGACAAAAGGGAACTCAGAAGGGCCCATTTCCCCATGCTGGCTGGCGAATGAAAAGCTGTAAGTCAGGATGGAGTGACTAGAGGGAGTCTTTTCACCACAGTCTCTCAAGAAACCTTCTCCCACCTGCATCTGGGACTGCTACCTCCATGGCATAAGCACTTTTTTTCTCAGTAGGGAGCAGCATTTGGGTGCAAATGAATGATGACCCAGAGTGAACAGAGTGCCTTAAGCCTGTACACTTGGACTGAAAAAAAAAATCAAACTATTATTTCTCTGGCCACAGAGGAACCAATCATGTAATTTCTAAGCCTCTCTTTCCTTCATTCAGAGGATGGAGCTGTGGATTGTTCCAGGCTACATTGAAAGATTTTCGCTTCATTGGCAGACTATAAGTCAAAAGGACACACTGGGGGCTTTGCTTCTTAAATGTCCTTCTTTCCTCTTATCCCCTGCAGGGCCTTCCAACTTAAAAGTGGTATGGGATTTTGCAGTTTGACACAGAAATGCTTCTCATTAGCAGACTTCACTGCCTCAGTGTTCTGGAGTTCAGAAGTTTGGAGTACCTGGAGATCCATGCTTTCAACAGCCAAAGGATGAAGAGAAAAGTTGTGTTTTGAGATTAGCTGTAAATCTCAGTTTATCTCCCATTTCAGCTTGATCACACAGGTTTCAGGAGGGGCTGCTGCACAGCTCAGGTGTTGACCATGTGCCTTTTCTAAGATTTAATTTTAGACAGCATCTGCAATGCAACAAGAACCATGTCTCTAGGGCTGCTGAAGAAATATCAAATATTTCAGTTCCCCCCGATTTAGTAGGTTGAACACAGAAACAAGAGAAGGACTGCAGAGGCAGGTAAAAAATATCTTGGCTTGACTGGAATTTCTCCCATAGTCAATGAGTTATCCTAAATAAGCTGAGGTCAACTGAGTCTGAACAGTTTCTGTTGTTTCTTGAACTCAGATATCACCAAATTTCTATTAAGGGCTTAGTACACTAGTTTACAACTCAGCATCAGTGACTATGAGCTGAAGCTAATGTCAAGGTTGCTTTTATGTTCCGTTCCCTATACTTCTGTGTTCCCTCCAGAAAATATTAAGGTTAGTTTAATCTAATTCATTATAAGAAATTACAGCCATGCCTGAGAACTTGTCATATGCTATGTTATGTTAAAGTGTTTTTTCTGATTGGTTGGGGGGGCGGTGTTGTAATTTGTGGTGGGTTTTTTTTTTCTAAGTATGGGAAATGATTTAATATTTACTTCAGTTTAAGAGAAAAAGAAAACAACCTGCATGTTGAAATTTGATAGGATATTTTAGAGTTGGCCATCTGCATTCTCAAGGCAGAATTTTGAGGGAAGTTAAGAAAATTTACAACTGACATGAATTAGAGAGAGTGCTTACCTGTTTCTAATGCATGTCAGTTGTAAAAACATGAAACATGAATGCAGGATGCAGAGGTTCTTTTGAAAATGCATACTAACAGCAAGTCATATTTCTATTAGAAATATAACCTGCAAGTGAAGGAGTGCTCTCTTTGAAAAGAAATTACCAGGGGGATTAGAGGCAGACAGAGGTGTGCTAAAGGGTAGAACAGAATATCTGGAAAAAAGTTTGGAAAAGTAGAGGTAGAGGAGCCAAATAGAGGCAATGAGAATGAGGAAGGGATGATTCCCACAACACCCAACCTGAGGACTTATACTGGGATCCTGAGCTCTGTGGCCTCCCTCTATAAACAATGAAGAAAAATGGAGTAGACAGTCACCAGAGAGGCCAATTCAGAAGTGCTAAACCAGAAGCCTACCTGCACAGTAGTGTGAATCATGCTTTGGATGTACCTTACCTCTAGGGGCTCATCTAAGAGTGGGGTACATCTTAACGGATGGGATCATGTGAAAGCTAAGCATTCTGTCTCAGAAAGTCATTGAGGCTTCCTTTATAGTCAGTGGAAAGAGGAAGGTGCCTTTCAAAGCCTCCCTAAGTTTGGGTACTAAAAATAAAGGGTTACCTTTTCCTTTCTAAAGGCCTTACCTGTCTTTCCTGCCTTCCCAAAGACTTCATTCACTTCTTCTGGAGGTTTTGCTTCCCTGAGTAAACTAGGTCCCTCCTTAAAGTACAGGTTGGACCATACTGTGCTGTACCGTAAAGTGTATGACCCAGTGATATAGATAACTGCCTGTAATAATTCTACTTCTGGTAATGCATGTACACAGAATCACACAACCATTGGATTTGTGCTTCCTTTTCAACATACATATTCTTGGAGACATCTAATACAACTGATTTCACCTCATTTTAGACACTGATAGACATCTGTACCGGAGCTGACTATTGAGACACCTATGACAGTTGATGGAGAGAAATACATTCTTCTAATGGGCAACTTCTTAGGTCCATTTTAGGCTTTTACCTCAGAACAAGGCAAATTTGTCCTCTGGAGGTGCCTATTTCCACCACTGGAAACTGATTTTCTCCTTAATTTACCCCTGTGTAAATCAGTTGAGGCAAATTGTAATCCTGAACAAGCTTTTAAAAAACTACACATTCTTTGGGCCATTTTCTCTTTCAACTCAGGAGGCTGATATGAAGCCTTTCTTTTCTCTACTGAGGACAAAGTAGTCTAAAGGCTTGTAGGCATGATCATGATGAACCACCCTGAGAGGTTAGAGCATCTTTCTTGAGCCATTTTATCTGGTCATGACTGGTATTGGTTTACCCTGAATTCTGTGCCTAGGAGTTAGGAGGTGTCTAAACAGTTACCCAGTTTCATTGTACAGATCCATGAGGCTCTTGGCAGACTTCCAGGTGCATAGAGTGAGACTTCTCTTAATCCTAATGAAGATCTGCAAACCCTGTGCAATTGACTTGGATAACTGAGACATACGAAACATCATAGGATGCTGAAATGTCCATACACACACAGAGATCCGAACTTGTCATCCAATGCTTCTTAAGCTTTCAAGAGAGTGCACCATGACAGGTCATCTCTTTCAAGATTTGTAACTATCCTATGTGTCCAAGCTCCCATGCAAGGTGACTGAGAGCAGAATGAAACTATTAATTTAAACTAAAATCCTCCAGAGGTCAGCTATTGTTCTAACAGAACATGCACATAACACAGACATCATACCAGGTTAATATCAAATAGGTGGAGGGATGGAAACAGGCTTATGGACTGCTCGACAAGTTGGGTGAGACTTGTCCTCGTTGTTTATCAAGACAACTAAGATTTCAGCATCTGAAACACAGACATCTCACAAGTGATTGAGAAGCCGAAGCACATCTCTATAGATTTAGATATCATGGGCTATTCAGCATATCCACAGAAGGCTCACAAATGTGACACAAGATCCACAGGAGTGCACCCTGTCTTCCCTGCATGGCAGATGGTGGCCAGGGTGCACACCATCAGTCTTGTCAAAGAGCAGTAGATGCCTTGCTTTAGGGCTGGAATTGACTCTGAATTTCATGTAAGCTACTGCTAACAACAGAGAGCTATTTGTCTTGTCTTAAGAAATGTACCATACTGTTTCATTGTTTTCACTGTGTCTTTGTTGTTCCAAGATGAAATTCTCTGAAGAAGGGACCAATGGAAATAAAACTTCTGTGGTCATGTTTGTTATCCTGGGTTTTTCTCATCGCCCAGATATGAAAGTCATCTTCTTTATCCTATTTCTGTGTACTTACATTGTCACAGTGCTAGGAAACCTAATTATTCTTCTTGTAATTAACATGGACCCTGTCCTCCATACCCCCATGTACTTCTTCCTCAGGAACTTATAATTTCTGGAAATCTGCTACACCTTGCACCAGAATGCTGGTCAATCTTCTCTCAAGTGATACATCCATCTCTTTTGCAGGTTGTGCTGCACAGATGTATTTCTTTCTGTTCTTTGGGGCTACTGAGTGCTGCCTCTTAGCTGCTATGGCGTATGACTGCTACCAAGCCATATGGAACCCTCTGCATTACATGGATATTGTAATAAGAAGGTATGCATGCAGCTGGCTGCTTCCTCATGGATATGTGGCAACTTTGTGGTCCTTGAGCACACTACATTTATCTTCTCTTTTCCTTTCTGTGCGTCCAACATGATCAACCATGATCAGTGACAGGACTTTAGGATAGGAAGGCATTGAGGTCACCTGAGTTCAAAAAAAGTAATTAGGTTTCTAAATAGAAGAATCTGGTGGCATTTGAAGTGCACAGTTTCCGGCTGCAAATATAGAACACGTGCACCTCCATTGTTACAGTTGTCAGTACCAGTTGAAGATCTTGGATACAAAGGACATCTCGTGATCCCAGGCACATATCTTTATGCATAAGAATTACTCCCCAGATGTCTATGACATGCTAGAGGGAAGGGATGCCATTCAGAGGGACCTTGACAGACTCTAGAAGTGGGCCCATGTGAAACTTATGAAGTTCAACAAGGCCAAGTGCAAGGTCCTGCACCTGGATCAGGGCAACCCTCAATATCAAGACAGACTAGGGGATCAATTGATTGAGAGCAGCCCTGTGGGGAAGGACTTGGGGATCCTGGTGAGTGAAAAATTGGCTATGAGCTGGCAACGTGCACTTGCAGCCCAGAAAGCCAATTGTACGCTGGACTGCATCAAAAGAAGCATGGCCAGCAGGTCGAGGGAGGTGATTTTGCCCCTCTACTCTGCTCTCGGGAGACCCCACCTGGAGTGCTTCATCCAGTTACAGGGTCCCCAGTTTGAGAAAGACACGGACCTGTTGGAGCTGGTCGAGAGGAGGGCCACAAAAATGATCCAAGGACTGGAACAGCTCTCCTATGAAGAAAGGCTGAGACGGTTGTGTTGTTCAGCCTGGAGAAGAGAAGGATCCAGGGAGACCTTATTGTGGCATTTCAATACTTAAATGGGGCTTGTAAGAAAGGTGGAGAAAGACTTTTTATCAAGGCCTGTAGTGACAGAAAAAGGGGCAATGATTTTAAAGTGACAGAGGAAAGGTTTAGATTCATCATAAAGAAGAAATGTTTTATGATGAGGGTGATGAGACACTGGAAGAAGTTGCCCAGAGAAATTGTGGATGCGCCATCATTGGAAGTGTTCAAAGTCAGGTTGGATGGGGCTTTAAGAAAACTCATCTAGTGAAAGATGTCCCTGCTTATGGCAGGGGGTTGGAACTAGATGATATTTAAAGGTCCCTTCCAACCCAAACCATTCTATGATTATATGATGTTATGATTATATGAATCTAACTTCTACAAATTAATCTGACTGTCTCAATTCAGTTATGCATATTCAGAGGCATCTACTACCACTTGAAATCACCTGGGACATTTCACCCATTAACATGGGCTTGGAGATATGACATGGGAGATACAGAACACATGTTGCCTTCTGCAGTAGTGGTTTGGGAGCAGGCAGGAAGCCAGTGGACATCTCCAATAGCATAGACACCTGCTACTATGTACATGATTTGGGCCATGACCAGTGGAGTCTATCAAGTGATGCATGTCTCTTCTTTATAAACAAAGGGATCAGTCTCTGAACTCCAGTGACTCACTGCCTGTCTAGTCTCTTGCAGTGAATGGCAAGGCCTGGAGACGCATGGGCTTTTATAGCCTGTCGCCAAGCCTTGGGGGGTCCTGAAGCGTTCTTTATGCA
>JANXJC010000076.1:1460387-1475444 GCA_027564655.1 Leptodon cayanensis
TACTGAACTCAAAACACAGCACCGTACCAGCTACTAGGAAGACAATTAACTCTATCCCAGCTGAAACCAGGACAAGAGAAAAAGAGAATAAAAGAGAGTAAAAGAGAGAGAAAAGGAGGTATAACTGTTAAAAATTCCCCTCGAGGTCAGTGAAAATATTCATGTCGAATGCTTTGGCATTTGTCTTAATGGGTGAAGGGTTGAGCCTCAAGGAGCAAAGAGAATCAGCCTGGGTCGTGTCGGCTTTTGGCGACAGACCTCCAATTTTCACAAACCGGACAGTTTGCGAGCTCTGAGAGGCGTCCCACTCGGAGGGAGATGCTGGTCACAGCCCGCTGTGGTCCAGGAGAGCTCAAAGGGCCTCACTTAGTACCACTGTTTATAGGTTTGGGAGATGATTGACTTTCATCATTAACAAATTTCTAGAATCCCAGCTGCGCTGGAAAATTCTGAGACTGTCTGAGAATAACTCAAAACATAGATACGGGGATGCTCCAAGATTGTCAGGGGAGGATTGTAATGTCTCAAGGCTGTTATGAGAAAGAACTGGCTGCAGGTTGTTATGAGAACTGTCCATCTCTACTGCCATCCCCCCGCCTTCGCCGGGCAGCAGGAGTCCTTGAGACGCACAGCATATCTCCCTGTCTTAGCTGTGTAAGAGTTCCTGGCACAGTCAAGGGTTGCTTAACTGCCCGACTCATTACACTTATGCTAAGGCCTAGCGAGCCTTCCCGAGTTTGTAAATCAGCCTGGAGAGGGGGAAAGAAATGCACCACCACACACCCCCAGCCTCTGCAGCACTCTGGCCTGTGAAGGCAGGAATGAAGCACGTGGGTCACATTTATCAGAGGGCAGCAGGTTCCTGGAAAGCCATGAGGAGGAAGGATGTAGGGGAATGGGAAGGGAGATGGCGGATGCAATGCTGTCTCACTCCCCGGCAGCAGCAAGACCATTGCTATATACTGGGTCCCCATGGGAACCAGCACCTCACACGGAGCATGATCAGGTATGGTTAGTGTTCGAGAAAGGGGGTTATTTGACTCAGGATGGAAAACATGGCTCCAGGCAGAATAGTGGGAAAGCCTGCATATTTCACTGGGGAGGGGAAGGAATTCAAACCTCCATGCAGACTTGGTATTTGGCAAAGATAGGTCTCTCTCCTCAAAAGCAGAGAGATCCAGTGGCTGAAAACTGCAGTGAAGCAATTCAGGGTGGAAAGAAATAAGGTGCAAAGGGGGATGAGGAGGAGAGTGGCTCTGTGGCTGCTCTGGGTGTAGGTGGCTCCTCTGGCCCTGGGAGCCTCTGGGTCTGGGCAGCCAGCCTCCTCCGGGCACCCCGGCTCCCCTGGCCCTGCTGAGGCTGAAGTATGAGCTAACGCTGGCAGCATGGCTCCCCACCTGGGGCCTCTGATCCTTCATTCCCACCTCTCTTGGCTGCCCTTCACCCCTCACCAGAGAGCACCCACCTTCCTGTGCTCCCCATCCCCAGCGCCCGTGTTTCCTGGCTGGGGCGTTAACTGCTGTCTTCTCTCTCTTCTCCTTCCCTCCCTGTCAGCTGGTGAGTAAGATGACATTGGGGTGCCTGCCAGTGTCTAACTTCAGCATGAGCCTTGCTCACGGTGTGTCTTTGTGCCCAGCCCAGTGCTGCGGTGGCACTTGTGTGTGTCCACAAGGACCCCGGTGTGTGTGCATGTGTACTCACGCCTACTCTAGCTAACGGGGTGGCTGCCACCTGTGTGGTGCAAGTCAGGCCAGCAGTGAGCTCTGCTTGCACATACAGATCCTGTGTGTGTACACACACGTGACATGGTATGTGCATGTCTGCCTCCCTGCCCCAATGAAGGACCCCTGTGGCTTTGCCTGCCACCTTGTGCTGGTGGGGCCAGCCCTCCTGGGCTGGGACATGGCTCCAGGGTCATCCCCCACCTTGCCCAGCTTGTGTTTGCAGACAAACTTCCAAAATGGGGACCGAGGGGGGAAATACTTCTGGAGCTTGAAATACTTTTTTTTGGGGGGGGGGGGAATCCTGGAGGGGCTGGCCACTGAGTGCAGGAAGGCTTGCACTGAGGGACTTGTGTCTGCAAGATGTCCCAGAAGCTGTGGACGCTCATCCCATCCTCAGGCAGGAGGAGACCAGCCAGGGTCACTCGAGAAAGCATTGCAGACAGTGCCCAATATATGCACACATGCAGTGGGGCTGGGGGATCCCACTCTCCTTCCCTGGGGAGCGCACCCTGAACAGGCCAGTGGGGCCCCCTCTTTTCCAGGTGCTTACCTCTGCTCCTTCCCCACAGATCCTGCAGAAGCCAACTCACAAGCTGAAGCAGCAGCTGGCAGGCTACTCCAAGCATGTGGCCAGCTCTGTCACTGAGCTCATTCAGGCAGCCGAGGCCATGAAAGGTAAGGAAAGGTCCTGCTCAAGGGGGCAGGACTAAGGACTGAGATTAGGGTGGAGGGCTCAGCAGCTGCTGGAGGAGGTAGGGCAAGTCAGAAATGAGGTTGCATGCAGGTTTAACCTGCCTCACTTCCTGGTTTTTCTAGGGACAGAGTGGGTTGACCCAGAAGACCCCACTGTCATCGCTGAGAACGAGCTGCTGGGGGCAGCGGCTGCCATTGAGGCTGCAGCCAAGAAGCTGGAGCAGCTGAAACCAAGGGCCAAGCCCAAGGTGTAGTGGTGCTGAGCCCTATGCTCAGCTTGGGGCGGGCTGGGGCTCTCCTGCCTGGGCCTCGGCCAGATGTGACGGGTCACACATGGGAAGCCCCATCCAACAGCCAGTCTCTCTTTCTGTGCTCCTGCTGCCTCCCACATCCCCAGCTGGACCTTCCTCAGGCAGCCTGCACCCTCCTGCACCCCATGGCCTTTAATCTAGCTCTATATGTGCCCCCCTCAGCCCCCTGCAGCCATCTTCCTGCTCTGCCCTGTCTGTCCCAGCACCCCTGCCTGGGACTTATGCCCTGCTTTTGCCCACAGCAAGCAGATGAGAGCCTGAACTTTGAGGAGCAGATCCTGGAAGCTGCCAAATCCATTGCTGCAGCCACAAGCGCCCTGGTGAAGGCAGCCTCAGCGGCCCAGAGAGAATTAGTGGCCCAAGGAAAGGTAAGACTGGAAGGGGAAAAGAAAATCTAGGGCTGTGGTGGGCTCTCCTTTCTCCCGGGGCTGCTTGTAGCCTTTGGGCCCCATGGCAAGGGGTGTGCGGTGCAGTGAGTCTCACTCCTCTCCTGCCTTGCAGGTGGGCGCCATCCCTGCCAATGCAGTGGACGATGGACAGTGGTCCCAGGGACTCATTTCAGCCGTGAGTATCAAGGTCATGCCCATGGGATGGGGGGGATCCTCCTCTTGGCTCCTGCTGCAAAGATGAGGATGCTCTGCCTTTGCGCTTCTCCCCTGTGGAAGAAGCAGCCTCACTTCTTGCTCCCTCTCCCACCAGCTGAGACATGGCATGGAAGCTGGTCATCCCCATCCCATGTCCCACGACCTCCTTGGGGCTGGTCTGGGCATATCCTCTCTGGGGGAGGCTCCTGCACCCCCCCCTCCGACAGCCTCTCTTGCCACAGGCACGCATGGTGGCTGCTGCCACCAACAATCTCTGTGAAGCTGCCAATGCAGCAGTGCAGGGCCACGCCAGCAAGGAGAAGCTCATCTCATCAGCCAAACAGGTGGTTGCCTCCACAGCACAGCTCCTGGTGGCCTGCAAGGTGAAGGCTGACCATGACTCGGAGGCCATGAAATGGCTCCTAGGTGAGTCCCAGGCTGCCCTTCAGCCCCAGCTGCCTCCTCCCAGCTGCTTGAGAGGTGGGTGGGAGTGGGGTGAAGGCACATGGGACTTCAGGATGGGGCCCTCCACAGTGGAGGTGTCTCCCCAAGGCTCACGCTCCCTGCCTGTGTGTATCTGGGGAGCTTGTTGGGGTGCAGGCTCCAGGTAGTTTGGACTTCACTGCTACTGCGTGATGGGCATACGTGTGATGCTGGGCTGCTGAGCCAGGGGGCGTTCAGGGCTGATGAACTGGCATGGAAATGCCTGAAATGTGTGCACTGGATCCCTGGCATTCAGGAGGTTAATGTTTTGGGGGCATGTTTTGTAGCACTCTTAATCCTCAGAGGCCATGGCACACAAGAGGTTAATGCCCGCGTGTTGGGGGGTTAACACGGGATCCCAGTGCCAGTCCCTCAAGGCAAAGGGCTGGGGAGGGTTAGCAGGGCTGCCCCCAGTCCTTGCCTCACAACTCAGATGGGAGCCAGAGCCCAGCTGGGAGCAGCAGCACCTGAAACGGCCATGAGTGGGTGGTAGTAGTGTGGCAGTGAGCCATGTAAAGGAATCCCTGCCTGCAGCTCCCAGCATGCCCAGCTGTTTCTCCTGCCTGCCAGCCTGGCCTGGGGCAGGGGTTCCTTCACACACACCCCAGGCAGCAGTTGTGCCCTGGGGCTGGGACATATGCTGCTGCTGCCACTCCCCTCTTCCCCGCTGCAGGCTGCTGGCAATGCGGTGAAGAGAGCCTCAGACAATCTGGTGAAGGCAGCACAGAAGGCAGCTGCCTTCCAGGATCATGATGAGACAGTGGTGGTGAAGGAGAAGATGGTTGGGGGAATTGCACAGGTGAGGAGTGTGGCTGCTCTCATGGAGCAGGGATGGCTCTGGCTGCCACTGCAGCCTGTGTGTGCCCATCTCAGGAGTATGTCCTACCACCCACTGGCACAGGGCACATCTCTGGAGAGCCTCAAAAAAATGGTGCGGGTGCACCCATCTCACCCAGCGCCAATTAAACACCATGGCTTCGCTCTTGTCCTGCCATGTGTAGCAGCGGGCACAGCATGCTCCCAGGAGCGTAACGCCCTGGCTTCTCCTTGATGTGGTGCCTACACTATCCCAGTGTCCAGGACACGCATGAAGGGCAGAGCATTTGGTAAGGGGTGAGAGCTGCCTGGTATGGGCTGCCACAGGTCCCAGTGCTGCCTCCTGGCCACAGGCTTGCAGCTGAGACCCTCTGCAGGGCATGTGGGGCCGAGCCCCGGGAGCTCTGCTGCTCCGTTATCTCCGGAGGACTGCAGTCCCACCGTAGGGACAGTAGCCCTTGTGCCCGGGACCATGCCAGCCTAGGGAGGCTGTGGCTTTGATGAGGGGGAAGCAGCAGCCCGAGAGCCTGGCTCTGGGCTCGGCATTGCCACAGTGGAGGCTCTGGCCATCCCTGACAGAGGCAGTTGTGACCCCGGGGCACTCGTCATGCTCTCCTGGCAGATCATCGCCGCCCAAGAGGAAATGCTGCGCAAGGAGCGGGAGCTGGAGGAGGCGCGGAAGAAGCTGGCCATGATCCGGCAGCAGCAGTACAAGTTCCTGCCCTCAGAGCTGCGGGATGAGGAGCAGAACTGAGCCCTGCACCCTCCTGCTACTCACTGCACAGGTTGCTGCCCACCTGCTCCTATTTAAGACAACCTGCCTCAAGTGAAGGGCTGTCTGGGCTAGACCAGAGTTCTGCCTGCGCCCAGAGCGCTGGGACTAACCCAGCCAGCACTGCACCAGCAACTCCGCTTCCGCTGCCCAGCCCACCTTCCCATGCGCACCCAGGGCATGGCCAGAGCACCTGGAGGGGCCCAGCTGGGGTGGGAGCTGGGGCTGCACCAGCTCAGGGCTCACCCACCAGCACCAGGGTGGGGGGCCAGAGAGCTCCCCAGTGCAGGGGATGTTTCCATGTGCCTTCATCATTCCCACTTGTGCTCCTTTCTTCTCTCTCCTCTGCGTGGGAGGGGAGAGGCAGGCGGCTTGCCCTCTCTGTGCGATGGGGTGCAGAGAGCAGTGTGGTCCTTCACTGAGCTCTTGTATGGAGCCACCTTTTACCTCCAGTGCCTTATTGCTGGCTGAATCTCCCTCCTCCTCTTTCTCTTCTTCCCCAGCTTCCCTGGGAGGCACCAAGCCCCCCCACCACCATGAGCATCTTCTTCAGCCTGGGCCCCTCTTGGGAGGGCTGGAAGCTGCACTGCCTCTACTCGGGGTGGGGGAATGCGATGGGTTTGCCCCTGGAGCTGCTCTTTGCCTTCCTACGGGGCTTTCCCCCCTGGTGGCCCCAGCCAGCTCTGCCCTCTTCCTCCTTCCCAAGTGCCTGCATCATTTTCCAAGATCTGCAGTATTTCTGTAATTTTTCCATTTCTCTAGTAACAAGCCTGCAGCTTTCAACGTTCATTTATTAAGCTTCCCCTATTAAACATTGGAGGAAACCACCTTCCCCCCTAAGGCTCTGGGCTGGGGGGTGTCGATGTCTCCTTGGAAATACGTGTTTATCAGTGAAATCTGGTTTTCCAGATTTTTGGGGGGGGGTTCACCTATGTATCAATGAGACCCCCTGGGAGAAAGGGGGGGCTAGTGGGCAGGGGGGCCCATGGGCACCTGTCCTCCCGGTGAGGGGGGGGGAATGCTTTGTGGGTGCTTATACAGCATGGAAAATATTTGAGGCATGTCCAACCCCAGGCAGCTGTTGGGCTGGACCCCTGCTGCCAGCCATGTGCCAACCCTCACAGGTGCTGCCAGGGGGCTACTGCTGCGCAAGGGGGCCCTGGGGATTTTGTTGCTGGGGGATTTGGGCTTTGGGGGGGACCAGACAGGCTCCTGGCCATAGTCCTGCCACCAGCCAAAAATATCCCTGGGTAGGGTGCTACGGGGGTGCAGGTGGGGGCTTCCCTGGTTACCAGCAGCCTACCGCTGGGGAAGCAGCAGCGCTTGGCATGCAGCAGGGATGGGAATATGTCTGGAGCCCTCCTGCCTGCTGGCACTGAGCTCAAGCCCCAAAATAGCCCCCTGGGGCCAACCTGTGTGGGTGGCAGCTGTCCTGAGCATGTCCCCACCTGTTCCCACCCTGTCACGCAGCAGGGGTTTGGGGGGCCCAAGCAGTGGTGGGGCAGGCAGGGATACTGTGGGGTGGAGCAGGGACATGGTCGGGCTGGCATGTGTCCCCTGTCTCTAAGACCTGTCCGCAGCAGCATGAGTTACAAGCATTGTGAGCAGCGAAGGCAGCATCCCGCAGCATCGCTGCCAGTGACCCCCTGTCCCCCTGCTGGCATGTCCCTGGGGGTGCAGAAGGGCTGTCCCCCTGGGACGCTTGCCCCTGGACAGGCTCCAGGATGGATTTGTGGCTCTCACAGGCATCCCAGTCCTCCCAGCTGTCCCCTGACAATCTGCGCTGGCCTGATTTGGCACCAGGCTCTCACCCAGGTACCAGCTGGACACGGGGGCCCCTCTGAGCAACCAGCAAGGATGGTGAGTGGGTGTGGCACAGCAGAGGCCCTGGCCTCATCTGGGCAGCCCGGGGCCACAGGAGCTCCAGCACCCCTGGCACAGGGCTGCAAGTACACACACACTCCTCCAGGCTGGGGTGCAGGCAAGGGGTGGTGGCACAAACACCAGGGGAGGGACGCAGGCCATGATTTGTCCCAGCCCCCTAAATCTCCCCGGCTGGAGTGAGGGGTTATTTTGGCAGGCAGATTTGAGCAAGTGCACGTGGGGGCTTGGAGCTGGGACGCTGCGGTCACAAGGCACCAGCACCTCTGTGGAGACCCAAATCCAGCTGAGCTGTAAGCGGGCAGGAAAGCCACAGCCTGACTTCTCAGGGAGCCCAAGGACGAGGCGAGACACTGAGGCACAGGTTGCACCCAGGAAGTTCCCGTTAGATGGTGGGACAAGCCTTTCCCCAGGAGCAGCAGTTGGACCCTGGACTGGGGCATGGAGGGGGGATCCCCATCCTTGGAAACCTTAGCCCAGGCGTTGTAGTTTAACCTCAGCCAGCAACTAAGCACCACACAGCCGCTCACTCGCACCCCCCCAGAGTGGGATGGGGGAGAGAATCAGAAGAGTGAAAGAAAACTCATGGGTTGAGATAAAGGCAGTTTAATAGGTAAAGCAAAAGCCCCACGCACAAGCAAAGCAAAACAAGGAATTCATTCGCTACTTCCTGTCAGGCAGGCAGGTGCTCAGCCATCTCCAGGAAAGCAGGGCTCCATCATGTGTAACTGTTACTTGGGAAGACAAACATTATAACTCTGAACGTCCCCCCTTCCTTCTTCTTCCCCCAGCTTTATATGCTGAGCATGATGTCATATGGTCTGGAATATCCCTTTGGTCAGTTGGGGTCAGATGTCCTGGCTGTGTCCCCTCCCAACTTCTTGTGCACCCCCAGCCTTCTTGCTGGTGGGGTGGTGTGAGAGGCAGAAAAGGCCTTGACTCTGTGTAAGCACTGCTCAGCAATAACAAAAACATGTCAGCATTATCAACACTGTTTCCAGCACAAATCCAAAACATGGCCCCATACCAGCTACTATGAAGAAAATTAACTCTATCCCAGCCAAAACCAGCACACTGGGGCAGGGCTGGGCATGGGGCAGTAATGGGAGGGATGCGCACCCACACCCCTCTGCACCCCCTTGTCCTGGAGGGCACCCCAGAGGACAGCTTTGAGGGCAGACTCGTGGGCCCAGGCACCTGGATGGCCCCAGCTGTGCTGGTCAGATGTGACCCTGATGCCTGAAGCAAAGAGAAGCGGGCAGCAAGGGGGAACTGCTCCTTCAGGGGGGACATTCGAGGGCTGAAGCCCTGCCTTGCCCTTCCTGGCTGCTCACACCATGCACATCATCATCTTTCCCCTGAGCACTGAGCCCATGAAGTTGCTCCAAGCCAAAGCATCTCACAGAAAGCCATCCATCCTCGCCCAGGAATGATGGGAGACGCATCTTCCCCCTCCCCTCAGAAGCCATGTGCTGGCAGTTACTGACTCTCCTTGTCCAAATACGTGCCTAATTCATCAGTATTAATAGCTGCTCTCCAGAGTCCAGCAGTGGCTCTTCTGCTGCTTTCTCCATGGTGCCAGCAACCTCTCGGTCCTTGGCTGCTCCTGTCCCTCCTATAACCCCTGCAACCCAGGGCTGAGTGGTCCTAGAAAGCCACTTTCTCCAGCTCTCAAAAACTTTTTGCTCCTCTCTGCTTGGAGCACTGGTGCTGAAAAGTTGTGGCAGGCAAGGGCTGGATGTGGTCCCAGGGCAATGGACTGGGGGAGCCTGCGCACCCCTCCTGTCCCCATCCCAGCCTCCTCAGATGCCACACAGCTCCTGCAGCCCCTCTGACAGCTCCTTCCAGCCCCCCTGGTCCAGAGCCCTCCCTGCAGCTGGGTATTCACCAGAAACATTTATGAGTGTTATTAAAGTGCATGTTAGTTTTGGAGGAGCCGGGATCTGAAAGGTTTGCATTTTTTTGCCTGTGGAATATAGTTTATTTAGAGCAGAAAGACAGCGGGGCAGTGGGCTGCCCGTGCACTGTGTTGCCCTGAAATGCCATGCTATGGACTGTGCACAGGCTGGGTGTTCCTGTGGGTGCCAGGGACGGTGGCACCAGGGTGCAAGGCAGCGGGGAGATGGGTGCCAGGGAGCCTGCATGGAGCGGAGGCCCTCCTGTCCCACTGTGACACAGGAGCTGGACAGGGAGGTTGGGGGCTCGGCTCGCTTCTCTCCTGGAGGATGTTCCCCCATGTGGGCAGTGCCGGCCCATGCTGTCCCCAAGTGCAATCACAGTCCATGGGTGTCTCCAAGTGCAATCACAACTCATGGGTGTCCCTGAGTGCACTGCCAGCCTGTGACATCCCCAATTGCAATCACAGTTTATGGGTGTCCCCAACTGCAATCACAGCCTGTGGGCGTCCCTGAGTGCAATCAGCCTATGAGTGTCCCCAAGACTACAGTGCCAGCCCATGGGTGCCCCCAATTGCTGTGCCAGCCCCTGAGGTGCCCCCAAGCCAATGCCAGGAAGCAGGGTCCCAGGCCCCAGGGTACAGTGACAGGGCATGCCTAGGACAGTGCCAGCCTTGTGGTGTCCTCTAGCACAGGGACAGCTCTGGCCAGAGCAGAAGCAGGTCTCAGGCCCTGGGGGTGGAAGGCTGGTGGTGTCCCTGGGGCATGGTAACAGCACACTGCCAACCCATGGGTGTCCCAAGTGCAGGGCCAGCTGTGGGATGTCCCCCACAGTGGTGAGAAGCAACAGGGTGTCCCCCTAGCCCAGTGCCACCAGGGTGTCCCTGGGGAAGTGCCACTAGAAATGCCCCTACCAAAGTGCTCTGGGGTTTCCCTAGCACAGTGCCACTGGGATGTCCTTAGTCCAGTGCCCCCGGGGAACCCCTAGTGCAGTGCTCTGGGGTGTCCCTAGCACAGTGCCACCAGTTTGTCCCTAGTGCAGTGCCCTGGGGTGTCCCTCACCCGGTGCCACCGGGATGGCACTAGCACAGTGCCTTCGGGGTACCCCTAGTGCATTGCCCCGGGGTGTCCCTCGCCCGGTGCGCCCGTGGGTGCCCGGCGCCGGGGCTGCGGTGGCGCCTGCCGGGGGTGCCGCCCTCCCGTCCCGTTCGGCGCGGCGGGGCCGGTGGCGAGCCTGTCCCTAAAAGGTGCGGGCGGGCGGCGGGGGAGGTGCCGGGTCAGCCCCCGCCCGGCGCGGCCCCTCCCCGGCTCTTAGGCGGCGCAGCGGGGCGGGGGGCGCAGTGTCGGTGTTCCCGCCGCCCCCGGTGCTCCCCCCGCCCCTGGTGCTCTGCGCCCCGCTGCCGCCCCGCGCCCCGCCGCCACCATGGAGGCCATCAAGAAGAAGATGCAGATGCTGAAACTGGACAAGGAGAACGCCATCGACCGTGCCGAGCAGGCGGAGGCTGACAAGAAGCAGGCGGAGGACCGCTGCAAGCAGGTGAGTGTCCCACAGACCCCCCCAGCATTGCCCAGGGACCCCTGCCTTAAGGGTGTCCAGCCCCGGGGATCCCATCCTACTGGGTGTCCAGCCTAGGGACCCCTGTCCTAGGGGTGTTCTGCCCTTGGGATCTCACTCCACTGGGTGCCTGTACCTGGGGACCTCACCCTGCTGGGTACCCATCCCCAGGGACCAGCACTCCAGCCTGTTGCCCCTGACCACTCACGTCGGTCCCCCCCAAACATGCCATGTCTCGGTGGGATATCACAGTGCCACCTCCCTATCCCTCTGCTGGGGAGACCCTTGGGGACAGTGTATTCCCACCCCAGCCACAGAGATGGGAACCTTCTTGGTGCCCCCTGGAGCTGTGTCCCCCAGTCGGAACCTCTCCAGTCCCTTGCACAGGGAGGGAGCCCACCACCCCCTTACCCCTGCTGGGCTCAGGGATGCTGGGGGCTGCTCTGGCCCTGGGAACCAAGGGCTCCCTGAGGACTTGTGGCCCCAAAGTCGACAGAGTAAGCGTGTCTGTATGCTCCTGCTGTGCCCCCAGCCTTGGCCACCCCAGGAGGAGGATGGCCATCCCCTCCCCAGCCTTGCAGGCACCGCTATCCCCCCTGACACCCGCCCTCTGTCCCTTCTCCAGCTGGAGGAGGAACAGCAAGGCCTTCAGAAGAAGCTGAAGGGCACGGAGGATGAGGTGGAGAAGTACTCTGAGTCTGTCAAGGAGGCCCAGGAGAAGCTGGAGCAGGCGGAGAAGAAAGCTACAGACGTACGTAGGCATGCCAGCAACTCCTCCCCTGCGCAGGCGCCGGACCTCAAGGGGGTGAAGGAAGAGGGGGGCCTTATATGGAAAGCATCTGTGGGGAAGACTGTCAGGATCCCATTCCTGCAATGCTGACACTGAACCCGGCTGAGATGCAGGGCAGGGACCGGCCGGATCCCGCTCAGGGTGTGGGGGCCAGGCAGGCTGCGGCAGGCACTGCTTGGTCCGCTCTGGAGCTTCGTGGGCAGCCACCTGCCTGGCTCCCCAAAGCTAACTGGGATAAGTGTCCTGAGCTATGTCACCAGTCCCTGGGCACATGCCTCCATGATGCTTGTAGAAAAAAAGTCTGCGGCGCTTACTAAACTGGCAGGAAAGCAAAAAAGAGCAGAGAAATGGAAAAAGAGAGCTGACTGTGAGGAAGGATGCTTGGGGCACGTGGGGGGGGCTCAGTCATTTTGGGGTCCAATGTGCCACCCTGTATCCTGGGAAGGGCAAGGCCAGGAAGAGTTTTATTTAGTGCCGTGACTGATGTTTCTCCTGGGAAATGATCCCACCAGGGAGATGTTAGGAAAGTGTTGAAATTAGCTTGTGCCTGGCCAGGATGAAGGGTGGAACAGCTGTGTGCGTCCACAAAGCTGCTCAAGAACAGGGTATAATGACCTGCGGTGCCACACAGGGTATTTGACACCCTATAAATAAATCCTCCTTTTGATAGCCAGCTCTTCTTTGATGAAAACTAACCCTGGAAACTGGAGGAGAAGCTAAAGGGGAGCCAGCTGGACTGCAGCCAGCAGGGCATGGCCAGGCTTTTTAGGACTGAGAACAAAAAATTCAATCCCAGCTGGTTTATGGAGCTAAATGGGGGAGATGCATCAAATCTCTGAGGCGGCCACCAAGGACAGGGGTGAGCAGACAAGGATGAGCAGCAGCAGCACAAGTCCCTGGGGTGGCCCGGGGCCCCCGGGGAGCAGCTGGAGGGCTCCCCAGCCTTGTTTGCTGACCATACAGACCTGCCCCAGTTTAGTTAGATACTAAACCAAGTAGTTAAAACATCAAAAATCCTCTGGAAGGGCACATTTATCCTGGCATGGGGCAGGCATATCAAGCTGGGCAGGACAGCTGCCATGTGTAGTGGGGGCCTGTACTGGTCTGACTGGATCCATGCTGGTGTGGGACAGGGCAAGCTTGATGTGGGATCTGGCTGAGCGTGGACAGGATGTCCCTGGTGAGGAGCTTGGAGGAAGGAGCAAATGGTGGCACAGGGCAGACATCGGCCGCAAGGTGTGGAGCAGTTTACTGCTGGCAGCAGACCATGCGATGCCATCCTGGGCAGGGAGGGTGCATTGCCACACTCTTGGTCCACAGTGGCTTGGCAAGTCTGTGGGCTTTGGCAAGGAGAGTCCTGTCCCAGCAGATATGGGAGATGGGAGCCACCAACCCCTCCAGTGAAGGGCTGGATAGGGAGGCATGGAGAAGGAGCACTCCTGCAGTGTCAGGGAGGGCAGGCTGGCTGCAGGCAGGTGTTGCGGGCAGGGCTGGGAGCCCATCATCAGCACAGCCGCCCTGGGGACATGCCGAAGCCTGGACAGGCTGTGCTGTGTGTGGGGCACTGGGAGTCACCAAGTCCCAGCACCAGGGACCTGAATGTGCCAACAGCACTAAGTGCCAGGGCTGGTGTTACCTCCTCCCCAGGACAAGGTGCAGCACTGCTCCCAGCTCTGGCAGAGGAAGCGCAGGGTAGACCCCCGGAGCCCCCCCTCCTGCCTCCCTGGGGACCCTCGTGCCCCCCTTGGCTGTCAGAACAGTGTGTGCCTGTGAGCACAGAGCATCCCCATCCCTCGACCAGGTTAGGGTCCATCACAGCAATCCAGGCAGGCTCCTGGTCTTGGCAAAAAATGTCAACAAATGTCTTAAAAGAATAAATCTCCCCCTGCTCCAGCACTGCCCTGCCTCTGGCATGGGGTGGTAGCGCACGAAGCCCACAGGACTGCACTAAGAGGTGCAAATGCAACCTCCCCAGGCACTTGGAGGGGGGTCAGATGGTGGCACAGACCGGAGAGCACCTGACCCCAGATTGGCAGCGCCACGGTGCTGGCAGCCCCTTCCCAGCAGCTCTGTGAGGCCACTGTGGCCCCACCACCTCCTTGTTCCCAGGAGGGACAGCCCATGGGGCCCACGGCAGGATGCTGCCAGGGGCTGCTGGACACGGTGCAGCTGGGACAGTGGGCTTAGCCAGAGCAGCCCCCTCCAGCCCCCCCGCATCCCCAGCTAGTGGCCTGTCCCTGGCCACTTCTGCAGTTCCCAAAGGCTTCACCCAAGTTCCCGCCCCGGTTGCCCTCCCCAGCTGAGACTTTGCTCTTATTTGGCAATTCCCTGAGCCGGTGGGAGGGAACGGGGCTCTGCTGGGAAGTGACTGCATCCCTGGGTGGGGCGCCTCCCTGGCTGGGAGGCACCCAGCCCGGCCAGGCGGCTGCCCCCCAACCTACCCCCTTCCTGCCTGCAGCCAGCTCGCCCCTGCCCCTTTGCTGGCGGGGACCCCGCTTTCTGCTCCGGGCCTCGTGTGCCGGCCTGGGAGCACTCGTGGCACCCAGGTGTCAGGCTGGGAGTGGTGCAGGACCGGCCAGGACTGGGGCCAAGCCCGAGGCCACATGCTCCCAGGGGATCTGCAGCGCTGCCTCTTCCACTGCCGCTTAGCAGGGGGATATGGGGTTGCAGGGCTCTGCCGGCAGTGTGGTCGGGTTCCCCCCCAGGCCCCCTGACCCTGGAGCCAAGGACGGCCGGCGGGGTCAGCCAGGGAATTGGTGTCCCTGGAGGCAGGTGTGAAGTGCAGCTGGGGCTGCCTGGGAGCTGTCAGAGCTCCTTAAGGGAGGATTGAGTGCCACCAGCAACAGCCCCTCCTGATGGATCAGGGCATGTGCCCTGGGCAGGATGCAGAGCCAGGAGCTGGGAACTGGCCTCCCCTATGGGGCAGAGACCCCCGGGCAGCTGGGGGGTGCAGGGGGCTCCATGGGCCTCATGGGTCTCTGCAGGGCTGCCGTCCAGGTCCTCGTTTGGGGGAGTGGATGACAAGGGGCTGAGTGGGATGGCTGCTGGGGACCTGGCTGTGGCCCCACAGCTCCAGCCCCAGGTCCCCTGGGGGTATGCCTGAGAGTGGGCTCTGCTCCATGACCCCCCCGGCTCTGCAGCAGGTGGTGTGGGGGGCAGAGCTTGGGGAGCACCCGTGGATTGCTCCCGTGTCCATGGGGGCTTGCAGGGTCCAGGCTCTGGCACCCCCAGACTCCCTGGGCTCCTCTCCATCACTCTGGGGGAGCTTGGTAGGACTGCGCACCCCTGTCTGGGGGGGCACCATGTGCCCTTCTTGGGGGGCGACTATGTCCTGTATCCTGCGGGGGCACCATGCACCCTGCTCAGGGAGGGGACTATGTGCCCTGCCTTGGGGGGGGCTGTCCCCTGTATCCTAGGGGATGCCATGTACCCTGCCTGGGGGCACCATGTGCCCTGCCCATGGGCACTGTGCATCTGCCGGGGGGGGCACCATACACCCTGCCTGGGGTGGGAGAACAGTGTGCCCTGTCCAGAAGCCACTGTATATCTTGCC
>JANXJC010000076.1:2187516-2200514 GCA_027564655.1 Leptodon cayanensis
ATTTAGCAAAAGCCACCTGGTTAGTCAACACCAGAGGATCTGCCAATCGGGGTGGCCCTGCCCAGTCAGAATTTTTATGTACTGTAGAAGGGGATAAAGTCCCTGTAGTGTACATTAAAAATATGTTAGGGAAGACAGTCTGGGTTACTCCTGACTCAGGCAAAGGTAAACCCATTCATGGGATTGCTTTTGCTCAAGGACCTGGTGCACTTGGTGGGTGATGCAAAAGGATGAGGATGTCCGATGTGTGCCTCAGGAGGCTCTGATTTTAGGTGAGAATAGCTAATGAATTAAATTGTATGATGTTAATTGCTATATAACCCTGCCACTGTATGTCATCATTACTATAATTGATATATGCTGTATCAATGGTATTACAGTAAGAATCACTTAGATCAAGCAAGAATGAACTGTGATAAAACTGAGCAAAGTGCAGTAGTGATGGAACCAGAACTGACTCCAGCATGCAACAATCCAACAGTGTACACCATCCTCCTGCTGCACCCAATGTCACCTGCTCACCACACCGCACTGAAGCCTAATCCTGCTCTGCTGACTGAGAGGACTCTGCACCATCCCTCCTGCCCAGAATTACTGGTATGACAGATGGAGCCTGAAGTCGGGGACTAAATGAACTCAATGAACATTTTATAGGGATGTCCCATAGTCTAAGGGAATGATATCTCTTTGTGTATATATATATATATATATATATATATATACACCAAAGGATGGAAAAGGTGATGATGATTGTTTAGGATGTATTGGAAAGTATGGGACATGAGCATGACATCAGTGGTATAGAAAAAAGCGTGGATACTGTCCTGGTTTCAGCTGGGATAGAGTTAATTGTCTTGCTAGTAGCTGGTACAGTGCTATGATTTGAGTTCAGTATGAGAATAATGTTGGTAACACACAAAATAATGTTTTCACTTGTTGCTAAGTAATGTTTAGACTAAGTCAAGGATTTTCAGCTTCTCATCCCCAGCCAGCAAGAAGGCTCGAGGGGCACGGCATGTTGGCACAGGACACAGCCAGGACAGCTGACCCAAAGTGGCCAATGGGGTATTCTATGCCATGTGATGTCACATCTAGTATATAAACTGGGGGGAGTTGGCCTGGGGGGGATCACTGCTCAGGAACTAACTGGGCATCGGTTCGTGGGTGGTGAGCAATTGCATTGTGCATCACTTGTTTTGTATATTCCAATCCTTTTGTTATTATTGCCATTTTATTATTGTTATTATTATCATGATTAGTTTCTTCCTTTCTGTTCTGTTAAAGTGTTCTTATCTCAACCTACGAGTTTTCCCTTTTTTCCTGATTCTCTCCCCCATTCCACTGGGTGGGGGGGAAGTGAGCGAGCAGCTGCGTGTTGCTTAGTTGCTGGCTGGGGTTAAACCACGACACCTGACATTTAAATGAAAATCTTTCTATGTACACATATATCTATATATATATATACACTTACAAGTATGCACACACATAGATTTATGAAATTAAACATTTAAATAATCTCAAGCCTCCAAATTATCTATTGATATAAATTTAACAAAAATAGTTTTATGTATATTTTTCCCTGATTCATTGTTTCAGTGATAACACATTCAAACAAGCAAGCTTACACCAGATATTAAGCACATCTTTATATGAAAAATGTTAATGCAGGGCCAAATTCTGAATTCTTTCTGAGGAGATTCTTCTACAAGATACTTTCAACAGATTTTCATCTTTTAATGGCCCTGTTCACGCTAATCTCCCACTGCAGACAGTGTAGTTTACAGGCTTAAAGACTGGGGCCTTAATTCTTCAAACTCTCCAGTCACAAAATTCCCATTGGCTTCAGCAGAAATTTGATATGCAAAAGCTTTTTAGGTTTGGACCCTGATTAAGGTCGTCTTGCTTCAAATCCACAAGGATAAAAAAGAATTAGAGGACCCGCTTGTGAGCCACATGCTCACACAGAGTAGCATTTTACTCCATAAGAAGCACTGCTGAAATCAGTAGAACTACTCATGAAGGAAAGTATTATTCAGGGACAAGAGCTCATAGTTTGATCTTAGAGTAATTTAGAACCATCACTGTCAATGTTCATCCTGAAGAACAGATTAACTTCAATAACAATGCATAAAGTTCCACATAATTTTCCAAACCATGCAGTAAAGTATGTAAGTAAACACTTCAGATGGAAGAGGTACAAAATTATTAGTATCAACATTTTTGAAGTATGTTTATGGACTGACAGTTGTCATTAACAGAATTGTTAGAAATTGAATTTTTTACAAAACAATTTGTTGGGTTATAGTTATGTGGTCATAGCAAGATGTATAAAAAACATTTATAAAAACAACACCTCATCAATATAATTCTCTCCTTATAAAAAAACTGTATAAAACAGTCCCTTCATTGCAGGTTTTTTTATAGGGACAAATGAATGCAAGTGTTAACAAGGCCTAATCTCCTCCTTTGTATTTGTTTCTTCATTAAGCTCTAACTATGCTTTTGCCTTTGCATTGAAGATTTGATGAGAAGATGGTATGACAGGCTTGGCTTCTCCCAATGCAGCTGGCACTGCTGAGGCCAAAAGCCCGAGTCTGTTGTAGTGGGATCATGAGACATTCATTCAAAGCACAGTTTGCCTGTCAGTTACCCATCCACCTCAGAGCCCTCAGCTCCATCCCTGAATCCCCTTAATGAGAAGTGGAGGACAATACCAGTATTGTTGTTTCTATTTGGGATCTTGTGGAAAGAATAATTGCTGTTTACCCATGCATTTGTACTACCCAAACTCTGTTGATAATTACTTCTAAAGCCTCTGATTAACTCTGCTTCAGCACAAATAGCTATTGAGCTAGACACAGGGCAACTTTTCTATCTCTCAGAGTCTTTTAGTTTACTGAAGTTTCATAGTTTACTGAATATTGCTTATGCTGGAAACACAACCAAAAAAAGGCAGTTCTGAAAAGTACTCCTCTGATTTCTCATTCCTGGTTTTCTTTACAACTGTCTGTAATAAAAAGAACCTTCTAATTAACACTGGCATTTCTCAGCAGTTTATCCTTATTGAATTTTTTTATGGCTAAATATATAGCACAAAAATACTAATGAATTGTAAGCATCATAAAGATAGTGCTATGGATTTTATTTTGTTTTTGTAAACCAAGCAAACTGAAACTGTTGCCGAGTCTATTTCTAGGATGCTGGTAATAATTTTAGTCTATCAAATCATTTGGTCTTTCCTCACCCTCCTCCCTTCATATCCCCCCTGCAGCTAGCACTATGCAAAACACCATTATGAATATGCATAATTATGGAGATTCATGGTAATTTTTCAGGGTTATCTGATGTGACATTTATAGGACAGCAGCATACATCAATTTAAATGAGAGTGACAGATATCCTTTTTATTTCTATTGTATTTTTAATATTTCTTTCGTTTCTTCTGGGGGCAGTGTAAACTGGTAGGAATTTGAATAAAATATTTTAAAAATCAATTACTTTACTAGCATACTACTTTTTAAAGCTTCAGGTTTTTATATACGTGATGTGCACATGCATGTAAGATAGTCTGTCTTACCTTAAGGTTAATTGTTTACATGAAATGAATAAAAGTCTTTTTGTAGATATTTCACATATTATTATGTTACCTACATATAACAATGGAGGGTAAAATGTCTCTTATATTGGACTGATTTCTGAAAATGAGTTTGATCTAATTACTTCAATAATCTGATCACCCACCTGACAGAATGATTTAGCAAGCTTCTCTTCTCATTTTTATTTTAAGTGCAGATTTTTGAAACAATGACACTAAATTGTCTCTTGGTAACTATGACATACTGGGATTATGTTCTAGATCTAGAGATTTGGATATTATTTTTATTAAAGAAAATAATTGGGACCTAGCCTAAGACTTTCCTATTTGTAATTATTACTAATAATGACTATTAAATATGATCATTTTTGTTCTGTATATTTTAAGTGGCTAGCACATCAGCTAGACCTTCAAATTCATAACATGATTTCATTTGAAATCAGTAGTTACTTGCAGATGAAGGTATAATGCATTGTAAGACCTCAAAACATCAGTAGATATTCACCATATATTAGCATGCAACAGTAAGATTGAGAAGTCTAGCTTTTTATAAAAAAACAAATAAAATTGCCTGTTACACTGCAAATACAGTATTACTGGATACTGTTATAGAGTTAATTAATTTGCAAAAACATATGTGTTATTTAGGTTGCCACATGCCTCAAAATATTCACAAAACAATGCATGCAATATCAGTCCTATATGAATCCTTCAGTCTTAACAGAAATTATTCTATGGTTATATACCTAAACTTAAAAAATATTGCAGGCCAAATTAAAAAGAAAGCACAATTTTAATTGTATATGTTCTTAGTCAAACTTACTGTCTGTTCATAAAATTTAAGAGTACACTTCACTGTGTCATAAATACATAAATACATCACAACATTTGCACTTATGATAGAAGCCATAATTTTTGTTTTATTCATTAATACTTTACTGATGCAGTCTATAGAATTTTTTTAATGAACATAAGCCCCATCCTATCCTTCATGTATAACGATGTAGTGGAAGAGAAGCTTACTGAAAGTCCTGCCTTTCGTTATTATATGAGATCTCAAATTTAATTGGGGAATTTAGCCAGAAAGTAATGAAACAATGGAATAAGTGGGAAACCTTTGCTTTATGTAACATAAGAGTGTTAAATCTAGCATTTTACATTTATTTGTTTCAAGTGACTGTATGTACATATGGTATAAACTTGACTGCGACACACTACAAAAATAATTCACAACTGTGTTATTGCATATGAAGGAATAAAAAAATACCATACATACCCAAATGAATGGGTATGCATGTGTGTGAATGTGTGTGTGGATGCATGTGCATCACACCTGAACAAAACAATATGGCTCCCAAGTATTATATTTTAAATGACAAAATTTATAATCTATCAGAACATCCATGAAGACCAAATGAATGCCTTTACATGTTTGGGTTTTTTCAGAAAACATGGATTTCCCAATACATAAATGTAGGAATTTTATCTGTTTACTTTGAATATGTATTTTGTATTCAGAAGTCATAGAATGAGTGTCTAACATTTATCCTGTTCTGCTGTGTTCATAAAGGGTCCGAACCTGAACACCACTGAACACAAACTCTCATTGTGATTTTGCACTAGTGAACTGAGCTGTCCCCTTGAAGATGCTCAGTGCCTTATAGACATTGGACCAAAACAAACATTAGGACACAGTTCTCAGGCACATGTAAATTGTCACAACCCATCTGAATGAAATATACTAGGAAAATTTACATCAGCTAGGGATTTGTCCCTATAAATTTTCAGTACATTTTTTAATGATAGTATATCCTAATTCTTGAAGAATCAGCCATTAAACTGAGCCTGCATTTGTTCTCTGTTTTCAGTTTTCAGACTAAGCTAAGTTTTAAAAGCTGTTCAGAAAAGACTAGAGATTTTGAAGTAATGTTTAAGTGGATATGCTTACTAAGGCCCTGATCCTGCAAGACACTAAGCAGCTCACAGAAGGTACCAACATCCTGTTAAAATTATTGGAAGAGCTATCTAGAGAGCAACACCTTGAAAATTTGTAATATATTCCTTTAAATTAGTGACAAGTCAAAGCACTGTACTAGCTCTCATTAAAAAAGAAGGTTTGGTTTATTTAAAATTTTATTATATTAGATTACGAGTTTTTATCAGTACCAGCTATCAAGACTTGAATGCTAAGCATCACCAAAATATTTTATGAACCTATTAGATGATGAAAATGAACTAGTGCTGTTATAAATTCACTACATGCAAACTCACATGTTAACAGTTGCTCATATTTTTCATACTGCTTGAAAAATACTTGATGCATACAGTAGGTAGAAAAATATATCTGTCTACATAAAGGTAGAAAGTTATAAAAATATTTCTTATGTATTTATTTATAGCTTTTTTCAAAAGATTATTTTAATTCATTTTAAAAAACATGATCTATAATTTTATTTATGGAAAGCAAACTTCTGGAATTAGACACATTTTACAAATGCCACATAGTAAGTGTGATAGATATTTTTCTTTTGAATTCTTGAGGAGCAAAATATAATAATTTGGTGGCAAACATCTGTTTAGTAATCATATAAGATAAATTCATAAGAAATACAGGAAAGATATTTATTTACTGCTAATGCTAAGCCAGCCTTTATTTATCTTAGAAGATTTTTCATCTATGAATGAAAAATAAACTTTCCTTCAAGAAGTCCGTGAACTGAATAATAAATGTCAGGTCTAAATCCTGTATGAAAATCAGTTTGGTTTAATCCTGGATATTCTTCGGCATGCAAATGAATACTGGAGATTTCTCCTGGACTGCTGTCATATGCCAATTTACAGACACTGGCACACTATATGTGTATACATTCTCCTCCTGTCCCTCCCCTTCCATCTGAAGACTTGGTCTCAGCTGCCTCCCTTTCACAGAAAACCACAAACCAAGGAAACATATCAGTAATAGTGCCCTGTAAATTAACTTGACATATTTGATGCAGAAAAAAAAAACCTAAAAGCTTACAAAACACATTGAAAACAAAAGCCACTCAGGACCTGCACTACATATATTGTGGATTTAAGAGATCTGGAAGGTGGTTATTCTATTGTAAGCAACACACAGCCGCCTTTGTTAATTCAGTCATTCTTTGTTAAAGCTGCAGTATTTGTCAAATAAAGAAAATATAAAATAATGTATTTCCATAAAATAGCAACTATAAAGCCAATTAACATAAAAAAAGGACATTGCTAGTTATGGGCTTGGCTTTATTTTGCATCTTTAAAATTGTAATATTTTAAAATATGCTATTATTAAAAGATAAGTTGGAACTATTAATATTAATTTACCAATAATGTGCGCTACATAACTAAAATATAAAAAATTTAATGTTACCATTTTATGATTGGCACATACCATGTTAAGCATGAGTTATGCAAACACTGTTGTATCTTGAAAATATTGTTAAAGTAAACATTTAATTTTTCCCTTTACTTGAAAGCTACAAATCTTTTTTTCCTCTTTTTTTTGTAAAAAGTATTTGAATCAAATATGAACTATTGAAATATTAACCAATTCTTTGACTCTACTTGCAATATAGACAGCAACAGGATACAGAGACACATAGCATACTTAAGGTATTAGACATGCAGAAATGTTATTATGTTTTATTGTGTCTGCTTGTCCCCACCTCTCTTCCTCTCCCCCTTGCACCTCTCCCATCCTCCTCCCTCCTTTGCTCTTTTTGACACACACACACACACACACACACACATGCATACACATGCACATGGGCACACTGTTTCTCTCTCGCCCCATTTCTCTGCAGAGCTGGCAATACTGCATCTCTGCATCTCACCAATATCTTGCCTTATAGTTTACAAGCATAGAAGTGTATTGGTAAAATGCATAATCTTAGCATTTCTGCTTCTTGATATCCATGGATTTATTTACAAGTCCTTGTGTTCTACTTTTTTCCTGTTTCTATGGTTTATATTGTTGGCATGCCTATCTTCTTGTGGGCTTTTCAAATAAGAATCAAGATATAACTGGCAAATATTCTGTAAAGCAGTCTGCATTTCCATAATTTAGCTGTTCGGGTTTTTTTTAAAGAGACAATTTTAAGGGGTTTATGGACTTACAGATATATGAAGAGTATTTTGATTGGCTTTTTTAGTACTTCAACTACTTAAGGTTCTGTTTGTGTAAAATGGCTGTAATAAAATGAATTTATGTACACATACATGCTTGTGTATATGTAAATGCATTTGGAATGAAAAAGTTTGTAAATCCTTGTCAATTGTGCTGATTAAGCCCCACACTCTGACACTGCCAGTCTTAAGATTTTTCACAAAAGAGTTAAAATGCTAAAGAAAGAGTTATTCATTTTAGTTTTTCTTTTGGTAGCAAGTAAACAAAGGTTTTAACTAGTTCAAAGGAAGCCATTCATACTTAGCTGATTTTCACATCTTCAAGAAAGACTTTCATTAGCATGTTTTACAATTGCCAAGTGGACATTTCTGTCTTGTAAACAGAAAGATATAGAGCATTTCATCAATGATTTATTTTCTAAATATTTACAGACTAGTGCTTGATTCTGCAAGCTCTTGCACATGAGTAACTACACTTACCTGAGTAAATATCTTAGTATCAGTGGGTTACTCATACAAGTAGTTTCTTGTAAGTAAATTTGCTGAATCAGGCTCTAAAATTAAAAAATAATTTTAATATGCATTCCATTTACTATTTTGGAGTATTCCCCCCGCTTTTTTTTCCTTGCGATCCACTTGTGAACAAATAATTAACAATTATTAGTTTTCCAAAAGCTGGTATAAATTACTTTTACCTGGCTACAACAATAAAAAATTACACAACATGTACTTATTGTGTAGCAGTTAGTTATATTTTTCCCCTTTATTTATTAGAAGCAACAAGATAGTCCTCTTAAATTCACCATAAGTAAAATACTATTGCTCTTAATGTGGGCATGCGCTCCATGTTATTAAATGAGAACAATATCTTTCAAAAAGATAGTTAATTTGCAGTCAGATGCAAAACAATTCACATTAAGATTACTGTGTCTGGGGTTTGAGGTTTTGTTTTCTTCTGTAAGTAACCGTAGTGTTTTTGCAAGACATTTCCTCAGTAGTAAAGCAATTTAGAGTGGAAGATATTTTTAGACTACATTCATTTAAAGGAGGGGGAGGGAAAGGCAGTGCAGTAAGATATACATGTATTTGTAATTCATATTGTTGCTGTGCTTCTATTGTACTCTGAGCTTCCATCATGGCTGAGATGAGGAGCTGGCATCCAGAGAGTGCAGCAGGGCAAGAGAAAAAAAAAGATCTCACCAAAAACACAAATAGCGGGGTTTCTCCCTCTCTTCCATTATCCTTAGTAATTACTACCTTGCTTCTTCTATTTTAAAAAATAAAAGTAAACAGCTGTAGTCTAGGAATGTATATCTTGGCAGTCTGTTAAATAACGTTATTAATCCTTTTGGTCCAAAACAGAGATCTTTTCATTCTGGTCCTTCATGATCCTCAGTCTACACATTCAAAAAGATGACAGAAAAATGAACTGGAATGTGCAGCATTAAACATTTAAATTCTCTACTCCTTGGTCATTATAACGATGGCCATATTTTACATCTTCCCCTCCCCCACCATACTTTTGCTGATTTCACCTCATTTGAATGTCCTTATTATGCATATAGCCTTTGTTCTTCTGATATAGAGTACAGCACAGTGACAAAGCAAAACCTATATACAGAGATAACCCTTTCTCTTCAAAATTGCTCCAGCCATCCGACATTAGCATTTGATTTCTCAATATAATTCAACATTAAGTCAGATGTATGTTCTTGCTTATAAAATACTAAAACATTTACTATTGTTTAAGAAAATGAAAAGTCAACGTCTAAACTGCTTCCAAAAATCTTTTGCTTTAATAATACATCCAACACACTAGTGGTAGGTAACAATTAAGAAGAACCCATTTATTTATGACAAGTGAGATATCTGCTATATGTCTAACTATATGGATCTTGATAAGGTGATATTATAAAGTACTGAATTTGACACATAAAGCTCAACATGGACAGCCAGCCTTTGATTCCAAGGGTTCCTGCTTGCCTTGCATCTTAAAACAAAGAGACTGGATGCCCTAAGTGTGTTATTACTTTCTGTTTTTTCTTATACTGTACCAAGTGTATTTTGATGTTATGGAAATTTGAGGCTGATTCGTCTAGTTTTATCCACTGATTTCAGCGGATCTGCCAACCAGAGGAAAGGTTTCAGAATCAGTTCCTTGGTTTCTGTCTAAAAGTAGGTAATAGATGGTTTAGCGTCATCCCTTTGAAATAGAAAGGTAGACTCCCACTGGCTGCAACAGGAACACAACTGGGCCCATCTTGAGAGAAGCATGAATTCATTAAAAAAAAAAAAAGTATTTGCCTTCAGTAGAATTTTAGGATGTAAAAGAAAGGAATAATTTGACTGCTTGATCTTTACCTTGCATGATACCAAGCACCTTCCCTTCTGTGAGATTCCTGCATGGGAGATTAACCATTTCTTTAATTTCTAAGATCTTGTGGAAATAATGGAATTAATCGAATACAACATCATTAAACTTCTTTCTAAACAAGAATGATTCTGGTAGTGCTAAATTGTTACAATACCAACATCATCACCTTCCTGCTAAAAACCAGAAGGTAAAAAAATATTTTCTTTCTCAAAGAGGGTGTTCTCATGCTAGTCTTGAAGAACACAATGCTGTCCTCATCACCTTGTTTCAGAGCATCTCCAAACGGAAGAATTGGTTACACCTCGTCAGTATGATGTGGCATAAATAAAATAGCTCCATAATTCAAGGGAGGAAACATCCTTAGCATTACCTGTTAAGAATTTGCCTGTGCCTTTCTAGGAGCTGCCACAATTACTCAATTCAGTCAGCTATATTCAGTGAATGTTTTTAAATAAAATGAGCTGCACGGTGCTTTTAATTGTTACTTTCACTTTGTTCCAAATATTTCTTGCACAGATTAATCAGGTCATCTTTCATACATGGGAAGTAACAGTTGTTTCCATTCTTATGGCATTTATTTTGTATGGGGCATAGTCCATAAAACTGGAAGATACAGTCTAGGAATATGCATGTGGGAGCTCAGAGTTGTCATAGCATCATGCAAACTACCAAACCGTCAGTGAGCTCTGCACAGTTCTCCATGCAATAGTTTCACGGAGGTTATAGGTTATACCTAGAAAATCCAGGTCTAAAGGCTTTGTCTTGGCATGTATATTATTATGCTAGTGTTCTGCCTCGCTGTGTGTTGGCAGAACGCCTCTCCACAGAAAACACCACACTGAACAGGCAGCCGACAGACCATCCTTCTCTGCAGAAGACAGGAGATCCTTCCTGTCGGCTGCCTCATATGAGCCCCCGCCAAGAACCAAGACTTGACCCTCAACATGACTTACTTCGCTCTGGTGTCTCCCTGGAAGTCTAGGCATATTCATCATCCTACCATAAAACACTATTTTTACAGAGCTGTAGTCTGAGGTGCCTAGGAATCTCTTCTAGATCTCACCCTAGACATTTTTCCTATGTAGGAAAAATAAGATCAAATTCAAGTGTTACGGCCAAAGCTTGCACGAGCAGATTTTCAACTGAATAAAGTCAGCAGATCAATGAATATGTAAGTAACCAGACAATAACCCAGCCTACGATAATTTAAATATTGTGATATTTGCTCATCTTTATCCAGTGAGGGATACATCAACTGTTATCCCAGTTATCCTCAACTGACTTCTTACGGAAAACCCTTGCTACAAAAAAACATGGTAAAGCCACACGGTGCCTTGGCATCACTCTCAGGGGCTGAGGATCCCAGTCCATCACATGAGCTTTCTACCAGTGAACATCCCACTCCTAGATGTTGAAAGAGACGTGCTCCAGAATGTCAAAAGTCAATCCATACTCCATAGCAAAATGTTTTAACTTATGCAGCCTTTTGCAGTGGTGCTGTTTCACACAAATGCACTGTCCAGGATGGTGCATCTGCAAGTTTAGGAGGACCAAGCTCCTGGGAACGATGTCAACAGGATGCTTTCGCTCTGTAGATGCTTATGAAGCCGACAGAAATCAGTCAGCAGAGGAAGATTTTTAAAGATAACGTGGCTATGAGTCATGACACTTTTCCAGGCTGACAATCTTGAAAATAAACCAGAGATGAGGAAAACAGGCCTAAAGGTAAGCCATTCATACACCTTGCCTTCTCATACCCACCCCCACCACAAACTTAGGAGATAGATAGGGAAAGTAGTTGCCCCTTCCAGCAGGCATGCAATTATGAAGAATTTCCTAGAAGAACATCAGGTGCAGGATTATAGAAACCAAGGAATATATATAAACTGTAACAGTACCTCTGTTTGGGGCTTCATCTGTTTGGGAAATATTGCATGTGTATACAATGCTTACCAAATTGGGTAGTGCTACTACAAAAGAAACAGCGAGTTACAGGAATGATAGATAAAGTGTTGTGCCCAAGGTGATGTCATCTTTCCTTGCATGGATTTGAAGGGGACTGGAGAAGTTAGTAGAGTTTATACAGCCCAGAGTGCAAGGGTGTAGAGTAGAGCAGCGTGTAAACAAGAGATAATAAAATTATATCTATATATATGTTATATCTAATATAAATAAATCTTTGTAAATTGTCTTATGACATCTTTAATATACTAGTTATTTAGTTACTCAATAAATAATTGTAATAATTATTTCTAAAATAATTATTTTTAAATCAATAGCCTTATTTGGCTATGTAAGTAACATAAGATGTTTCTTGTCTCTGACTGGCCTAATTCTACTTTTGGAATGAGGGTTTTAACACTCATGACTATGAATGAAAAGGTTTTGTATCATGAGTGTTTGGTAATATTTCTCTAAAATTTTCTGTTACAGTGACTGTTTGCTCCAGTAAACTACTTTCTTAGAATATTCATACACAGAAGAGCAGAGACAATTACAGTGAATCCCTCAAAAATATGAACAAACATTTCTTGACAATGATGTGAAGTATTCACCAGCCTCTAATGCAGAAGGGAGGTAACAGCTGTAGGCACTGGAAGTCATCCCTGAAGCTTTCAGCAGCTTGCAAACAGGGAGATAAATCTGTTTGGGTTGGTTTTGGTTTATTCATCGGGTAGATTCTCTGCTTGGACTGATTGACCTGCTCTGGGATTGTTGCTTTTTGGGAGGCTCAGCCTTGCATTTGCTTTCACCCTACCTATGTCGTTAGTGATAGTGGGTGGACGCCATGTTTAAGTTTTAGTTGTCAAAATCTGATCTTTGTTTATATATGTACAAATATTCAGTTCACATGTTACTGTTATAACCAAATAAATGCACTTTCTC
>JANXJC010000076.1:2262127-2278434 GCA_027564655.1 Leptodon cayanensis
TGCATAGATAATTAGTTACACCATGAATGACTTACCTACATAAACGTATAAGGCAAAAATTACCTCCCCTCCAAGACTGCCATGCATATATATTTTTAAAAATAATGATCAGAATGTCATACTCGATTTGTATTACTCAGTACCTATTTCACAACACGTACATTTTCTTTGGGTTTCTTATGGTATTTCCAGCGCTACCTCTAGCTCCAGTTGACCAAGCCCTACACTAAAGTGCTCTTATATGTCACCCAAGAAAAAGTGGTCAGATGGCTACCCGTAAAACATTTAAAAAAAATCCCTTAAACATATACTATTATCCACTAGGTTAGTTCTTACCTTACCATATAGAGCAATAATTCGTATAGGAAAGTACTTTTTTTACACATTTTTATGAATAGCAGTGGGACTACAGATCTGTGTGCAGGTGCCCATTTACAAGTGATGTTGGGGACTCAGCCCACGAAAGGAAACCTATTATTTCCACTGCTTTTAATTAGCACACATGAATCACGATCCTCTATAGATCTGTAGTAACATATGCAGACAGACCCGCAGAGGTGAGTGCCTAGCCCAAGTTCTTGTGTGTGCGCAGGTAGCAGACGGCACAGAGGGAGAGCGGGGTGTGTGTGTAGGTGTTGGTGAGCGGGGTGTATGGATATGTTACATAATGCCCCTCTGCCCGTGGCACAAGTGTGCTGCGGTGCGGCTGACTCCCGCGGCAGCGCGGCCCTGGCCGCCTCCCTGCCCCCGGCTCCCTCGGTGGCGCAGGGCAATGACCCCACGCCCCACCACTCCCCGTGCTGCCGCTGCTGCTTACCCCCGCCGCCGCCGCCTCGCTGCGCGCCGCCGTTGCCCCCGACGGCACTGCACCCGGCGGGACAGCACCCGGCGGGACGGGACGGAAGGCGCTGCCGCCGGTGCTCTGCCCCAGCTGGGCTGCTGCGGGAGCAGTGCCTGAGCCCCCCCTCACCTCCCCTCCGCCTCTACTCCCGTCGCCGCATCCACACACCTGCCCCCCCGCCCCGTATTACCATACGGAGGCTGGGTCTCCAAGAATCACAGAGGCAGCGGGCGACATTTGAATAAGCCCCGCAGCCGGCAGCAGCGCCAGCTCCTGCAGCTGCAGCGCTCTGCACGGGCCGCTTCCCCAGCCCGTCCGCCCCTCCCCCGCTCTTGCATGTGCCACAGGCATCGTGGGGACAATAAATACCCCCCCCAACTCGTTACCTAATACTCAGCCTTTTAAAGCTAAAAATAAAGGCGCGTACAACTCACATACAATTTCAAAATGCCACTAAAGTGACGATTTCACGGATTTCAGACAGAAAAAAAAGTAGCATTAATAATACTCAAATTTGGGGTAATCGTTACAGCTGATCGTTACAGATGAGAGGGGGCATCGGGTTGAAAATAAATACATGAAATAGATCCCCTTCCTCGTATTTTTTTACAACGCTTTTAATGGCTAGAATAATCTAAATATTCATCATTTTACACTTAGAGTTTTCCCTCTCTTCAGCCCTCTCTATCTTTTAATCAAACCGTACATAATCAGATCTGCACCGATATGCTCTATGCGTGAACATACATGTTTTGGCATTATTTACAGATTGATTTAGAAGAAGGGAGATACAGGTACAGAAAAAAGTCTTTTTTTTTTTTCCCCACCAGATTTAAATCCTTGAACCAAAAATTGTAAAATGACAACCATGTAATTTTAGGTAGAGTAACCGAAACTTGAAATGAGAAATAAATCGATTTTTTTTAGTAAGGAAAAGACTGAATTTAGTGGGGTTTGCCTTCACAAAAATTAATAATTTGGATGTCCTTACACGTCCAGTGTGAATACACCTCATAATACACATCCTTTGGAAAAAAAAATACAAAGCCACACGAATCTCTCTTTGATTAATAATGTCTCCCCTGATTAGAGGTAGAAAGCTAGAAACCAAGAAAAGCAGCAGGGGAAAAGGGGGTGATAATTTTAATATTCAGGAGTTTCATGCATATTTAAAATAATTGCTGAATTGTTAGATTTCCGGGGAGCAGAGGGAAGGTGTGACGTACAGTAAACTCTATTAGATAAGTTTTAGTGAGCATTCGAAACATTAACTTCAGCATCAATCTAGGATAAGTAGCTAACGCAGTTGAGTTTCCATACACGAGATGTTTATGGCTTTTAGCACTAACATAATTAGCCAAATTTTCCTGATGTCTTTTCTGTTGTTCTATTTTCATAATCAGTTTATAACTTGGCATAAAATAAGCAATCAAAAAATTAAGGCTTGAAATGAACCGTTATTTCGCTGGTTTCCATAATAATTGGCTCACAGACAGGACTAAACCTGATTTTGTTTCGGTTTGGATTATTTTTCCCTTTACATCAGCTTGGATTGCCGGAAACCACTTCTGATCTCCTGGCACAGACCAAGTGGAAAAGGTTGGCAAGGCGTGGGTGTCCCTCAGCTCCATGACTCCTCGAAAGGGTGTTTCCTACCCAAAGTGCCCCCCCTTGGCTCCGCTCTGTGGCCAGCTCCGTGGAAGCCTTGCGCGGCGGTGAGATCAGGAGGGCGATGCTGCCGCCCGAGGCTGGCTACCTGCCGTCCAGGCGATCCGAGCCAGGCCGGGATGTCCCAGACGGCGCAGCTTTCCAGCACCCGCAGAGGCCGCGTCCGGCAGAGAGACAGCGACACCTACCGGTGTTCTGCACGGTCATCGGCGGGGCTGGGGCGCGAGCGCGGGCCACACCACACCGCGCTCCCTTGCCCAACCTAGCGCAGACTGGGGAGAAGACATCACGGCAGCGCGCCCCCTCTGCGTGATCCGCTCTAGAGCACGAATTCAGCCCTGCTAGAGCGATCGTTTCAGTGGGCAGAAATCAGCAAAATTCCACGAAAAACCAAGTGGTTTTTAGTCTTTGCAACGCGCCTTCTGAAACAAGTGGGGATGCTGTTCTTGTCACCTCCTTGGGACCGCAGTTCCCAGATACAGCGGCTGAAATCCCGCTTTCCCCCCGCATACACACGCTCCGGCCTCCAGGTCTGGGCTGTATCTCACAAAAATTAGAGACCTGATCGGGATAATGATAAACGCCTCACTGCGAGCAAAGTCTTCCCAGAGAAGCTCGTGAAGGTCACGCTGAGCACAGAGAGCGAAGGGCAGCGCATATGTGTTCTCCCTGTCGCTACCGTCTCACCCCAGCCTCTCTCCCCTTACTTGTATTGTCTTATATAGACCGGGAAAAGCAATATTCGACAAACACATTTCAGCAGGAATAATCGTCGCCTCCTCCACGCTTTGCATTTTAATTGCCAGGATCAAAAAATGGGCTCATTTGTGTATTCCTGTTTGAAGAAAAGCATGGCTTACAAACCGTGGGAAGGGGGACGACAATAATATCCTAAACAAGAGTATAATTATATATTCGCCCCTGCGGAATGGCCCTAGTCTTTATTTAATTTTTGTATTGACGCTGTCCGGAAAGAACTTTTTCTTGGAAACACTTTCTAGATGATCGTATTACTCTTTACTTTATCCCTATTCTCCTTTTTTCTTTTTAATAATAATAATTAAAAAATCATTAAAGGGCCATATTTATGTTACCAAAAGGCAGTTTTTACAAGTACAAATGGCAATAAAGGAGCACTAATCGTGTTAGGTTTTTAGGAGGAAGACACACATCCAAGAAGTTGGAGGCTACGTTTGATTGGATTAACCGCCACTTTCTGTTGTTATTTTAGTAGTTCATTAGTCGGGTGTGCTTTGACAATTGATTTCCGAGAGCTCATTCTAGGAATTTTGGTTGTTTTGTATCTCAATTGGCTTTTCTCAACGGGCTATAGTTGGAGAAAAGAATAACTTGGCTGTTTCGAAGGACATTTTTTGTGCACCTGCAGGAGTTTTTTTCTTCTTGCCCGAAAAAATAACAACGTGCAGTTCATTTACAGTGAGGAAAGGGTGTGGCACAACTTGCGGCAACTACCTTTCAGAGGTTTTAACTTTCGTACCGTGAA
The DNA here is from genome assembly GCA_027564655.1 of Leptodon cayanensis. Lineage (NCBI taxonomy): Eukaryota > Metazoa > Chordata > Aves > Accipitriformes > Accipitridae > Leptodon > Leptodon cayanensis. Next base: position 2,266,141 of record JANXJC010000076.1, read on the forward strand.
CACAAATGCAGGGACTCAAAGTAGTTCTTCGAGTGCGTTTTCTAAATGTGCATTAAGGTAAATGAGCAAAACTTCGCTAAATCTCCCTGGTCATAAAACTTGAGAATAAATGAGTTCGTCGCTAGTAGCATCACAAGACCGAGGATTCATTCTTAGAAAATGTACGTCTACTAAAAGGAATCAATATATCATCTCAATAACGATCTCGTTTAAAGTGATGGAAAAATATAAATTAAAATCAACGAAAAATCAGCTTGCATCCTCAAGTACTGAAGAGGTCTCTAAATAATGGTTGATCACACCTAGTCCAAAATCAAGAATAAGACACAGCGCTAACATTTTCCTGGCTCTTTTTCTCCGAAGGGTATTGTTCTCTTCTTTTAGTAACTCCAGGAACTGCTGCTGATGATTTTTACATTAAAATAATAGTAATGGGTGTCTCTCATTTTGCCCTAGACACGCCGACGTCCTCCCATCCCATCCTGCCTCATCCCCCAAACCCAGAGAGAGCAGCGGGCCAGCCTGGCGGTCGCACACCTCCTTGCTGTGCCGGCAGGACGCACGAGCGGATCGATGGGGCGCCGGCCCTGCGGCTGACTGATGCCGCTGCTCGGACACGTTCCCACGCTCTAGGAGAGCCCCCTGAGAGAGAATTGCAGCACCTTCATTAAAACCTTGACATTTTGCTGAGAGCTGTGCGCATGCCTATTTGGCAAAAAGTGTCAGACATCTAATATATTTCTCTCTCGTGTCTGATAACACAAGGACTACTTATTTAACAAAGCACCACAGGGTATTAGACAGTTCAAATGCACAAAATCATTATAGCCCCTTGCCCTACAAGTGTGTGCGTGCCCCCCCCCCCGCTTTTCTTTCCCAGCTTTTCAGTAGTAATGAATGAATCAAGAACTAGAACAGCATATTCAAATACGAATGAATCAGGACATGTAAACCTATCATCTTCAATCGTCAAGTTGAAGAATCGTCAAGGCTGAGACGGCAGCCTATAGCAGTAGGCATATTGCAGAAAACCTGGGAACGGCTGGCAAAGGAGTGCAGTTTGCAGCCGACTAACAGACTTATAGAGTGGGATAAAAGGATGGTCACCTACCTTTCCAGGGCGCCTCCCCTCACACCCCCAAAATTAAACTCAGTGAGAGTAGAAAGAAGTGTATTTATGGGCTTTAAAACCTGCATATCCATTATAAAAGACTTTCTGAAACTAACTTAATCTAACTAAGCAGAACTTTTATTTATTTCCTTCCACCTGTCTCCCTCACATAGACAGTACTATTTTCCCGATAGCATTTCCTTTTTTTTCCAACTAGTGGACAGACGGTCCTGGGAAAAGCAATTGTCAGCCTTATACACCCAGAGCAATCAAAAAACCAAAGCCTCCCACCTCACCCTAACCAGCAGCAAGCCCTTATTTATTTTGATTATTTGTTAAAAGGCAGCCAGCTGGGAACTTGACAATGTGCTCGCACCCGATCTCTCTCTCTCTCTCTCAAATGTGATGTGATACGAGCGTGTGTGTACATTTGCCGTATGTGTACCAGCTCTGCCCGAAACAGCGTGAACACCAATTTCCCTACAAGTGTTACCACTTCCAGCTCAATGCAGCCCCCGATAGATGTGTGTGTGTTTAACAAACCGATAGGTAAGTCGCTATCAGGTGATCAGGCTTGTAATCCAATAGTCTTTGGTTAAATAAGATTTATCATTAAGAGTAAAAAATTAGGGAAAGGGGAGTAAGGACAAAAGGGATGGGGGGGGGGCACAGAGAAATCTCTCCCTGATCAGGAGAAATGGCCTCGCCAGCTCGCTCTGCTGCCGTCTGGGGTTACTGCGTTCGTCGCAACCCACTCAGCCCAGCATAAACTTTCAGAAGACTGAAGTGCCATAGAAAGTCATCGAGGGATCCGAGGAATCGCAGGGCGACAAGGTGTAAGGAGGCCGGCGGGGGAGGAGGGAGGGAACTATCCCTGCTGAAGCCCTGCCTCTCCCCCCCGAGTCCTCAGGAGGCTGCAGGCAGGGTCGCCCTCCCCGGGCGCCCTCCTCCTGCCCCGTGGGTGACACAGCGTGGCCTCTTCCGGAGCCCAGCGGGGCATCGCCTGGCCTTACCAAGCCCCCGGCAAAGCCCGAGCCCCCGCGAGAGTGTGTGCGTGTGTAGGAGCGGCAAGGCTGCCGCGGTGCAGGGTGGCAGGGCTGCTCCGCGCCCCAGTACTTACCCCCGCGATGCCTGACACCGATCCGCTCCCGTCCGCAGCCCCTCAGCAAGACACATACATCACACACATCTTCGCAGAGATTAGTTGTGACTTTTCTAGTCCAACCCTGCTCATTCAACGGTAGGCAGGAGAGGAAAACATAAGGGGGCGATGGAAGGAGAGGGGTGGTCATGGGTGCTGCCTCACGCTGAACTGCAACGTGGCTCCCCCCTCCCCTTCGCCCTGGCATTTCCCACCCACTCACCTCCTTCCTCCCGCCCCAAATCAGAAAGCCGCGGGAGGGAGGGACGACACACGGATCCGCGCTGGCCGCTGGGGCTCCGGCGGAGGCGCTCCCTCCGCACCCGCTTACCGGCCTCCACGCCTCGGTCCCGCCGCGGCACCCCGGGGACTGTGCCTGTGGGGCGCAGCGTTTGGGGAGAAAAGGGGGAGGAAGGGGCTGAAGGACTGCCCGAGGCATGTCCGCCCGCCTGCCCGGATGGGGGTCACATGCCACATGTGGGGCGCGCAGAGCCCCGTGGTGCGAGGCTACTGCCCGGGATACAGATGGGCTGCCGGCTCCGGCGGGCATCGCCTCCCCTCCTTCCTGTTGTTATTTTTAATACTATTATTCCTAATGATACTAATACTTAAGTTTAAAGATCTTTGCAAATGCAAACTGACAGCTGGGGCTGAGGAGCAAGAGTAGCTGTTTTAAACAATAGATTAGGAACACTAGGAAGTGTGTCCACAGGGAATGGAGACTTTTTGCTTCGTCAAAGGTCAGGTCTGCTGTCTGCTTATTAGTACAGCAACATCTTCAGTTCCCGACTAAATACAATAACGCAGGCTCTCGTGATTAATTATACAGGAGGCTTTATGAACTGTGGTTCCTCCCCCGCTCTTTTGCAGACAATACTCGCAGCACACCTATATCTGTGAGAGGCTGGAGTTGGTGGGGTGCTGACGGTGGACCCAGTCGAAAGTTTCAATATTGCAGACACAGTAATTGTCCTTCTGATTTTCTTTGTTAAAATTTTATTTGGCGAATTGAAAATTTTTCCAAAAGATTCATCGACACACGAAAATATGTTTGCATTTATATCCACCAGAGATGATGCAGAATAAAAATGCCCGAGTAGACCTCGTCTGAAATCAAATCTCCGCATTTGTAATTGTTACATATACAACAAATTGTTAACAATTTGCACACCAGAGATGGCATAATTCTAAGCCTCCTTTCCTTTGTAAGGCAAATGACGGCAAAATATGATTTGCCATATAACTAATTGCAGCAAAGAACAGTACATCAGCAAGATTGTGGTTTCTATAGGGTTATGTAAGTTTCGTGTTTATACAGAGTGAAAAATAACAAACGTTAATTAATTATGGCGAATTCAACAACGTGTTTTAGGATGCTTTTACCTGATACATAGTATATCCTAATAAACAATGGTGTTGAGGTAAAATTAATAAATAAGAAATAAATTATATTTAAAAAATAGGTTGCACTACAATAAAAATGTTTTTGATGTTTTAGGATAAACAGCCCCCCCAATATATATTGTAAAAGTTATATATTTTGTTCAGAAGCATAAAATTATCTTTGATTTTGTATCGATTTTGGTGTTATATAAAATGATTAATATAATAAATAGAAACAGTTGAGTCAGACTAAGTAGAAAGTTACTATTATTTCAATTATCAAAATAAAATTCATCAAATAATGTTTTCCATTCTAATGAGCATGGAAATATTTCTCTTCTAATTTACTTATTTTCAAAGCAGACATTAAAACATGTTAGAACTGATTTCCTTTCAAATCAGAAAAGTTAATATTAGAACAATTGTCTGCATATTTTTTCTATAACGTGCCATTACCTGAAGCACATAAATACAAACATGCAAGCTCTGGAATTTGCAATTTTTTTTCTTACACTGTCTATAAACATTGCTATGTGATTACATGTACTCACTTTCTCGTATGGACCATCCATTATCTGGTGTCTAAATCTTTCAGAATGTATTTGCACTCAGGTTTAATCTTCTTTAAAGCAGTTACTAGATATACGATAACGTCAACATGCATATAGGTATACACGAAAATTGCTTTTGACCTTCAGAAATCAGCTAACCCCTCTGGGCAAGTGACGTTAGGCATGAGCTGCTGTCGAACTCTAATAATTCAAGCAGAGAAAAAAGTGGATTATGAAGTAGGGAATAATTACCAAATTGGTTCTAAAGCCATTAAAATCAGTGGAATTTATTTCAAAGGGACAGAATTTGTCCCAGTTGATCAGGTTATAAGGGTGTGTAGCTATTGGTATAAAAATGTAGTTCTCAAGCCCATCTCTTGTTAACCTTACAGACTTTTATATATAAAAGTGAAAGCAAACTATTCAGTAGTGTTTTCACAGGAATTTAAGGGGGGGGGAACTATTGAATTTAAAATTATTTACTCCCCAAATTCATTAGATTGTATAGCACCAACCTCTTGGCAAGACTTATTCTTCTAAAAATTATCTTTCATACAACTGCAACTACTGGAAAAACAAATGGAGATAAAACATTTAAAATACTTCTTAATTATTCTGGCGAGATGTAATGCTTTAATTCTATTTCCATCTTTTCACTAATGACTTTCTCTCCTCAGAACTCTCCTTGCAAATAGTACACCTGCATTTGTGAGCAGAAAGTAGGCCACTCCGAAAATGATCTGGCCAAGCAATGAAAGTACCAAAGCTGGAATCACAGTCCTCAGTCAGTACATGCCTTGCCATAGGACCACTGTGTCTATAAGACTCCCTATTGAAGCCACTGGAGAATTCAGCTTAAAAATAAAAAGACACACTTTGTCCTTCTCTTCACAAGACTAAATCGCTTGAAGTACATGATAAGTGTAAGATATATTATTTTTGCATTAGTTATTTGAATAATTTAAAAAATACTTCAGCCGCTCAATTCATACTCGCACAAAACTTCCATTAGGTCAGAGGATGCTTTTCCAAGGGAAGAACTGAATAGTCTCAAAAACCAAGACAGAAAGTTTGATGTGTTCTTTGGAAGTTAAGTTTTAAAAAGTCTGAACATGATGCCATTATAAAAATGTATTTAAGTAATGAAATGAGAACTTCTGAACATGCCTTGACTGTACATGTTTGGCTTTCTTAAACTCTGCAAAATTAGGTAAGATTCTGTTCCCACTGAAGTAAAATACAAAATCCTATTGTTTTCCGTGATAGTAAGAAGGGCCCTTAAATTGCTTTTGTTTACACACAAACGCAATTTGGATCTCATTTGTGTATCTCTTCGAGGCACATCTGAAAGCCAGGGCTCTGATATGTGTACTGATTCATGCGGGATCTCTACATCAAAAAAGACATTATGTTATCTTTAGATTTCCTGTATGAACGAAGAAGGAAAGTAGTGAGCCTAACTAGTTTCAAAAATGAACGTGGGTTTTCTCAACTAAAACGGTATCAACCAATTCCTTCTAAGCAAAAATGTGAGAAGAATCAAACGATTCTTTCATGAGCTTCATCACTGTCCTATTTTAGCCGAGATCATTATTCTTACAGGAGGAAAATGAACAGTTATATGAATTGACATAACGGAGGTGTTTTTTTGGGGGGTGATGGCACTTTCTGGACACATTTAAAGGGGATCATTTCCCCCAAGTGGTGCAGAAATGACAGAAGTAATTTTCAAAAGATAGTCCTCTATTTTCCTGCATGGGTTTTTTCTTTCCCAAATGAACAACTAGACTTATTGAACATTGAAGGAAACAATTTTTATCTTAAAAGAGTATTTAAAGCCTTCAGGTGTGTCGAACTGGGACCTGAGGGCAGTGATCCACCTGGAGGATGTAATCAACAATTTGTAGGACCGAGCCCGCAAACCCACATTTAGATGTTATATGACACTGCAGGAATTTCGTGTGTATCTATAGCTCTACAGATACCCATATAATGTGTAATATGCAATATAGTATGCATATAATCTCTATGATTACATGTTATTAAACATAGATGCTATCATACAAACATGAAAATATATAATAAAAACTGAGCAGCTGGATTATAAAATGCAAAGCTATATTGAGAAAGGACTCCAGGCACTTCCTTGCAGAAGTTCCTGCTAAGAAACCCATGCATTCTGCACTGTGAGCTTCTCTTGAGTTACGCTGTATCAGAAGTCAGAACTTGCTTATTTCTTCCTGGTCCAAGAAAAGGCCCTTTTTCTCGCACACAGGTTCCCAAGCAACTCTGATGGGAAGGACCGCAGAATACACTGCTGAAAATGAGGTACATAACTTCCGGGGGTGGTGGTATCGTTTGTTTCGTTTGGTAAGAGCTTGGAATGGCAAATCCAGGAGACAGCGCCATCCAGAGCAGACACCTGTGCAAGAGAGCGCCCAGCTCCTTTCACGCTTGGCTTTCACTTGGATGTATTGGGTCTGCGAGGCAGAAACACCATTTAACCAAGCTGCCCGTGCATGTGCGGTACATCCATCTCCATACACACGTGCTGCAAAGAGCTTTTTAGGTGCTATTATCAAACCGTTTATACCTATGTATTTATACCTCTATCTCACTACCTCCAAGACTGAGAGGCAGAGGTAGCAGAGTTAGGCTTAGCTTTGGAAACTTTAGCAGAGTGAAATGAATAACGTTAAGGAAACAAAAAATAAGCACTTTTAAAAGTTGGGTTAATACTGGTTTTTAAATTCTGACGCAAGAGTGTTTCTGTCTGATTTTTTTGAGTTCCCAAGACCAGATCAATGTTTGACCCGTCTAAACACGTCTCTTCCTTTGGGGCAGTTAAATAATTATCTGCTCAGACAGGGACTTTCACTTTATGAAAACCTCCCACTTCAATTCCAGTAAATGCCTCCCACCAGACAACTGAAGAAGCAAAGAGATCGACGCACTTATTAAAGAAAGAAGAAGAAAAAAAGAAACAAACCCGTCAAACCAATCAGACCCATCTCAGATGACAGTCAAACCCAGCCCCGTACCTAGCTGCCGAGAAGGGCAGGAGAAAAGCAGCACGACTGATTTAATGGGGAGCAGGCTTGAAGTCGCAGCGCTGGGGGTGGGGGGGCGGCGAAGAGGCGCAGGGATCTGGGCACGCCGCAGGCCCTGCAGGGCCGCCCGGTGGGACCGGGGCTGCCCCGGCTGCACGTCCGGGGGCCTTCCCGGATAAAAGCCCCCCTACCCCTCCCCGACTCTCCACGCTCAGTTGTGAGCCTGCCCCGTACTGAGTCTCTTCGCTGACCCTGAAGTACAAACCGTTCCCGAAAAGGATAAACTCCTGGGCGTCACGAAATGACCTCCCCGGGCGTGGGAAGCAGCACCACGCCGGGACTGTCATCCCGAGCGGCGGCTTGTTACCGCTTCCTCTACTCACACGGCCCCTACGTGCAGGGCAGCCTCCTCCCAGACCAACTTTAAGATGCCTTTTGGACAGCTGGCTGAAGGAGCTCGCTCGAGAACAAACGGATTAAACCTCTCACCGAGCCCCCCAAGAGCTCAGGAATACTGCACACATAGGCACGCACCGCACCGTACGCACGCACGCAGAGAACCTCTGTCTGCGGCCCCGCTGGCCCGGCCTGCCCCACCGGTGTCCCTAGGCGGGACCTGGGCACCACGCCGGGCCACGGGGACTCTGCCAGCCGCGAATAGCTCTACGGCCGGGAGGGGCGATCCACCTTGGCCAGGGCCAGGGCCCGGGCCGGACTCCCCCGCCGGCGTCCTGAGGAGACGTAGGCAAGCCAGGACACTGTATCTTGCCCCGATCGCTCAGGTGCGCGCCTCCCACTTTTTGCAGGGTGCGGCAGGCTGTAGCAAGTGGTGTGTGCGGAGACGCGCACGCACCGGAACCAACTAAGCTTCACGAGCCCAAGAACGGTCGCGGCGTTAATTACAGCCATGCTAATTTGAGCGAGAAGCGGTGAGCGCTCGGGCGGGGGGGAGGTGTGGTGCAGTGCGGCGCTGCTGCCCCCTGGCGGAGCCGCACAATGCCTTGCCGTGCCGGGCGGGATCTGCTCCGCACCCGCGGAGCCTCCCAGTGCTGGCTGCATTCTGCTGGCGCGCCGTGCAAGGGAATAAGCAACCTGCGGAGCTCCGCGCGGGGCAGCTCGAGCAGCGCAACCCCCGCAGAGAAGCACGGGCGGTCCTCAGCCCGCAACACCAGGCAAAGTCATTTCTGCCCTAAAACGCCGGCCTGAGCCCCGCGGTGCGGGGACGATGCTGAGGGCGGGGTAGCCTTTGGTCCCCGTCCTCAGCCTCCACCTTCAGGCTGGCCCCGGTCAGTGCAGCAGCGCAGCGGGGCAGGATGTACACGTGGTCCGTAAAGGGACACGGCCACTCCACCCTTTGCAGAGGGGAGCCGAGGCCCCGGCACGTCCTCCCCGCGGGGCTGAGAGGCGCCCAGTGGCCGCCGGGGCGTCCTGGGACCTAGACGGGACCAGCGAAATGGTTCCAAAGAAGAAACCATAAGAGGCTGGTATTAATGGTTCTTTAGATATGTAAACATAGCGGCATTTCCCCCCCTTTTGTTTTTATTCATATTTTTTCACAAAGATAAGTATCAGGCAGCTGCAGGACAAAGTAAAAAATTCCTACTTCGTTTAAAGCTAAGCCTAGTTACCAGCTCTTTTTAAATATCAAACTTCGTACAAATAGCCCAGATTTACACCTTTTTACCCACTGTTTTAAGTGTTGGAGCTTCGTAAGAAATAAATAAATACGTGGAATTGATAAATATCAGAAAAGGAAGGAACGCTAAAGCAATATAGATAACACGGGAAAAAAACCAAAAAGCACTCGGCAATATTCATATTCTATGGAAAAACTTAAATCGAAATAAATCTAAAACGTTAACTAAAGGAGGCATTCTGGTTCTTAAGAGTTGACAGAAACTTCAGAAAAACATCGAGAAATGTAAAAACAAGAACAAGACAGGGGCACAAAGGGGGCGCAGGTACTTCCCACAAAAGAGGGTCAATGCAAATCCCGCAGTCTTGCTGGCGCAGCAAGAATTCAAAGCTAAGAAGTATAAAAAAGGAAGAAACTTGGAAATCATGCTATCAACATCCCTCAGCTGACTGCTGACATAAGTACTTGCCTGGAGCAGGGCGGTCAGTGTACGAAGAGGCGCGGCTGCCGGCGCGGCTCGCGGAGCGCCCCTGCCGCTCCCTGGCATAGCTGCGCCGGAAGCGCGGAGAGGAGCCCTTGGCGACAAGGATTCACCCCATCGGGTAAAAGGGGGGATCCGAGGAGTAAGGAATGGGGAAAAAAGCATTTAGAGAATTTTACTGTGCGGAAATTAAACCAAGGTGAAAGAGATCACTGTCCAGAACCAAAGGCAGTTGCAGAGACAATGAAGCTGTTACTGAAAAAGCCGGTCAAAGAAACTCTCTAAGACTTGATTTTGGAGTTTTAGAAAGCAGGCATTCTTTATTGCAGCACTGGGTGCACGGGGGATTGCTCCACCTATCGTGCACACTGTTACCTACAGCAAACAAAATCTCTATTATTCTAGTCATATGCATATTCATGTTATCATTTACATAGTGTCCGCCCTTTGGGCATGCGCAGTGTGGGTCATCTCTTTTTCCTAGTTAGCTGGCCTTGGCAGGTTTTAATTACAAAAACTCAGCAGGACTCAAGGCTTCTTCTCTGTTGATGCACATCAGGGCCCAAGACTTCTTTCCTGTTGGTGCCTTGGCGCATACCATTGACAAAGCTCAAGGTTTTCTTATCTTATTCGTACATACCAAAGTTTCAAAGTTGTTCAAGCAAGCAAAAGTTCATCACTACAGCGATACAGTGCAGTTTTCCTTCTCATGCCTTTATTCAAGGCATCACTGTGAAGTGCCTGACACTGCTCCCTCCCGGCCCCATGCCCCGGTCCCCTTTATAGAGCTGTAACCAGAACCCTGCAGGCACCAGGCTGGCAGCCATGAGGTGGGCGGCTGGGTGTCAGGGTGCCCAGGACAGGCAAGGCGAGGAGGTTTGTGTGACCCGGGCAGTGCTGGAGGAGCGTGGGGCTGAGCATGGCTGCACATTCACTATCCAAGGGGCTCTGCTGGCCCATTCCTTGCTCCTCCACAACAGAGCCCTCAGGGTGGGCACAGCAGCCTGACACTGTCCCACTGCCACCATCCCACTGCTGCCATCCAAACAGCGCTGCAACAAGTACAGCCCGACCAGCTCTTCACTGCACTGAAGGGTGGTGTGTCTGCCCAGGGGAGTTTGTCCTCATGGCAGTCCCCTCCTGTGTTACAAGTTTCTGCTGCTGTTTCTAAGCCATTTTTCTCCTGGCTGTGCTGTGTTTTCCCTGCATCTGGGAGCTGTGACTGTCACTGCAGCAGGAGCTCTTGGGCACCCCTGAATCAATCCCTCCTGTAAGTGCAGAAGGGCTTTTCTGGAAGATATGTAGATATTAAAATCTGCTTGCCCCTGAAGGAGGGGATGCGTGGTGCCCTGTTGCAGATGGAGTGACGCACTTCACTCATAAGAGAGAAGTAGCAATACATTTATTGATATAAAACAGCAATTTAACAAAGTTTGATAATAAATGTGACAGTGGTTTAACAAGATTCGATGGCAAGGTACACTTGATTATTTACTGCATAGAGGACAGGATCAGACAAAACTGTCAGGGACACCCTCCCATTGAGTCATGAGGTTCAGAAAGAACCCTCTTGGGTTCTAAACTCCTTCTCAGAGAGGAGTCTAGGTGTGGCTGGACCCAGAATTTGAATAATGAATTGGCAGAAAATGTGTTTGTGACCCAAGCCGCCTCTGACATCTGCAACTATTTTAAGAATCACATGCTGGGATGGCAAAGAGAAAATTTGAAAGATATTATATTACCTGGAAGTCCTATACTTGCACAATATATAGATGATTTGTTACTTGCCAACAAGACATACGAAGATTGCTTGAAAGATGCTATTTGTCTATGTACTGCTTTAGCAGAAAAAGGTCACCATGCATCTCTTTCTAAGCTTCAGCTGTGTCAGCAGAAAGTAAAATATTTAGAATTACTATTAACAGAAGGACAAAGATTAATAGACCCAGAACAGGTCCAGGCTATTGTAGAAATACCTCAACCAGTAACAAAGAAGGAATTGTGAGGATTTTTAGGTGCAATAGGATACTACAGACCCTGGATACCAGGGCTAGGGGAGTTAAGTAAGCCGTGGACAGAAGTTACCAAGGCAGAGGAAGTGGAGCCTATACGTTGAGATCCAGAGAGAGAAAAAGCTTTCCAAGCTATAAAATGAGCTTTAACTTCTGCTCTGACACTGGGATTGCCAGATTACTCCAAGTCCTTTGAACTATTTGTGCATGAGAACAAAGGAGTAACCAGCAGAGTCCTTACTTAAAAGCTAGGTCCACATCGCTGCCCTGTGGCTTATTACTCAACTCAACTGGATTCTGTAGTGGCAGGGAATAATTCCTGTGTTAAAGTGACAGCAGCAACAGCAACTATCATAAAAAGGAGCAAACCATTAATTCTGAGTTCCTCAGCAGCTATGTATGTCCTGCATGAAGTAGAACTGATTCTTAAACAACATGCTACACAAGCATTGTCCCCACAAAGAGCACATAGTTATGATTTAATGATTTTAAATGCAGATAATATTACTTTAAAAGGATGTAATGTTTTGAATCCAGCAACTTTACTGCCTGTTCCCTCCAATGGTGAGCCACATCATGATTGTGCTAAGGTAGTGTTTCACTCCAGCTGCCTATGGGAAGATCTGCAAGATCAACTTCTAAAGAATTCTGATCTAACCCTTTTCACTGATGGATCTTCATACTACGTGAATGGAAAATGACACACGGACTATGCAGTGGGGAGAAACTTAGAGGTACTTGAAGCAGAACCTCTACAACCCTCAGTGAGTGCCCAAGGGGCTGAATTAACTGCATTAACAAAAGCAGCCTGGTGGAGACGTAATCAGTGGATAACTATTTATACTGATTCTAAATACACTTTTGGAGTGTCATGCAATGGCTATGCTACGGAAAGAACAAGAGTTCCTTACATCGGCAGGAAAGAATAT
>JANXJC010000076.1:2453898-2469369 GCA_027564655.1 Leptodon cayanensis
GTCCACAAGAAAGGGTGGAGAGAGCAGGCAGGCACAGGAGTATGACCCTAAGGCAGGGCATGCTGCCATGCCTGTCTCAGTATACAAGGGTAGACCTGTGAGTCTGTGTGATGTTGCAGATGTGCTAGCCTTAGATTTTGTAATTTAGGTAAAAGGTCTGCTGGGTCCTACATGGTAAAACATTTATGCAAAAGGGCAGGAGAAAGGATTCCAAAACAGGACAAGATATGGCTGTGATGAGACCCATGGTAGAGGCAAGCTTTGGGGACTGGGTTGTTGACAGGTGACTTGGTATCATGTCAGAGGCAAGGGATGTGCAGAAAGGTTCCCATGCCTTTACCAGCTATGTGTTGGTGATTACCAGATGACAGCCTTCCCCTCTATTCCACTTCTGTTCTTGCATCACACTGATGCAGATGTCAGATTACCCACCACTGGCTTGTTACTGAAAGTTATTACATAGCTTGCCAAATGCATGGCTTCTGCCCTGCCACCCTGTAAGATAAAAGCAGCAAAAGACTCATTGCCTCAGACCCCATCTCTGCTCCCTCAAGGGATGGTGCATGGAGGTGATAGTCCATGTCCCTTGGGAACACTGACAGGGTGTCTTATGCTTCAGCCACTTCTAAAGGTTGTCATACTATTGGGCTGGTACGTGAGTGTTGGAACCAGCAAGGATAGATTTGGTGAGGAGTTAGGAGGGGTTCTGCATGTTTTTGGCAGAGAGCCAACATGAGCTGATCATGTCGCCAGAGAAGGCATGTGTGCTGACATAGGCTTGAAATGCCCCTGCCTGATTTCTTCATTAAGTGTTTGGTCAGGGTCTGTCCTAGAAGCTCCTCAGGCAGCTCTCTGTCTCTCTTTCCCTCTAGGTCTGGTGAAGGCAATCAACACTGCTGTTGACCTGATTGTGGCTCACTTTGGAACCAGCAGGGATCCAGGGGTGAAGGTAAGTCTTGCTTTCAGTATGGCTTCTCAACATCATGATTGACATGGAGAGGATGGAGAAAGATTGCCTCTCCATTCTCTTCCAGTTAAAAAACTACAGGGTATCCAATGAAGCTAGTAGTACCAAGAACAAAACAAACAAAGGTGATGGTACATCATGCAGCAGATAGTAAATCTGTGACAATTCTTGCTGTATGATGCTGGGGATGCTAAAAGGTTATGTGGATTTAAGGGAAGATCGGAAAAATACAGGGAAGGGAAATTCATTGAGTCTACTAAACACATAGGAATCATGTCCAGCTTAAGTAGTCTCTGAGTTGAAAGTAGTTGTAGGCTGGGAGAGTATTAAGGGGAAGTATTATATATAGTTTGCTCTGGTTTGACTCTTTCTTATGTACTTACTCATGGCTCTTTATAAGAGAGAATATCAGGCCAACCGGACTTCCGGTCTGATGCAGTACACCAGCTCTTTTTTCTCATATAGTGGAAAGCTGTGTTTCCCTCCTCCACTCATCCAGCGATTCTGTTCTGGCACTGATGCCAGGGCACAGTGCAGTGTCCCCAGTCCCTTGATGTCTCACAGGGCTCCATAATGATAAAAAGGTGCATCAGTCATTGCCCATCTGAGGCAGTTGGGCTTCCCCTATAGCCCTTACCATGAACCCACTAGCTTCAGAGTTCATCTAGGTTGCCCATGGGGCTGGCTGTCTTTGGCCTGTGCTCCCCTCATCTCCCATTTATGGAATAACACAGGCAGAGCAAGCTCACTTCTGTTTGTGCCAGCCAGCGTTTGCAGTCCTGTGACACTCGGCATCTTTGTGGTGCCTCCTCTCAAAGCTGAATGCTCTGCTTCAGTTGCAGGGACTCTGGGGCAGCAATGTGACACTGTTTGGACATGACAACTGCCCCGCGGTGCCATCCCCAAGGAGAAACCTGACTAGGACAGATTCCAAACCCATTCAATCTTATCTCAGAGCCCAGGGTAATTTGCTCCTAATTACAATTGTTACTGATGCAGAGATTGCTGTGCAGCATAACCAGAGCCATTTGGATTTCCACAGCTTTTGAAAGCTTCACTGTGAATTTCCTATTCTTGCATTGTTGGTTTGGGGAATAATCGCAACATTCCCCCATTACTTTACTTGCCAGACAACACTGTGGTTTTGATCTGGGGTTTCATTATGCGTCAGTGTGCCAAGGGCTGAGCATTCACCTGTCAAAAGGCAGCACCCGTCCCTGATGCTCCCATACTCAATGGATCTGGCAGGATTATTCCTGACCCAGAAGTTCAGTCTCAGTTCAGGACCTTTGTGGACCCATGCCAACTGGCCAGTGTAATTCCAGCTCAGCTGGTAAAATCTGTGCCCTGAACACAACTACCTGGGACCACCGACATGATGTGCAAGGCCTGGGGCTGACCCCTTTGGATAGACCCCCTCAGCAGCTCAAGGACTGTATGCAGCAGAATATGTCCCTGCTCTCCTGATGCTGGGCTCTTACATGCTTCCTCACCTCAACTCGGGCTCTGTCCATCCATTTTGCCCTCAGTTTATTTATACTAATCCCTAGGAATTATAGCTCGGCATGTCACTGAGTTAAATGTTCCTTAACCTCTCAGTACTGGAAGTTCCTATGTTGCTTGCTGCTTCCTACTTTAAAAATAGCAACAAGAAAATCTACAGCAGCAGAAAAAGCCCCTACTCTCTTCTTCCTCTAGCAGGACAGCCTTGTTATACCCATAGGGAGAACTGGGCATCCCTTCTAACTGAGATATCCTCTTCTCAAGATGGGATATTCTCTTCCCAAGCTGTTGCCTCATCCCAGCCTGGGGCAGACCTTGCAGGGGGCAACCCAGAATTGGTGTATGAGGCAGAAAGGGTGAAGGGGAAGAGCCTTCCTGTTCAAGGAGCTGCTGAGCATCATTGTAGCCTGGATGTTGCCTGCTGGGTGTCTGTAGTAGGCAAGTGGGACTGGACTGTTCGCATGCGTCTGTACCTTGTAGACCAGTTACCAACCCTCTCCCTGTTGCCTGTTCTCCCTTAGGCCAAACTTGGGAATAGCTCCGTGAGCCCCAATGTGGGGCATCTCATCCTGAAATACCTGTGCCCTGCTGTCTGGGACATCCTGAGTGACGGGCTCAAGGCTTATGTCCTGGACATGATCATTGGCCAGAGGAGGAACATCCCCTGGAGCATGGTGGAGGCATCCACCCAGCTAGGTATGGAGGGTATGCAGTGATGCCCATTGCTCTGTGGTACTCCTGTGTTGTGGCTGGGAGGCGCTAGGGAAGGTTGACTATAAGGATGCAGATGCAGAATAATACCTGGCTCCCTGTGTGGAACGAGATGCACCTTGACCTCCTCTTGCAAGGTGGGAGAGCCACTGCTCTATTCTGTCCAAATATTTATTGTCATTTTTCCTGAAATTTCTAAATTCTCCTATAACAGCCCCT
This sequence comes from Leptodon cayanensis, assembly GCA_027564655.1. Taxonomy (NCBI): domain Eukaryota; kingdom Metazoa; phylum Chordata; class Aves; order Accipitriformes; family Accipitridae; genus Leptodon; species Leptodon cayanensis. The sequence goes on from JANXJC010000076.1 coordinate 2,457,299, forward strand.
AGCAATGGAAAAAAAAAAAAAAGAAAAAACCCTAAAAGAATGCCATTTTCCATCCTCTAAGTTTCTAGGGTGTTTCTAGACCTTCATCTTTAGCCCTGCACAGCTACTGTATAAGGCAGAGCTGGTCTGTAAGAAAATTTGCATGCACAGCTCATTTGGCTCAAGCACGCCCACATCACCTGCACCCTCTGCTAGTACCAGTCTGCACCCTGGATTGTGGCAGTGGCTACCATTCAGGAGAACTCCTTTCTGAGGTTACAGATGGCAGGGCCACACTGATTTCTGCATCATGAAGAGCTTACATCCAGGGCTGGGAAGCCTCCTAGCCTATCTGTGGCAAATCTCCAGCTCTGGGGTTATCTCTGTGATTGCAGATACCCCAAATTATAACTACCCACCATAATATTCTGTTTACCTGCTGATTCTGAGCTGAGGGCCGTGATTGTCCCTATAGTGTGGGAGACAGGTTCCTGGGGTACTTTCATCCACTGAAACTCTCCCAAAGTTTTGGGGTGGCAGTCTGGGACAGACCACAACTTCACCCCTTCTGAAGTCTAACTCTTGGGATGGAGCGAGCTCATCTTGATAATTGGTGGAGGGGCAATGCACATATGGGCATGGGCATCCAGTCTTTGCCTTGATGCTCCTTCTTGTGATGCCCTTTTGGCTTTGCTGACCACAACTAATCTCAACATTTCGCTTCTCTCCATAGGCCCCTCTACCAAGTTGCTGCACAGCCTCTATAGCAAGATCAGCCAGTACACAGAGCTCACCAACCACACCATGAGGTTCAATGCATTCATCTTTGGCCTCCTCAAGTAAGCAGGCTCCCTGGGCTGACTGCATGTCACTGTCCAGGGCTGGCAGCAGGTGCTGGTCCTTGACTGCAAGCAGGCACAGTTGCCAATGAAAAGACTTAAGAAACCTGGGAAGCCACTCCCCAGCTGTAGGTGAGGGAAGGAAGAAGCTGTGAGCTTCAGGGAACTCCAGAAGGATCAAAACCTACCCCTACCAGGCCAGAACTGAGAAGGGCTGGCTGTAGCCCACTGAAGAACATTGTCAGCTTGTTTTAGCCCCAAAACATTAGGTGGGAAGAGTCTGTCTGTCAGTGTTCATATAGGGATAGACATAACGTATGCATAAATTACTCCTGAAAATCCCTTCTTAAATCACTGCTTCCTGGAGCTGCAGTGAATCCCAGTGCATGAGGCTTTGAAGGAGAAATTGCCCTGGTTCAGGACTCAAGGCTGACCTTTCCAGATTGGATAAGGAGTGTGCGCACTAGACTCTGTGTTAAACAGAAAGCGGCCACGGTAAAGGGATGAGTACTGTTAGGATGGTATTTCCCTGCTCCTCTCCAGTGATCAGCAAGAGCTCCAACAGTGGCAACAGAGTCCCCAAGATCTCCAAATGTTGGGGGACCCCTACAAGCAGGAGCAAGCTCTGCCCTGCTCTCCCCACCCAGGATGGCCCAGCTCTCCCCTGCTGGCACAGGATGCCAGCGTATTTTGGGCCAAGCCTGCAGCAATGATCTCATGTTTGTAGATGATTTACCTCTTTCACGTGAGCCCTTCTCAGCAAACCTAAGCTCTGCCAAGGACATAGGAGCTAAATGGTAAGGATACATGCTGGAAACATGGTTGTTGTTAGGGGTTACGGTTGCACAATGCTTCATGTAAAGCAAACTGGCTCTGTGACAAGCTGGGTGGCTGTGGTCAGTGCATGCTGATGGGAGTGAGCCACTGTCCTTTCACTAGGTCTTGAGGTTCACAGGGCTGTGCTGTGTAAATGCCCTTTTCCAGCCACGCTTCTTGTAGAACAGCTAGGATGAAGGGGGTGAATTGATTTTCACTTTTTCTTTCTTTCCCTGCTTGTTTTCCCTTCCTGCAGTATCCGGTCCTTGGAGTTCTGGTTCAACCACCTCTTCAACCATGAAGGTAAGAGCCTGAGGGCTGTAGGCTGCAGTGGGGGCCAAATTCTGCACAATGTAGAGCACAGATCTAAGCTCTGGGGCACGCATGTCTCTTGTTGGTCTCTCAGTCTAGGCTGCTCCCCTCTGCTCTCAGCTGAAGGACTAGACTATACATAGTCCCAGTGTACGTGTTGCTGGAGGGCTGCTCAGCTAAAGGGAACAAGGTAGAAGTCAAAGCTCCATGCAGCTCCCTCCACCTGAGCTGTGGAGAGCCTGGCCAGCCATGTCCTTCCCAGCTGCAGCTAGTACCCAAGGTTATCACCTCCAATGCCAATCCCTCAGTCTACCTGCAGGAGACCAGATCTAACCCTCCCCAAATTTCTGCATTCCCTGCCCGGTGCCTGAGAGCTTCATATGGCTGGAGGTGTGAACACTTAGCTGAAACCCTTCAGGCATGGGAAATGGAAAGGAAAACATCCTGACAAATGAAAAGAAGATTTTTACTGGATGTATCTGTTTTTTCAACCAGAAATCTTTCTGGAGTGTACTGATAACCCAGCAGCAACGACCAAGCTGCCAGATGCTTAGAAGCAGCATGACTAAGTGCTAAGTGCATAGTGAGACAGATACCCTCGACCTGCTGGATCCCCTGAGAGTGCTGCTGGCTCAGCCTGTGCTCAGCCCAGGACCCCATGCACTGCAAGAAGCCCAGCCCAGTATCTTGTGGCAGGTTTGGGGGCTGACAGCAGACATTTCTCGTGTCTGTGTGTGCAGTCAGCACTTCTTTCTGGAGCAGACAGGAAAATAGACTTGCCTTTGTACTGAGCAGTGTTGTGTTAAAGGGTAAAGAAGTTTGGCAGGAAATAAACCCCCTTGCATTCCAACTTATCCTCAGATGTCAGAGGGGCTGGGGGCGGCTAGGTTTAATTCCTGAGTGATGTCCAATTCAACGTTATAAGTCCGGTTGTGTTCAATATGTTGAACTATCACGATGACAGATGCACTAATAGCGTACTGCACTCTCAGCTTAGCCGCGTTCAATGCACTAGAATTACCAGACTCAGGGAGTTTGGTTGCGTTAACGAACTATCATGGCTAGATTAATGAACAGTACAGTTTATTAAAGCAACAGTACAGGTTCTTTTGGATTGCCGGTGATAAATACACTGTCTGCAAAGCACGTGCAAATAATAATACAGTGGACTACAAGCACATTAAATTATGGCAAAACTCTATAGAGATTTCTAAGTTTCCTGGGGAAGCGCTCGGTGCGACCAAGTGTTTGAATCTTACCCAATAGGCGTCCCTATGGGGGGGAAGAGAGGCTCAGCCCATCGACTGATCCCAGAAGTCTGCAATATCCTCCCGACTTGTCTATGATGGTGTCTTCCCTAATAGTCCCCCTCTTTTGGGGCCTTTTTATCCTATTTTTCCTATTTAGGTGGAGCCTGAGTGACTCTAGTCATACATACTTTTAGTTTGATTGGTACAGAGTTCTCTGACTTTGCTTTTAAAGGTATATGCTAGAAAGAATTCAGAGTGCATGCTCAGTGGGAGAGGTGGTCGCACCTTGAAGGAGGGTAGCTTTTGGGGTGGAGGTGTGTTTTGGTGTTATAATGAGATTATAATGAGCAAAGTTCACCTAGAGAACATGATTTAGTGTGTCACTACTCCGGAACTGGGCACTTACGATATAAATCAGAAAACCATAGTGTTGACAGAACCCTCCTTGCTTCAGCGGATTCAAAGCAGGGACCTTCCATTCTTGTTCCAGTGGTTCCAGTTCCCCATCCCTGCAGTGATATCACAGAGCCTGGCCGCGGTGCCTCCACTCCGCTCCACCCTCCATGCTTGTCTTAGAGTCAGCATGCCAAGCTCCCCTGGCGTTGCTAACATCTAAGGTTGCAGGTTGTGTTGCTTAGGGAGTTGTTATGGAGCAGGTTTTGTGTATATTCACCGCATTCCACCCTGGAGGTTTACCTTCCCTTAAGAGTGGGGGACATACTAATAAGTCACCTCCAGCAGTCGTTCCACAATAATAGGTTCTCTATGGTCTCAAGGCTAGATTTTTTCCTGGTTTTATGACATTTAAGGACTCAGGGGAAGTTAAAAACAGACAGAGTCAGTAAAACTCACGGCTCCTTTAGAACTGCTGCTCAAATCAGTTGTATATGTCTCTGTTCTCCAAATCATTAAGGAAATACTGCACAGACTCTCTGTAATGTTAATTATTACCGAAATAGATGAGAAGCATATCTTGCAATGAATCGGATGACATCAGCATGTTCAAAGATTTCCTGAAAGAAAGAGTGGGAACTACAGTGAGTTCCCATACATCCCATGGTCTAGGTGACCAAATTATGGAGTCTCTGTACTGCAGGAACGTGTTCCTAGGAGGTCCAACAGTGAAAACTTTGTAACTTTTTAAAAATAAAATCATAAATCCTCTCTGATTTTAGTTTTGGCATATATTGTAGTATTGTAAGTTAAGCCAGATGTCTCTCCTTTCAGATAGTGGCTATGCTGAAATCATTGTCCATAACACAATAACTGTCTTGTAGACACTTTTGGACAAGCAATTAATTTTGAAACTTGACCTGGCAGAGTTAAAGTTAATTGTAATTACTGTACCATGTGCCTCTGTCAGTTGACTTTTAAAAGCTTGTTAATTATTTTTTTTGATTTGTAATATTTTCTGTATTTCTAAATGCAGGACATACCTAATGAACATTTGTAATTTATGGTCTTCAGAGAAGATTTAGATTCAATATACAAGGAAGTGTTTGTCAGCTTCTCATAGCCTAGTACAAAATCTCAGTGTGGTCTCACTAGATAAATACAAAGGATGTTCTTATGATTATAGCCCGCAAAATATGGCTTCAGTTCTCCATCATTTATAGATTTTCTGTTTGATTTAGACAAGTGATTAACTTCTCTGCTATTCAATCTTACTTTGCTAAAATTAGGATAATATTCCCTAGCTGTATAGGGTGATAGTCTTCACTGGTTGATGGCTGAAGCTACTCATGTGTAACAACACTAGTGGTAGTATAAATAAGGCAGAGGGAACAATGTTAAATTGATATAATTATAAATTGCATGCAAGTCTTAGGGAAGCAGTTTAGGTATAGTGGACATATTGATGGTGTGTAATAATACAATATACTAACCCATTCTTTCTATAAAAGGCTTTGAACTTTCCTGTTAACGCAGGACAGAACATTTACTTTCTAAGCTCAGTCTGTCTTGCTCTAATATGAGGATTCTGAAAGCTCAGCTCAGGATGGCTGCAGTTGCTTTCAGTTAGGAAAACTGAAACCCTCCAAAGGTGATTGTTCAATTGATACAATTTGGCCTTGAGCAGTAAAGAATTAAAGTTTATCAGAAAAGAAAAAGTAAGAGTAAAGCTGGGTATGGTATAAATTATTTAGTATAGGCTCTTATATAATATTCTTCTCTTGCTAAAATAGCTTTATAGGTGTCATAGTCCTGTTATTAGTAAATGCCTGACTTTTAGAACTTACATACATGTTAAAGAGATTCCACTGAAACCTCAGGATATGTCTCTACTATTCAAAGCGACATTGAGCTGAGACACCCAAGCTAGTGCAGTCCACATAGTGTTGTGGTATCAATCATTAAAGCAAAGTTAAGTATCTGAGGCAAGAGGGCTATTCCTAACATACAACGTAGCCTTGAAAGTTAGTCTTTTCCGACTGGTAGGAAATACAGTTACTGTCAGGCTGCAGCAGGATTAGAATCAAAGTATATCATGTACGAAAGAGTTCTATTCATGAGACTATCATACAGTCATCACCACAGTCATTTTTTGAAAACAGAGGTGATAAATACTGTAATTTTGGTTAAATTCAGTGCTGTTATGCATATTAAGCTTTGTAGTTTAAGCCTTCTGCCAACCACTGCTGTCTGCTTTCTGGATTGAAGTAGGGCATAGTTCGAAGGTGGGGTATTTCTAAGTATATTACATATAGAATTACATGTCAGTAGTAAAGTTGGCTAGAGTTAAGCTGAACAAGGCTTTAGAAAATTGTGACTTTAGTCTTAAGTATCCAAAATCCACCTTAAAAATCTAGTTTAGGTGATTAATTTCTTTTTAGATTTTCATTCTTGGCTTAAAGTCAAAAGAGTGAATGTTTATTCTAGAGTTGAAAAAATGAGGAATTAGGCAGTTGTATTGACCACATGGCAATATTGTGAATTTAACAGAAATATTTTGACTGTTTATATCCTTGAGGAGGGACTATACTTAAAAGAAAGAAATAGAAACAGAGTAAGACTAAATGAAGGCTTGAGCTTTGAATATGTTTGATACTATATGAGCAGAGCATTTTGATTTTACTTACCAGCAAGAGAACATGAAGCAAATTGCTCATTTGCATGACAGCTAGGTAAGAGATTCTGCAAGAGGGAGTGTGATATTTTAATATGTGGTGGCTTTCTTAGTATAATGTCTTCATTATTTATGTCTAGAATCACCTAATACATTATTATTGAGATTAAAAAAAGAGTTTTATACCATGCTTAAGTTTTTTGATTTACTGTTTTCTTTTTTATCCAGACTTCAGAACTTGATCCATCCAGGCTTTAGAGAACTAGGAACAATGAGAACAGAAAGTTGGAGGAAACAAAAATGTAAGCTAAATAAATCATTCTATTGATCTGATTTTTTAGAGGTGGCAAAATGTAGGACTTGAATAGCTAAAAGACAGGGTGGTATTTCTTTTTTATGAAGCACGTTGCTGTTCCATCTTCCCTGCATTTTTCTTCCATGCTAAACAGTAACTGGATTCTTATGAATATTTTCAGCTTTTTAGTAACACTACTGCAAATTCTGTAAGTATAAGGCTAACAATACTTTATTTGCTGTACCACCTTCTGCTCTGGTCTAGTTAAGGGCAACAGTGATGACTTAAAAAACAAATCTCAAAACGCTTACTCTGAATTCAGCCCATATGTTGTTTCTGACAAGCAGTGCTGATTAAATAGCCAACGAACACTCTAAGATAGCAATGAAGCAGAAGAGGTGCTAAACCTAACCATGGGTACTAGGTAGTCATTTCATCTAGTATTACTAATCTAATTTATAATATCATTGTGATTTCCATGGGGTATTAAGACATCAAAGGACTGCAGAACCAATATATAACACAACTCTTTTCTGTAAGCCATACTTTGTGTAAAGATTGCAATAATATTTCCATGGTACCCAAGGAAACCATTTTGACTACACAGAATATAGATTTTGTGCAGAAAGTAGGTTTGAAAAATGGGCCAGATTACTATAATGTTTTCAAATTGTAATTTCATTTCTTCTATCTGTCTCTTGTCATTAGATTTTGCTCTTAATTGTACATTTTTTGTATGCTACGCATTAAAAATTATTCTTTTTTTGAGAAGAAAAGATGAGGATTTTTTTTTATAATATTTATTTTGGACATTTTTTTTCTAAATTAAGTGACTAAATTCAAGTTTATGTACATAAATCATCCAACAGATACAACCTGATGTCAGAGAAATTGAGTTCTAGTAAGAGTTCTGAAATGTAGCAGAGCAAAACTCTTAAGGATAATGCAGCCCCACAGGACCAAAAGAATTCACAAAGCAGCTCAGATGGACACTGAAACTTTTGTTTTCCTGCTGTAGATGCTTAGTGTTTCAACCATGGCAGGGCTTGTACCTCCTTGATGAAGAGTAAAAGGCAGGTTAAAGCAATACCAAGCAGTTTTAAGGTTCAGTTACTGACATACTGTTGTACATACTGTCCATGGGAAGACTTGTGGGGAGCAGGTGGAGGAAGACGCTCCATAACCTGCCAAGAGGTTGCAGGAGGAGCCTGTCATAAGTTTCTAAAGATACCTATGGCACAAAAATGCACAGTCTGTATTTTTCTTTGCCAACTTCACTGTTGCTGGTTGCCCAATGCCACTGTGTCTACTGTTTGGCAGTCTTAATGGATCCACTGCAAATTATGCAATATAACTGTGGCTTCTTGGTTTCCTTGCAGTGATCCCACAAACACACTGTCACAGTATTTTGTAGACAATATAATAGGTTTAAATGGTGCATGAATATATCTGTCAGGTGTCTTTCAAAAGCACAGTACATTTTGTGGAATGTAATGATTAGTTTTAGCTGTAAAATTCACATCAAAGGTAGGATCCGAGTATGGAGGCCTTTTTGGTTAGAATCCCTGTATAAGGATGAAGCTAAGAATAGCTGCACTAAAAGCTTTACACTTTCCTTAGCACCTTAGTCCTGGAAGTGGCAGAAGTCTTCTTTTAATGTAGGTGTGTAAGAGCTTAATCTTGAAAAGCAAATTAATTTAGTCTATCTACAGATTTTTAGTTTTTTTCTGAACTTGCAGCATGACTTTATTCTAAGCAGAAAGATAAAACACAAATAACACAACTTTCCCCCCATCTCCCAGAATATAGCCCCATGCTTTGAAAAAACTGTGTTTCTAATTCTTCAGCATGGTCTGTGAGACATCTTGTGAAAAATCTCAGGGAATCTTTGGCTGAGTTTCATCTACATCACGAGGGGAAAACCATAGGGTGTTCAGAAAGTAAACTTTAAAATGTAGGCTTGAACAAGTGTTTACGGTTCTTAGCAGATCAAGCAGTAGCAAACTTCACATTTCCTTTTTCTGTGAACAAGGAAAGTCAGTATCAAGCTTGCTTTCTTGTTTTTAGTTGGAATGCTGGAAACTTGGTTTGAACTCCTTGACTTCAGAAGATGAAATTACCTAAGATCCTGAAATTGCCAAGAAAAAAAGCAAGGTCTTTCTCTGCTGTGTTTATGTTTTGTCTAACTTTCCAGACTTAATCACTCTAGAATTTAAGGGAACATTAAACTCTACAAAGCAAAGGAATACCTCATTCTGATCAGAACATTATGAAAAATGAGATTTGTGCAACACTAATAAATCCTCCTGTGCTCAATGTACAGTGAAGAAAGTGCAATAGCAATTATTTTTATTTTAATGTGCAGGTAGTTTATTTGAACATTCAGTTTCAGAGCAGAAGATTATTTCCCATAAAAAAGGTCACAGTTTATATGAAAAAGACAAAAGGCCTGTTTGTAATCTCATTTATACAAGTACAAATAATGAGTTGTGACTCACAGGTTCCACTGTTATTGCTGGAAGCACACTGATCTGAGACCATAAACTACCTATTCACTGAGTTTTGATTAGTTTATATCTATCTGCAGTCACTCTGATGTGCATCTTGGACAGGTATATGTGGCAGAAGATTTGCCGGGTGTTTTAGGGTGGTTTTGACGATTCCCGAGGAGGTAAACACACACACACTGACTATAAGGGAAAAAAGCAAGCATTTATTAACTATAGATGTGCGTTATGCTAAGGGTATCTTGTAAAGCAAATTAACATACCAACCCGAGGACCATGAGGAAGATGGACCATCCGTACATTCTTGCGTTGTCTTGCACTGTGAGTCAGCCCAGTAATCAGTAGGTGCCAGCTTTACGTGGGCGTCCCCATGGAGGCAACGGTGGCCTTGCCGTACACCAGCCCAATGGTCTTCGAAAAATACCGGTATTTATACATTTGCAGAGGAACAGGTTTCGGCACACATGGCCAGTGGGTGCCAAAACAAGTCTTGGTTACAACATCGGGAGCCTATGACGCGTGCGCTCGCTGGCCAGGCGCGCTGCATGAGGCATAGCCACCGTGTCTATTGGTTCATGGGCTTTGTACATGCGGCATATTGTCATCATCCAGTAGTCACGCGCCGACCATGCTCACAGCTGTGCTGTGCAACAGTCTGCTGCCCATCCTCCCCCAGTATTGCTCAGCTCTCTTATCTCCGTGGTCAGCATTCCAAACAACAGGCAGGAAACCACTCGTTTTCTGTGCTGACTCAATTTTTCTCAGCTATCTACTTCTCCCCCAGTGTTCATCCACGGGCCAAAATTCCATCTTTTAACCCCTCCATATACACCGGGATTCATGAATAGTTGACCTGAGATTCAAGAATCCTGATCCTGTCTGTGGCTGTGTTACTGGCTTTTTTTGTTGAGTCACCCATTTATCCTTTCTTTGGTTTCTGTTGACACCCTTTCTGGTTTATTCAGAAGGGAAGCACCTCTGCATCTCTACTGTATACAAGGCAAACTGAATCTTACCCTGTTTTGGCTACAGCATCAAAATACTGTTAGTTTTCAATCAATAACAATATATGATTGGTTTTATGTTTTTCTTTGTAAACCTTATGCATTTTCATGATTTTCTGGCCTGTGTTATTTGCAGCACTGTATCGGGAACCTGGGCAGATTTTTTTCTTTTTTTTTAATGGGTTTTTTTTTGGTCTGATTTTTATTTATTTATTTTAAAGAAAAGATTCCTGCTTCAGGACAGTTTGTTATGGTGAAAAGCTTGAGCCAGTTTTTATCAGTTCAAGCTAACAATCAATACTTCATCCTTAACATTTATGTCTGCTATGTAAACAAAAATGTCTGTTTCTTCATTAGGTTATTACCTATTCACTTGCCACACATGGTTGTTCCTCTAGTTAATGTTAATCAAAGTGGAAATTTATCTTCATACTAGAGATAAGGTGTAGTTAAAAATGCAAGATTTGATCCAAAGGGCCTGATTTTCATATTTATGCCTCTAGATTTGCCTCAAGATTTTTTTGGATTGTCATCTGATTTAACAGAAAGACCAACACAGTTTATTCTGACCACAAATAAACAAAATCTCTGAGCAAAAGCTGTAAACACTGTTTTCAGGGCAAAATACAGACACATAAAGCGAAAGAACCCTTGTTAATGACAAAGGAGATGTTTTTTTTTCCCCATTGAAAAGAAGACATGTATTTCTTAATGATAAGAGGAAGAAAAAAGTCTTCTAAACCATTAGTCTTCATTTTCCATAAATAAATTGGCAAAAGGAGGATAATGCAACTAAACAGGTAATTATGCAAAGCTGCGTTTAGAAATAAACCATAGTTTAGGGAGTATTAGTTATTTTCAAGCAGTGAAGTTCATGTGGAGGCACAGGATGCAGATAAATTGCCCCATGTAGTGCTCTCTGTTACCACCACTGGACTGCTGCAAGTCAGCAAGCAAGTATTTTCTGAGCCAGTCTGGATATTGCTGCTCTATTCCATAGAGCATCTGTGTGACATTCAGTCAAGCTCATTCCTTCACGTTATGTACATCCCAGCTGGAACTGAAAACAGAAGAAAGAAAATGTCTTCAGTGCTGCTGAGCTAAAATGATAAAAGAAGCAATTCCATGCTGTTGAACACCCATGTTGCTCTTCTCTGCAATTTTTCTGGTTCTGCTATTTTTATTTTGAGATCAGATGACAATATTGAAAGGAAGGGCTTAGGAATTTATGTAGTAGCATAATGACATTTTTTTTGTTCTGTTCTTTAATTCTTAATATTATTTTTATATATATCTACCGAACATTGAGATGACATCTTCATAGAATTATTTACTTAAACTCCATGATCTATTTCATTGGTAGTAATAGGTCATTCAGATCCCTTCACTATGTATGAGAAATTTGGATTTTGCCTGTGTAACTAATTTTTTATTATCAACACTGAATTTAATTCTCTGTTGTATCATCCAATCAGAATCTTAAAATCTCTCTGCAATTATTTTGTAGTCAGATTTTATTTTGGTGATGGTAGCAATGAACAATTTCTTCTCCACATCAGCTTTGATTTAGAGTTTTCAGATAACACTGAATTTCAGTTTTCAGAAGAATGATATGAGGCAAAAATATTTGATTGCCATAAAGTCTTCTGACTCTTAAATTTTGCTTGGTATCTCTCCTCTTCTGTTTCAAAAGTTTTCATTCTTTTCTTGTTATTTTTGAATAGTTTTCTGGTTATAGAAATGTATCATCTGCATTACAGTTACTGCACTTTGCAAGGCCTAATTGTTAAAATTTACTTTAAATCTGATAGTAAAATGTTTCTTGTCTGTGTTGTAAAGTACAGATTAAAAAGTTCTTATGACATGCCCAAGAAATAAAAATTCAGAGCAGTAAGTAGAGAGAGACTATTAGAATGATCAGAACACAGAAGACACATAGGAGAAGACTAGCAGGACTTGGTTTGCCCAGTCTAGCAAAACAAGAATTAGTAGAAGAATTGGT
>JANXJC010000076.1:2686371-2697572 GCA_027564655.1 Leptodon cayanensis
AAGGCAAGCCTTGTGTATACAAAGGGTATCTTGTTTCACAAGACCTTTGTGGTATTTTTAAGTACATCACTCCTTAAGTACACCAGGTCCTTTCCATGGGCCGGTCTTCAGTCACAAACTGCTCCAGCGTGGGCTTTCCCATGGAGTCACAGCCATCTTTGGGGGCCTCCGCTCCACCGTTCACCGCCATGGGCTGCAGGGGGACAGCCTGACATCTCACCACGGGCTGCAGGGGCATCATCCTTTTCAGGCGCTCCTCCTCCCCCTCCTTCTTCACTGACCTTGGTATCTGCATAGGTGTTCCGCTCACATTCCAATCCCCCTACTCACTGCAAGTTCCCCTTCTTAAATATGTTATCCCAGAGGCGCTACCACTGTCACTGATTGGGTCAGCCTGGGCCAGAGGTGGGTCTGACTTGGAGCTGGGGGAGCTTCTAGCAGCTTCTCACAGGAGCCACTCCTGCGGCCCCTCCCCCGCTACCAAAAAAACCCACGCCACACAAACCCATAACACCATTTAAGCTAAGGGCTATGGAGACCTTTGACGCCAGTTTCTGAACTAGCATGAAGGGTTAGAATAGACCACTGTATAGGACTAGAACTGAATTCACAAGTATCAGCTGGTTAAGGTTATGCATCTGCACATCATCAAATCACTGTATCAAACACAACAGACTTCAGAAACGCTAACGCAGTGTAGTATGAGTACAGAGTAATTATGCTGGGTGTATAGAGCCAGAATGGACAACACAGCAGATACAAGGGAAGTAGCCACAAGTCACACTCATAGAAAACAAGTTACAAAGGCTGTAAAGGTGTTTCGTTCTACGAAGCAAAACCACTACTCAAGTCCTGTTACTTCCTTTGCTCACAACTCATTGTGACCTGTGCTCCTGTTACCAGTTTCAGGATGTAAACTAGAGAAACAGAAGTACCACATATAACTATTATTTCTACTTTCTCTAAAGAAAATTTTCTCAATTACAACCTGTAAATTTCCCAAATCTATACACTTAGTATAACAGAATTCTTCTATAATTATAGTATCTTCCCAAAGGGTTAGTTACAGAGGTGATACTTGTCACTAAATTGAAGACAGAGGGGAAAAAAAAAAAATTGTCTATGTCCCACTTTGAGAAACACCAAGGCAAAAGAAGTTTTCACTTAGTAGTAAAAATAGTGTATTCACATACCACTAAGTAACTACGATAGGTAGAAGATCCTGTTGATAGGATGTGACAACCAAAAAGAGAATAAACTACACCGAGGTGTCAGAGTTAGTAAAAAAAACTGCAGGAGAGGGGAAAGAGAAAGGTAAGGTATCACAAGTAGGAAATACTTCATTACCAATACAGCAGTTTTCTCTTTAATAAAGAAACATTTTTATCCTCTTAAATTTAGACAAGAAAATGGCATATTTCAATACATTGTGCCAAAATTAACTACACCAACACTTGCATGCCTGTTCCAAGAAAAACAAAACAAAACAAAACTGACCTCTTGAATAGAAAACTGTTTAAAAAAAAAAACAAACAAAAAAAACAAAAAAAACCCACCCCAAACACCAACCCACTCCACCCCAACCAAAAAAAACCCACACACCACCTTTGGCCCAAAATTGTTAGATGCCACCTTATAAAAAATGTCTTTTCCTAAAGAAGTTAAACATAGACAAAGTCTCAGCTTTATAAATATTTTTGCTTTAGTTTTAAATTGCAAATTACTTACTATAAGAAGTAGTGCAATTCAAAAATATTTTGAAGGAGGAATGTCTATATATAAGCTATGTTATAAATGCACATAACATCACCAAGAGCAGTTGTGCTTATGAATTAACCCTACATAGTTTGTACAACCCTGTGGAAAATATTTAAAGAACTAAAATGAACCAAATAAAATTATAAATAATATATTAGTTTTTAAATGTGTGATTATAAAGAAAAAGTTTGACACAAAGAAAGCAAAACATGCTTATTGCATAGATATACTTCTGCTGCTTATAAAAGCAAGATCTGGTGATAAAAATATTTTTAACTCATTCTGAAATGCAGTCACTGCTGACAGAGTACATTTAATATAAATGCAAACAAAACTTAGTAGATTTTAAAACAATACCCTTGATGCTATGCACCGAGACAATACTCTGTAAATCAGTTTATTTTCCATGTAGTGGACAAATCCAGTCAGTGTAATTATTTTTTCTGCATGTGAATAGTAAAATCGGAGTGCTTATTTTCCCCACAAGAAATGTGTTCACTGTGAGAATACTGGGTCTTGCAATACCCCACATAAAGCTTTCAATTTAAAGGTTAGTTCTAGAAATTTGGAACCAAACCATCAGGTTTTTTTGCCGTTAATAACAATGACTACACTACAAATGGCTAAAGAACAGTTATGTGTGGAAAAAGCAGAACAGTACAAACAGCTCAATTAAGGAAAAGAGTTTTAGTGCCCTTTGCTCATTTTAGCCAACATGCTACATTGCCCTTTTTGCGTACAAAGTGGACTCAAGGATTTCCATTTTAAGAAAGAAATGACTTGGCAAGCAAAACACTGTGTCAAGCTGCCCTTTTTTTCCTAATAGACTTGGACATATTAAGACAGAAGCTTTGCAAGACCTTACACAATTCTTTTTGGTTTTATTATTAAATGAGAAAGTCTGATTTGTTACATTGTCACATTGCTAGTCAGAAATGCTGCAGTGATGAAGAAAGTCAATGCTGAGTCAACCCAAGTCCTCATTCTACAACATTTGTTTGCAAAGAAATTATAGTAATGTTCAACACAACATTCCTTGCTTTCTTCAGGGAGGAGTCCCATCATTCTTCCTCTAATGGGGTATGTTACTATGTAATTAGAAATTTTTTTGGACAATACATCCCCAAATTTTCATGAGATCAAAATAAGCTTCTACAGATATTACAGAAATCTTCACACATCATCATCATCTGATGTATCACTGCTGCTTGTCTCAGAATCCTCATTGTCCAGAGTAGGTTTGAAAGTGCTGTTTTTCCAGGGGCTAAATTTAAAATCACAGATGAGGCCATTTTTCAAAATGCCATTTTTCCGAAGGCCATTTTTTTGTAACTGAAATGAGAAAACAAGATGTATTCAGAGAAAAAAAAAAAGTTAAACACAACAATCTGTTGCATTTCAGCATTCTCTACATCACCTATGGGCTACATTAGATCCACTGCACAACCTATTTTATATATACACACAAAGGAAAATTCACCTGAGAGCCTTCACTTCTGGGCCAGCCACCTGCATCCAAGAGCCTCCAAGTGTGCTAAACTAAGCTCCTGCAGTGAGCAAGAGCTTACCCTCTTCTCACCCATTTCCTCAGACACCTTGCCCCAGTGATCCCTCCCACATGGTCTCTCCTGTGATGCAGTCCCTTTTTCCACAGTCTGCTCCAAACACCTGTGCTAAGGGCAGGGTCTGCAGTGAGGAAGGGACCCAGGAAGAGAAGCAGGGAGGAATGGGTATCCCAGTCTGTCTACCTGATGCAGTTGGAAAGTCAAAGACAGTGGAGAGAGGAAAACAACTTATTCTACAAGAAAGGAATTACTGCATTTCCAGACATAGTGCAGAAGCTGGGCCAGGTATTTAATAGTTTAATATTCCAAATGCTCTAATTAGCACCTGCATGGCTAGACTTATGGAAATATCAAATGTTCAGATTTAACATTATGCAAGATTCTCCCTTCCAGCCTCTCCCTCACTGACCCCATCAGGTATATAAAACACTCCTAATTAAAAAAAAAAAAAAATCAAGTCTAGATTGCCTTTTTTAGACTTTGTTACTAGAGAATTAAGTGTCCCTCAATTTCCAACAGAGAAAATTCAGGTTTTGGAAAGCCAAGGAAGCTGCATAAAAACCTTGAAAGAAAATTCCCTTTCCTCAGGCTAAGGTGAGGAGCTGGAAAGCCTGTGCAATTCTACTACTAGCAATGCTGAAACTACTCAGAACCGCTCCCCTACCCTTCCCTTGATATTTTGAGAATAGACCTTACCTACAATAAGCACTGGTCCCCTATCTTTTTAAAGTAACTATTCTTCCGAAAGCACAAGGAGGCAAGAGAGAGGAAAGAAAAAGGGTACCGAAATGGCAGCATCCCCAACCATCAAAATTACTGGAGATCCCCCTCAAAGGTAGGCATTTAGGGTAGCCACCTACAAGTTCATAATGGAACATTAACTTAGCATTACCTGTTCACTAATGACTTGGAATTCCCTCATCTCATCCTCTGTTAGTGGAGCACATGTTTCATCATTTTCACTGTCTTCCTGCCAGCCCATCTCCTTTAACAACCTTTAAAATAAAAAGGATGACATTAAGAAATTTGCTACAGACACTCAGACATTTCAAGCTCCGCTTACATAGATGTGTAAAGATCTGTAATAAATGGATTAATCAATCCATAATTTTTTTTAAACAAACTCTTACATAAAAGTAGGTTAAAAGCCTTACAAAAGATATATAAAGTACAGAAGTTGAGAAGTTCTCAGGTCCTTCACAGATGACCCTGTTTTACCACTACATGTTTAATTTCAAAGGTTGCAAAAATTAAACAGTAATACTTTATCTATAGAACACATTCTTAATTTCAAGCATATATGCAAACCATCACTTGCACATACCAAGTATTACATTTCCTGCCATCAGGTTTCACGTACGAAGTAGACCCTGCTCTCTCTGCCAATCCAGTGAACATAAAAGCGAAATTTTATCATATTATCTCACTTCAGGATCTTTATTACCAGCCTAAAAAAAACTGACAGTTTTTCATATTCTGTTTCAATTGGACGGCTGCTCTCCAGGACTGCAGCAATAAAGAAAGCAAAAGCAAAAGAGAAAAGAACTTGGATCATACACAAGTTCAGCTGTTGATGCATAAGATTTCTCTTAAAAGCATATCTGGTGTTGGGACTATGGACTTTACAGCCCATTAAGCTGCGACCTCCATCATCAATATATTTGTGTAAGAAGTTATCAAAGGCAAATGGCTTTAGTACAATCAAGTGACCCTGGCTACACTATGATATTCATCATATTCCTGAAGTTCAAGCAGGAAGAAAGTAGAATCTAAGTAACTGTACCTTCATTTTAAGACAAGAAACCTCTGTCAGGTGGAAAAGTAAGAATGTATCACCTTTGCATAACTGCTCTGGTGGAGCTGCAGTGTAGGAATGCTAGTGATGTCCCTCCATAGGAACCAACATCAGAGATGGTTCCTCAACTCAGACACACAGTATCTTCTGCATCAAGTTTGGAGATGGAGACAATCCACATGGGAGAAGCTGCATTGATCCTCAGTGACAGAAGCACGATTCAGGATGCAATGGCCTCATATAGTTTCTTTTTTCTAGCACATGCTAATGTCAGAGCCAGGACAGGCTTCTTTGCAATTGAGTCTCACCTGACAGCAGATGCTGATATTCCAGCACAGACAGACTACAACTAGGAGTGAGTTTTGGGATGAAGGGAGAAAAAGAGAGAGATTCCTCTCACGACTAAGCTTGATATGTCCAAAGATGCAACAATAAAAGTGTTTTAGCTAGTGCCAAAAGTGGGACAGCAGTATCTGAGCAGGAAGAAAGTGGGTTTAGGCATGAAGACACTGTGAAAACACAGGTTATCTGAGGGTGAAGACACTGTGACATTTAACAATGGAGATAGTAAGTTCTCTTGCTGTAAAGTTTTTGCCAAAAAGATTAGCACCTTCTTCAGGCAAACCACACAGCTGTTGACCTAAAATGTTAAAGGAGATTAAAGCTATTTCACAAAAAATAAAGAGGTTTTTAAAGTATATGCCAGAACTGACACAAGAAACTGACACTTAGAGCTGAAGAACAGTGAATACACTAAAACAGGGAAGCTAGATGAACTCACAGTTGATGTCATGTGCCAGGTATTCCATTTAGCCAGATGTCAGCAAGAAATGCCCTTCAACATAACCCTCCCTACAAAAAATTTTAGGTCCCAATACAATGGATATGCACTGGATGTGTCACTGCAGGTGACCAATGACACCAATGACTGTTGTTAAAACTGTAATAAAAGCCTGGAATTGGGGGGGGAGAACAGCACTACTGAGGTTGTTTAAAAAAGTTAACAGGACCATAACAGAAATGGAAATTACATCCTCTGTAGTGTTTGAACCAAACTAGATAATGTGACAGCCAGGAACAGTGAAATCCTCAGGAAGCAGCAGAAATAATATGCAAGTCATCCAAAACTTCTCTCTTTTAAGAGAATATGTGTATTTGTATACACATACAGAAAAAGACTCGCCATTATGCAATGCCAAAAGCAGTTCAATGATAGTTATATTTTTAGCAACAGTAATTTGAGTCAGAAAATTTTACTGCAAGCAAGCTGTTAACAGTATTATGTATGGTAAAGTGAATAGTTACACAGCTCCTGTTAACATAAATAAAATTTAGAGCAATAGCTAATTAATTTTTAAGCAATATCATCTAAAGTTAGCAGGACCACTGTCCCTTTAAAGCAACAGTAGGCTTCTAGAATGGTTAAAAGCGTGAACTACATAAAAAATATTAAGCTTCAGATTAGCAAACTTGACACCAACAGGATGAGAACATAATCACTGCATGTTGGAAACTCCCCCAGCAGAAAGGAAGGCCAAGATATATTTGGTACAAGACATGGCTATACAGTTATTAGGTACACACAAGTATCCTGTGAGTTAAGCTGGTCACTTCAAGTCCAATTTACCACAAAAAGGCTTACCATAACATCTGTCTACATACATGCAGAGGTCTCAGCCAAAGGGCTGGTACAGTACAGAGACACAGCATCTCTGGGATACCACAAGGAAAGATGCTTGCCCAGAAACCTATGAAGGCCATTCAAAGACATTTGAATTGACAAATAAGAGTTAGATTTGACTCCTATCTTCTAGTAAAAAATATTCATCAGCAGCCTCTAGCGGCCAAAGGTTTCTGTCTCCATAGCCAATGGTGGAAAAAAAAGGGAACAGAGCAGGATGCATTTCACTTTTCGTACTCATGAGGGATAAGAGGTCATGAAAGTTTCCTCTGCAGGTACTACAAAAGGAAAAGTTTTCTAGTCCAATGTATACGTAGAATCTATCACTAAAAGAAAAAAAAAACAAACAAAAAAACCCCACCAAAACCAAAACACTATCTAAATCTATCACTACGTTTCTGTAGTTATCAGAAACAGTAAGAATTTAACAGAGCTAATGACAAGCTCACCTCCAGACTGAGTTGTGATTTCCCAGCAGTATCATTCTCAATCTCTACCAGTTGCTACTGGAGTTACTATTATGAGATACTAGAATTTTTTCAATCCTTTTTTGAAGTTACTTTCTCCCTTTCCAGTGCATTGTCTTGTGATATCACTGACAGTGTCAACTAGTCAGCTACAGAAATAATTAATTTCTTTAACAACGAGGAAAAACTCACTGGAGTTTTACATAAGATGCAGCATTTAAAGTATCATTAATACAAATAGCAATTACATGCATTGTTTTTCCTAGACATGCAGACCAAAATCAGAGGGATGAAGTCACTATGTAGTTTGCTTTATTTCTTTATAATGAAATACATCAAATTTTTAGTAAAGCAAGTTTAAGATGTCAGTACACAAGTCTAGTAGAAACAAAGCATATTCCATGTTAAATTAGCACATGTCTAAAAGTTAGACTTTGACAGTACTCATTAAACATTTTATGTGTTCTCAGTTTTCAGATTCTGACTTCTGAACTAGTAAGAATTTAAGACATGCTCACTTACCATGAAGGAACACTCTTTATATTATAATAAAGTACATACCTATGCTCTGCCTCAAGTGAGCTTGAAAGAACATCTGCCCGAGGGAAAGTTGAAGATCGAATGATCTGTTGAGATGTAATTGGAGCATTGCCATTCTCTTGTGGAATTTCATTTTCAAAGTTTCGGTTTATATCTCTCTCATGATGAGGACTGTTGTTGTTGTGCAAATTAAAGGACTCATCATCCTGTAAAAAATAATTATGTATTACAAAGTTCAAAAGTAAATTCCATTCACAAGTAAGTGTCTGCAAGGGCTGCAATTCAGTGATTCCATTTAATTTAAATTAAGTTCAAATGGAGACACTCTATACTACTTCAGGGGTAATTCTGTTCATACTTCTAGAGTTTGCAATACCTGGATACTACAGAAATCTTACCTTATGCCACTGATCAAGTGATGTAGAAAGCAACTCCCACGCTCTGCCTCAAACATTTTTCTATGAAGTTTCAAACATATCTTAAAATGCAAACTTATTTAAGCTGCCTTTCATACTTGCAGAAATAACAGGTTACCTGTTGAACTTACAAACAATGCTCCTAATTAAGTATCAGAGCCATGTGTGTCAGAAGTTTGAAAGCATAAGAGTTTTCAAGTTTACTTAGTGTAAGGGGGAGGTCATAGCCACCCTACCACAACCAGCAAATTCATCTGCCACAAGTTCGGAAAGACTGGATACTGCCTTTAAATTCAGACAACAATTTCCCCTACACACATGCACGCACCACAGCTTCTCAGGCTGTTGTTAACAGCAACTGTAACTTACTAGCCATGAAATAAGAACTAGGAAAAAAGTTTATTTAGAAAGCAAACTGTTCAGGTTCACTCCAATATTAAAAGCCCTTTAATCCTATAAACCAGAGCTGGTTTTTTTTATTCTACTCATTCAGCACCCTGTAATTCTTACTTAGTAATAAGCCAAATAGCCTCAGAAGTCTCATCAACTGCAAAAACAAAGAGGAGAGTACAATCATTATCTAGTTAACACCCTTTTGACAACAAAATCCCTAAACTGGGCATGTAACAGCATTATCCATAGCAGGAAGCAACCACTCTATCAGCCAGTTCTGCACCTGTAAGAAACCATACCGCACAGTCCAGGATCAAGTCCACCATCATCATTTCCCTCCCACTCAGTGTTGTCTGCTCCCAGAAATTTCAGAATGCTCAGCAAGAATTTCTTAAGAACAAGTATCCCAGTAAACATACATTCAGATGTTAAATCATATGCTTGAAGAATCCATCTCAGATTATCAACAAAATTCATAAAAACATTAAACAATTTTAATATATGTAGGGCAAAATAGCTTTTTCCAAGCATGATTTAGCTGCTGATTATGACTTGCCTTATTATTTCAGAGGTGAAATCTGTTAATATAGGCCTCAAAATTCCATCAAGAGGATCATACTATAGAAGACTGTTGTGCAATTATCTCCCCATCCACTCAGTTGCACACCATGTCCTCTACTGATGATCATTAAAACAAGTGTTGAAAGTAGGACGGCTATTAGTTACATGATTTGTTTAACATCCTTTCACACCTGTTAGTGAAGCAGCAATGACAGGGAAAAGGAAGCATGCACTTCCAACAACTACTCCAGGCTACATGTTACATATACGTGTCCAAGGACACTGCAACTTCCACTAGTAAAAGCTTTTTTTTTTTTTTTTTTAAAATACACTTGCTCCTGAAAATCAGCTGCATACAATGGGACAAGCAAATGCATTTGACATACGTATCAAATGCATTGATCAAGACGATTATCAACTCAGGACAATTTCAGGAACAGAAACCCTCACAAAGTTCATGTACTATTTTCATCATTCTGAAGCTCAAGACAGTGATTCCAATATCTTCTTCATCTGAAGTCAAAATCTATGTGTATTTCTTAAACACACATGAACAACATTACTCCCAACACCCATCTCAGTGTGCTCAGCCACAGAATGCCTAATGGAAAGATGCATACCTTTCTTAGCTCACACACACAGCTAAGTTGCACAGTCCCATTACAGCAAGTTTTATTTTGCCTAAAATAGGAACAGGGTCAGAGAAGTCAATCTTACTCTTATAAGCAATGCACACTGGCACTGTTTCTTTTTTCACATCTTTGAGTCCAAACAAACGTTCCTCAAGCCCACTCATTTATCTTGCTGATTTGTAATTTATGTTTTTTTGTTTTGTTAAAACACTTTAAACCACTCATTTACAGCGAACAGGCTTGTAATCACCTCATCCTGAATAACACAATAACTATCTTCACTTGGACTATGTATAACTATGCTTATGGCTTGCTGGTGGCTGGTAGCACTAACACAAATATTCTCTGGTGGCAGCCAAGCACTGCATAAACTGATCCAGATTGAAAGAAACCTGACACATATTATATACAGGGAGTATAGGCCTCCAAGGTGCAATTACGAAGTAAAAACAGGTTCTTTATGTATGCATCAATTGAACTGTTGCTCTTATGACTAGACCAAGAATAGAGAACTCCTGGCAATCTCACTCTAATTAGAAACAAAATGGTTTGAGAAGCAGAACCAAGTTTTTCCATTAATTGTTTTGTAGGATAACTAATAGCCAAGGTATGAAACACTATCCTCCACAAGTCTATGGGGCCAGATGGGATCCACCCAAGGGCACTGAGGGAACTGGTGGAAGTGCTCACCAAGACACTTTCTGTCATTTACCAGCAGTCCTGGCTAACCGGGGAGGTCCCAGTGGACTGGAGGTTAGCAAATGTGATGCGCACCTACAAGAAGTGCCTGAAGGAGGATCAGGGGAACAACAGGCCTGTCAGCCTGACCTCGGTGCCAGGGAAGGTTATCGAGCAGATCATCCTGAGTGCCATCACACGGCACGTACAGGACAACCAGGTGATCAGGCCCAGTTGGCATGGGTTTACGAAAGGCAGGTCCTGCTTGACTGATCTGATGTCCTATGACAAGATGGCCCAATTAGTGGACGAGGGAAACACACTGGATGTTGTCTACATGGACATCAGTAAAGCCTTTGACATCGTTTCCCACAGCATTCTCCTTGAGAAACTGGTTGCTTGTGGCTTGGACAACTGTACTCTTTACTGGCTGAAAGACTGGCTGGATGGCTGAGCCCAACGAGTGGTGGTGAATGGCGTTAAATCCAGTTGGCGGCCAGTCACAACTGGCGTTCCCCAGGGCTCAGTACTGGGGCCAGTTCTGTTTAATAACTTTATCAGTGATCTGGATGAGGGGATCGAGTACTCGCTGATGACACCAAGTTGGGAGGCAGGGTGGATCTGCCTGAGGGTAGGGGGGCTCTGCAGAGGGATCTGGACAGGCTGGATCGATGGGCTGAGGCCAGTTGTATGAAGTTCAACAAGGCCAAGTGCC
>JANXJC010000076.1:2839070-2861186 GCA_027564655.1 Leptodon cayanensis
TGCCTCTCTAAGCAAAAGATTTCAGTATATAGCCAAATTAAAAATTACATCACAGCTTGCAACTTACAGGCACTGGAGATACCCTTTTTCTTCTAACACCCGGCGATTCAGATTTAACAGTCCTAGAGGATGACGAAGAGCTACTAGAAGGACTACGTCTTCCTTTCTGACTAGGTGAAGAAGCAGTGCTTTGTCCTTCAGCCCGAGGCTCTATAGAGAGTTTGCTCATTTCTGATCCATCTCCTTTCCCAGGGATAGGTTTCACCACCTTACAGGAATTAAACCATGTGTTAGAATTACAAATTGATCATTTTGCATTAAACCAAAACATTAATCAAAACCTATTTTGCTAGCATTATAATTAAGCCATTATTTAGACATCCAAAGTTTGCATATTCCTCAGGTTCTAATATTAACATCTAATAGGGGCTAGCTTGATAATCTATACACAACACAAAGGCAAGAACCTTTTTTTCTGTCCATTTGTGCCGCTTATGTTAGAGTTGTGGCAGCAACTGATTTGTTTCTCAAAGTGCTTCTGTAATTGTCATTCATGTTATCTCAGAGGACAGCAATTCTCCCATTTGGATAGTAGGAACCAAAAGAATTTTTTTTTCTACAGGCATTATCTGCTTATTTGAGAACTATAAACTTGGATCCATCTGTTACATACAGTAAGTATTAGTTGATAAATACCAGGATTGCTATTTCTACAGCACAATATGAACACTTGCTGCAAAGTAAAATTACTTTAAACCTAGAGGCAATACAGCAAAATTAAGGTGTGCTGTGACCTATAAGAACCACAGCCAGCTTTTCTGCCTGCAGTACAAGTAAAACAGCTACACTGCATCTGGTATCTGAGCAAATCACTGTGCACAGTGCTGTACTACCTGAATAGACACATGTGCTCAAGAAGAGTGAGCACATACACTTCTAATACAGTGCTTTGTTGCATAAACACTGAATTTTGACACTGAGATATGGGATATTTCAAGACAACTTTCAGCTGCCTGCCCCTCAGACCTACATAATGCATGAGAAGAGTAAGTCCCCATGGAATCGAATTAAAAAGTCACAGCAGGCAGTCAGTTCTACATTTCTCCATGTCTTAGATGCTTGACTCAAAGCCAGAGGGAAGCTCCAAGTAACACTTCAGATTAACAGAGCAGACCTCTCCTAGAAAGACTGCAGAGGTCTCTGATTTAAGTAAAAAAATGGAAGGGGCTTTCCCTGCTCAGAGTATGAGAAGGAAGAGACATCCAGCCTCAGTGCCTTTCTACCTGATGATTTGGACTGCATCCACAAGGTCAAATGCTATTTTAAACTGAAGCATTTAACTCATCCAGCCGAAGCTGTTCCACTATCCATAAATGCATTTCAGTTTCAGCAGACTACAGGGAGAAGAGGACAATGGGGAGGTTGTAGCCTAGCAGTTAGGCACTGCCCAAGAGAGGCAAGACCTGCGTTTACAGCCTTGATCCAAGCACTGCTTGTTTTACTTTAAGAAGTCACTATATTGAATGTATACTTCTTGCAAACCTTAACTTTTCAGAAACCTTTGTTGTTGTTGTTTTAAAATATATTGCTATCTGATTATGAAAATGAACAGGATAAAGGAAAAGTATGAAAAGCAATGCAGGCTTTTTTTTTCTTCCTACTGATTACTGTAATGCTTTTTTTCTTTCCTGGAAGGTCAAAATGCAAATTCATGTGCCTATGGACAAGTTACAGTTATCAGTTGCTAGTGCTTGAAAAAGTTTAAATGTAAAATGGTAGTAATTGAGAATCTGGAGCATCAAAAGTTGTATTAAAAAAAACAGAAACCTCAAGGGAAATGGGCTGAGCAGGGAACCATAATTTCAAGCTATGCAGTAACCAAGATGCATTTAAAAATTTTTTCAAGTAAGAACTGTTTTGTGTTATTTGAGGTATTGCTTTTTTGGTGCACTTTAAGTATTTTCAATGTTCTTATGACAAAGTTACCAACATAACCCTTATTTCTGTTCTAGAAAAGCTGTCCCCAAACACCTGTTTACTGCATCAGATGATCTTAGCTTTAAATTAGCACTCCCATCAAGTGTTACACAAGAGTCACATTGACCAATGCAGCTGCACTTATACATAACTAATTGCTATTAATTAACCAGCATTATACCGAATAGTGTTAGAATCATAACTGTATTTAATAAGTTTTCAGTTTGATCTGTCTGAAATTTCTTAAAATTACTTCTGAGCCATTTATACAAAAGCTTTTTATCTAATGAACAAGAGCTACTTTTGCTGTTGCCATTAGAGGGCAGTGTTGCCACAGCAGTATTTTATACTACACAATCAGCAGCACAGCAATATGCTTTTTTTTAAAAATAAAGCTTAATAAATGCATACACTTCAGAAAGTCATCCACAATTTCCTGTTAAACAGTTCATTAAAAAAAATGAACAAGAGGATCACAATTAAGTCTGCAAATTGTTAATGATAAAGAGGTTTCTAAAAGAAAGAAATTTAAGGGATTTTTATTTGTAATAGTTGTCACAGATATTGCCCTTACTTCCATGCCACTTACCACAGGGCCTTTCCTGCTTTGTCTTTCCAGCCATTCATGTTTCCAGGCTGGCATACACATTGCCTTGAGTTTCTCCCTGATCATATGCTCTTCTGGGCGGTCATCCATCTTCTGCAACCCCCTGAGGGTTTCTCTATTCTCCATGTCACAACTACAGCAAAGAAAAAAAATATTATAGTCAGATAAAATGATTTTTGGTTAAGGTATAATACTACAGCATTCTTAAGCTTTGTGCCACTCTGTTATCCCTCTCCTTACAATGCAGCTACTAAAACATTACTTCCAACTGACTGCAGCAAGCCTTTCAAGAGTTACAACTAATTTGCTAGTCTGCAGTTCACAGCATACCTGTTTTGAGGGGTATTTCTTTAAAATGTGTGTATTGCTTGTAACATTGGACATCCAGTAAAGAGGAATGTCTTGGCAAATATTAAACCAATACAAAAATTACCCTGTATGTCATATCATTCACCAAAAGTTTCAGAAGTGTTGTGATGGTTCATACATGCATTGGCAATTCAAATCTTGCAATCTCTATTTTAAAACCATTTACAAAATGAATATAAATTAATGGTGAAAAGTTTCCATCTTCATAGGATGCATAAGCATGAAGCTATGTATTTAGTGCCTCTTCCTATACATGAACTTTTCCTAAAAAAAGACGACTTGTAAACTAATACACAGTACGCTTAAACTAGACACAGAAATAATGAAAGTAAGGCTAGTGTCCTTGAGAATTGCTTTCTGAGTGACTGATGACTCAAAAACACTTCAAGTCAGCTATAATTATAGCAAAACTCACACCGAGTTTATATCTGTAAAATAAAAGTATAATCCATCTGGGCTTGTGCTGTAGGTAAAACCTACAGCAAAGTAGTTGCCTGTGATTGCTGGCAACAACAAAGCAGCAGAAAATTCTGTCAGACACTGAAAAACAAATATGAACAGTCTGGAAGATTTCCTGATTCTGTTGAATTATCTGCTAAATCTCCAAGAAAACCACATTCTTGAGCAGCAGTACATGATCCCCTTCCATCTTCTTGAAGTTAGCCACCTTTAAAAATAAGCAAGCTTGATTAAGCCAACTCTCAGAATAAAATTTTGTTTCAAAAATAAAATCACAACTTCAAGTGGCAGATAAGGCTATATAATAATTTAGTTACAATGAGAAGCAGTTGCATATTTACATCCACTGCTTTCATGCGTATTCTTCAACTTCTAAAACTTTTAGCTATATAGTTAAAACTACGTTTATGTACCGTATGATGACCTACAACATATTCCCTACAACATTCACTGCAATAAGATGTTAAAATTACAATGCATTACTAAAGTTCATTTATCACAAATCTCTACTTAGAAAAAGTTTTCACTAGTCAGAAGGAGTAGTTGTGTTATTTTTTTTTTCTCATTGTAGACACAAAGGAAACAAAGTATTCTGAGACAGGAAATAACTCTTCCTGTTCAGTGCTGAAACATAATAAGCAGATGGATATTTTAAACAAAATTCATTTTCTTTCAAGCAACATCTAAACCTACTGTTAATAACCAAATTTAGACACTCTGAACTGTGTCTAGCAATTAAAGACTTATAAATATTTATAAATAGAAAAACAATCCACTTAAGAATGAACGTTTTTTCAGAGTTTAAGCATTAATGCTTGTTTAACTTCAAAACTAATGCAAGTGACAAGTTATTTTTGTCCCAACACTGAATTTCATACTACTGCTTTCTAGAAAGAGACAAAAAACTAGTGATTCTTCATGAAAAACAAAGACATTACAGCAGCAGGTAGAGTCCAAATGGAGTGCCTAAGTTTAAAATAGGGGAAAAAACTATTGTGTAAAAGGGTCAACTTCACATTTTCTCCTCAGTCAAAAAAAAATCAGTTCAAAGACAGAAATCTTTGCGTAAGAACAGTACAGCTCTGAAATAATATAGGTTCAAGTTAAAAATATAGAGTTACTCTGTTTTTTATATTAGTGATTCCATGGCATGAACCATCCCAGTTGTATGAATACTTTGTATACAAGACAGAAAACACTATCCCAACAGTGAAAGAATGACACAGTATTTCATTTGTTCGTATAACCATGATTAACTTCCCAACTGATATAAAAAAAGTCTTTTAGAGGCCCGTGGACTTGAATTCATGAACAATGTAATACAACAGTGGAGGCTTTACAATCTGTGCTTGTTCTCTAAAAAGCAGAAGCAGCTATCTTCCTCTCATGTGACAGCTAAACCGATCTACTCTTGCCTGCACAAAGAACTCTTGTGCTTTTCCTCCACGCAGGTGGGAAAGACCAACTGAGTCTGAAAGCTTTTGCTCAGTAAACCAGTTATCTTTTTGCAGAATTTAGTTATTGTGTGTATTTTTATAGAACACAGTTTCTGAAGTGTTCAAAAAACCTTCCTATTTTAACTCAAGATTGGCTAAAACTATAGTTTACTAAATATTCTTATACTATCAGATCTGTGGAAAAAAATATTTTTCCTGTGAATGCACAAAGTTTCCTGCATACTGCAGGACATCCTCATTTTGTAGCCTAAACCTACAGGTTTTGTTTATTTTTTTAATCTAAAGCAAAACACCTCATCTATTCTAGTCAAGCTGAAGTTTGCCTACATGACAACAGCTGGGTTGCCAGTCCCCATATCACTGTACCTCAGCACACAAAAAAAAATAATAAACCCAGAGTGTACCCCACTGAGGAGTTGATCCTGCTCTGATCCTGATATTCATACAGCAAAAGCTATTCCTGAGTCAAGGTAACAATGTGCTTAAGTGACTGCCATGTGGTACTTTATTTGAACACAAATGACACAGCTAAGGAGTGGGCCAAAAGAAAAAAAAATCTCAGGGAATGTGCTAGCTTGGACCAGGGAGCCAGACATTTCTCAAAATCCCACCCTTCTGCTTTATCAGGAAGCAAGGATTTTGCTCTTAAATGTTTCAGCTTTTCATAAATCAAGCAAAAAGGATACATGGCATTTTTCCAGATAAAATTTAACTTTTAAACTCCCCCTCCCAAGGCAGCATTAAGAATCTTTTAAATTCTTTTTATTATTAGTTTTAAACCATCAGACATCAGGTCGTGTATTACTAATCAAGAAATTCTGAAGAAATGGATCCAAATTTTAATTCTAAAGTACTGAGCAAGCTCAATAGTGTGATGATTACTGTTTTTAAATGAATAACCTTAGTGGTCTGCACATTAGTAATTGCATTGTTCACTTTGAATTATTTGCTTCGTGAACTATAAAACTAAATATACTAGAATTAATGTACTGCATGGAAACAGTCTAATGCAACATCTTGTGCAACACAGAAGGCAAAACTTTGTCCTTTGCTTCTGTGTCTTAATTTTGAAGACTTGCAAACAGTAATTGAACAGCTAGATTATTAACAACTGATTCTCTATGAATCAATGATTCAATATTTTAACACAAGGTATGCAATACACGTTATTTAGCAAACTATTGTGAAATATACAAGCAAGTCTTATTTCTAATGGCTCAGTGAATTTAATAGTAATTCTCTGCAAGTATTTTTCTTACAAAGGGCATATAACAGTATATGAAAGATGAATAGTAGCTCCAATCCATTTTCCTGTGCTTCTCAATGTTTAGAAATAGATGTCTTTGCTTCTCTATCTTATTTGGGCAAACAGCTTTATCCAATAGCCACACTGGACCAGATTTTATTAGCAGTAGAAAAACAGGAAAAAGGCAAGTTCTGAAATAGGGGAGAGTCAATTTACCAAGAAAAGGAAAGCTCTGTCTGCAATATCCACAAATATTCAATCGTCTAGAGGAAAAAAGTTATTAGCTGCTAAGTAATTTTATTTTTTTTTAAAACATTTGTCTGAAGCAAAGGTAACTTGCATACCAGCAGTGGTCAAACCATGGGTGACCACAGAACATACTCATGAACAAAAGTGGTCACACAGCAGCTCTATCAGAACAACGCGCTTAACAACAGGTTGTGAGAAGAGCAGCCCAGGGTTTAATGAAAAAGCACTGTATGAGAAGTAAAGAATATGGGAGAAATTATATATTTTGCCCAGTGCAAATGCCATATAGGGTGACAATCAATACTGGGGGCGAGCTTAGATGGGATGTACAGAGCTCATTTTGGAGACAGTAAGCTAGAATTAAGAATATTGGTACCCAGCTACCTGCAAACCAACCCTCAACAGGTCCCAAGAATGCTGGGCTAGTCCAGCTGGCCTGGAGGAATGCTAGGAGCAGAGCTCAGCATGGGGAGCAGTGACAAAAAAAAAGTTAGCCATTCCCTGAAAAGGTCAGCTACTAGTGTTTCAGATAACTTCTGGCCACTAACAGTTCCAGTAGTGTTCACAGTTTTTCTTTTGTCATTAAGTATTTTTAATGATATCAAGATCAGTAAAAAAAAAGTCAGATCAAGATGAGCAAGGCATGGTCTGTCCTCCTACTAGTCTTCCATTCCTTTTCTTCCTGATCCACTACTGCTGGTATCTAACCATTTGTGTCCATCCTAACAAAGCAAAAGATCAGGTATGACACATTTCATTAAAATTAAAAACTTAACAGGGAACTTTCTCAACCTGGTACTAATGGCAGCAACTGCCACTTTAAAGACAGCACTGAACACACTACTTCATAGAGACTAATGAATCTGGCTTCCTAAAATAGTTATGAGGATTTTAGCCAAATGTTACATAAGCGTGAAATTAAGTTCTATTTTTCTGTTAGAGTACCTGACAAACACA
The DNA here is from genome assembly GCA_027564655.1 of Leptodon cayanensis. NCBI lineage: Eukaryota > Metazoa > Chordata > Aves > Accipitriformes > Accipitridae > Leptodon > Leptodon cayanensis. The sequence continues at coordinate 2,846,392 of JANXJC010000076.1, forward strand.
AAAGAGAAAACAATAACCGTATTTCTTTTTTATAGCTGCCTCAGCTTCTCCAATAGCTCTTCATCATCTTCCCTTCAGAACAACCTACGTTCTCTTAATTTGGCCAACACACCATCCATTGAAGCTCACAAGTAGCATATATTGAGTGGTACTCTACATCCACTGTTTGCTTTTCACTCACATTAAAAAACTGCCACTTTCTTATGTCATTTAGATGAATCACTAACAAGCATTCTGCATTAGAAACATCATTCTATCTACCTCAAATAAGCTTTTATCGTCTCCATATATTTTGAAACATAAACTATAAACACATTTATATGTTATAAAAATACAGAAAAAGCATAGTGGTGCCCAGATGTAATTATAACTGAGAAACATAACACCCAGCAGGTTCCTGTGGAACCTCTACTGCCCTGGGGATCTCAGGCTGCAGTGCAAGAGTCCTTGTTGGAAAACACCATCTAGTGACAGCCACTGCATCCTTACATCAAAGTAGTTTTAGAAGCTAAAACATATCATATTTCTTCCAGCATTTTTCCGTAGAAGGGAAACAAACCTGTACAGAATGTGAAAACATGAAAGGAAAAACATTCAGTTATTTGGCTCTAAAATAAGAACTACTGAGCCTACACCTCTACTAGTTTGGTAATGATCATTATTTAGTCCCAGTTTGATACACCCCTTATCTTCTCTCCCTGTAAAGTAATTTTATCAAGCATCTCTCTTGAAGACTGGTACGTCAGAAGGTGCATTTGCCAAAGAGAGTATTTCACTGCTGACAGGACGGTATTCACAAAGAAGGCTCTAACTTCACAGACTGAGCCATCACCTTCAGTGGAACCTCACTGGCCCTGGTCAAGAAGGATCATCCCCTCAGCGATGAAGGCTCAAATCTCCAAAGATGGATGTCTAAAGTTATAGATGTCTAAAGCAACAGTAAATTACCTGCCTGGATTTTCTAGCTCCTATGAAGTCAATCCACTTACTTGAAATATGTAAAATATTGGCTGGATTGCTTCCTCTGAAGCCACCTAGCCATACTTTGAGATTTTGGCGCTACTCAGTAGCCACTCAAAATGAGCCCTCCTACAAAACAAGCCAAGAAATATCAGTCTCTGTTTGCAACAGATGCTTGCTACAAAGCTAATGAAATGGGCTTCTCTCTTCTGCATGTTGCCCAAGAAGGCCATCAGACATCTGCAACAAGTATTACAAAAGCTCCTAGGACTCTCTAATCCCTCCTGCTATTACTTAGTCTCTGAGTACCAACTCGGATGCATCAAGGCATACACATACTGTGGTGTTTTCAAGATGTAAAAATAGCAGTTACATTACATGATCTTCAGACTCTTCACTTTAATACCAAAAGGTTTGCAGAGGGAATCTGGTATTTTATCTCTACAAAACTAAAAGTTTATGCTATTACTGAGCAGAATTTCTAGAAAGTACAGAAGTAGATAATTCTGATTGATACATAAGACCCAAAGCTATTAATAGTTGTGCAGCTTCATTATTTTCATAATTTTATGTGTTTAGACTAATATATCTGAAGTGTGATAATACAGCTTACACAAAGATTCATAAATTTATTACTGTATGACAAACTTCAGTATCCCAACAGAGAACAGAATCTAGTGTGTCCAGTTCACGTTACAGCAACGGAAGAGAATATACAAGCCCTCTCCTCATCCTGGTGCAACACACTACTGGGCCTTATTCCAAGAACAGCAGTAATGTCATCAAATAGACTGGAATGTGAGTGCTCACTGACAGTCTGTTATGTGATTAGTTCATATGCACCAGGTTATAGGATGTCAAGCATAGGTGTTAGAAAGGGATTTTTTTTCCCAGGTTAGCCCACCAGAGCCCTCCTCTATCTCTTGCTGATGACCAAGTTTTTATCTGGTCATACATTACCTAAGTCAACTCCCCTTTTAACAGAATTGAATTCTTTACTTGTAGTATGCAGTTTAATCTGTTAGGCAACAAACTGAACTTGGATTCAGATTCTTTAAGCCTGTCGTACCCCAAAACAGGAGTATTAGCTGAAATGCAATTGGATAAGACATAGAAAGCGTCAAGTCAGAACAGATATGGTCCTTGCTGATGTAAAAGTCTGAAGCCATTAACAAAAGATGGATTAAAAGTACAATAAAACCCAAAATAGAAGTCCTAAAGCAAAGTTCTCATTCCAGATTATTTTTTTATGTCCATATATTTGGTATATGAGAACATTCACACTGTTTTGAGTTAAGTGTCTGTCCTATTTTTAAAGATGAAATTGCTTATTGCATATTGGATGACTGTCAGGGCAGAGTAAAATATATCCATACATAATGCACAGGATAAAGAGTTTCTTAGACAATTTAAATACCCTATCCCCAACAGAGAAGAACATCAGCTATTTTATACAAGAAAAAATTATACTTTGGATCAGCTTAAAAAAATAGGGATAAGCAGATAAAACCATTTATACTACATTCTCCACCTCCAATTAGAATGGTGGAAATAAGATAGCATACAAACAAGTAACTTGGAGAGGATAAGCTACATAGAGTTGCAAAAGCTACAGCCTATTAAATCATTTCTGGAGGAGTTATAAACAAGAAAGGAAATTTAGATCATTCTGACAGCGTTCAAAACAGCAGAATTATCAGCAGATACCAAATGTTCCAAGATTGCTGCTGGAAAGAGAATTTTAAAGTTCTCTCAGCAAAAGATGATCATAAAAATAAATGACATAAGAAAGCAAATAAAAAATTAAAGGGTTATAAACATGTTATTTCTAGCAAAGAAACATACTCTAAAATTTTTAAGTCTTAATAAATGGTTAGGCAGTAAATGGTATATAAGACAAATGGAGAACCAAACTTACTCTTTTCAAAACAAGTAAGTATTTAAATGATTTATATTAAAAAAGTTATAAAACCCAACAATCTCTTGGCCTTACAGAAGAAGATCAGAGACCCGGAAAGATGTTTAACAGGTTTGCTCTTGTTCTTTTCTGAAGAATGATTCGACTGCCATGCTTCCATGATAAAAATCATTATTTGTCACCAGGGTTATATTTGTTTCTTAGTATACACTGCTGACAATTACAACAAATTATTATGGTCATCTACTAGTTGTACTGAGGTAGCATTTAGGAGTCACGAAGCAGGACCCTAGTATGCTAATTGTCCCAATTTGGTTTTTTTATTTATCTATCTTGTCTGTGTCTGGTTTTGTTATTTGGTACTAAACTTTGATAAAAGTAGAGCATAAGGTTAAAAATATATGGACAAGAAATACAAAAAGAGAAGAAAAAACAATCTGAGTTACACCGGGATTTAATATCATTAATATGATTTCTTATGATATAGGAATAAGCAGCTGTACTAAGTAAGTACTAAACCTTGCTAAAGAGATATCTGTCTTGCTCACTGACACTCAGAGACCCATTCAAAACATCCTTGTCCTGCTAAGACTTATGCATATGCTGAATTTTGCTCCAAAAGTCAAGAAGGACTAAACATTTCTACATATATTTCTGGCTCTGGCATAAAAAGCTTTCCCGGGGTGCAGAATAAAGTAAAAAATTCCTTGCAAGCCTATTTTGAGTAACTGCTAGGTGAACAAATACAACCCTATAGCAACATATTAGAACCCTTCACCCACTTATGTTAGATCCATAGTGGTCAGCATATTTTCTATCAGCAGAAAGTCACAGGTGAACTGGCTCTCACCATGAAGATCCAGACTTAGGCTCTTCAGTTCCTTAACTCTTACACATATAAACCCCTTGCAGGTATACAGAGCACTCTGTGCTGTATGAAAAAAGCACTGTCTCCCTGTGCAACAAGGAGACCGTTCGGTGATATCTGTCAACTAGTCTAGCCACAGGCCAAGCATACAGTAACTACACCCACTTCAACAATGGCAGCTACTATTACAAATGTTTATTTTTGTAAGATAACAAGTTAGCAAGACCAAAAAAAATGACAGGAAAAGGCATTCAAAACTTCTGCAAGCATATAGCTAAAAATGGTTACAGTTTCAGTAATTCCTATTTTGGCTTCTTTAAAAACCATACTATAAAGAGAAAATAAGCAAAGGAATCATATCTGATGAGGAAGGGAGTATTTAGTGAGGTAACTTAAAAAAAATTAAAAAATCGATGTAGTCAGCAAGCAATAAAAAAGGATGCCAATTACAGGACAGCAAGTACATGGACTACTCCTTAACAAAAATATACCATATTTCTTACCATCCTCAGTGTATTCCTGACTTTTTATTTAAAAACTTCACTGCATTCATATCTCACTTATAACAATGTACTGAAGTTTTTAATTTATAGTAATGCATTAGAAAGAAATTTAATTCTTGATACTAATTACAAATTACATATTGTCAGAGTAAAAATGCAGTGAGCTCACATCCCTTTGATATGGACCTAGATAAAGGAAAAGGGGTATGTTCAGTATTTGCTTAAAAATTGACATAAAAATTGCAGACACATGCACATAGCAGTGTGAAAGCGTAACACTAAAGAAGCATCCCTTTACAAGAGCTCCTGCTTGTCACCAGTGATCTGAGGAAGGACACAATGTTCCATGTGAACAGAATCTGATCAGAAAGGCTTTGCATTCAACTTTCAGTTTAGTCATTCCCTCCCAGGCTCCTAGGGACAATACACTGTTCTGTAAGCAAGCACCTGGGGAAAACTCTTTCACAAGCCATGGGCACCCCATCATAAAAAGATAAAAATAACATTACGTATATCTAGAAAGATGCATGAGCATGAAGTTATATAGATAGAACTACACTTATGCAAAAAATGCTTCTTCATATATATATACATATATATATATAGCTACGAAGATGATCAGGGGGCTGGAGCACCTCTACTATGGGGACAGGCTGAGAGAGTTGAGGTTGTTCAGCCTAGAGAAGAGGAGGCTCCAGGAGGACCTTATTGTGGCCTTCAGTACTTAAAGGAAGCCTACGGGAAAGATGGGGAGGGACTCTTTAACAGGGAGTGTAGTGATAGAATGAGGGGTAATGGTTTCGAACTGAAAGAGGGTCGATTTAGATTAGATGTAAGGAAGAAGTTCTTCACTGTGAGGGTGGTGAGGCACTGGAACAGGCTGCCCAGAGAGGCTGTGGCTGGCCCATCCCTGGAAGTGTTCCAGGCCAGGTTGGATGGGGCTTTGAGCAACCTGATCTAGTGGAAGGTGTCTCTGCCCACGGCAGGAGGTTGGAACTAGATGATCTTTAAGGTCCCTTCCAACCCAAACCATTCTATATTAAAAGGAATGGTCTAATTTCATCAAGGCATGCTATGCAACAGCAGCTAGAAGCATTTTCAAGCATTTATATAGTATTTGAGGGAGGATGTAAGTAGTAAGAGCTATTGCGTCAGCTGGATATAATTTTTGCTATCTGTGAAACAATCTTAATAAATGAAACAAGCAAAATTAATTTATCTTGTGAGATGTATTTGGTCCTACTAGATCCAGGTTCATGAAAGAGTAGCAGTATCTGACAAAGTGCAAAGTCTTAGTTTAAAGAGACACTGGTAGTGAATAAAGATGCCTTCATTACCTTCAGATTTGAGTTAGGATACTGACTTGCAATGGACTACTGCCAACCTTCAGCAGGTTTTGTGGGCCATCAAGCACTCTGTCATCTCTGCTTACTAAAACCAGTGCTCAGTACATACATCTCTACACGCCAGTTCCCTGCATCCCACTTTGACCACACTCCTGAGTTCTCTAGACCAATGGCTTCAGTAATCATTACAGGGAAAGTAGTAAGTGAAAAAATAAAATAATAGTTAAAAAAAAGCAGCAAACCTATACTTCCTGCAAAAAGTCATCTGATAAGATTCTGAATTCAAATCAAGTAAATGCTATGGGGTAGATGGGGGTGGTGCCTTCACTTCCATCTTCCAGCACTATACCAGAAAATGCTTTGGCTGCTTCTCTTTTCTTGCATTTATTTCTGAAATTAAACAGCAATTTTTGATTCAAGGATAGCACTTTTTAGGATTCCTGTGCTTGACAGCTACAAGAGATCTTTTCCTTCCAATGAAGATTGTGTAAAGTGATTGGTTTGTAAAAATTTGTACAATATTATCACTGTATTGATTACGCCACCATGCCACTTTGAACACTGAAAGCAATTCTGTATCTAAGGATCGACGGAAAGATTAAAAGACATGACCAACAGGACAAAATAAACAGCACTGTGGAACAACCCCAAATCTATACTGATATTCACCCATCTCCCATTACTGCATTATTCAAACATCCTGGTATATGTACTTATATGGTAGTTGGAACAAATCTGCTTTCTAACATCATGTGGGACACTGAGGCCATAAAATATATTGAAATTAAGTAGTAATATTTTAAAGTAAGTAATGAACTCTGGATCATGCCAACTCTATCTGTTTGGCATAAGAATGAACAAATTCTTACTGCTGTTAAAAAACCTCTTTGAAGTGGAATGGAGGAAAGTTTTCCAGAACTGGAGAGTTAATCTTTCACTGTGCTGTCTACTCAGCAGCACAACTGAGTAAGAGAGTAATTCCAGTCTATTCTCCATTCTGAGATCTCCTCCCCAGGGTAACTGTATGGGTTTTGGCTGGTAAGCAGTTACAACAGTAACTCAAACTTTCATATACTATTGTTAAACAAAACCAGAGTAGCTAAATTTACCAATGTCATCTTTTTATTGATCCAAAAGAATCAGGGAAGGAGGAAAAAAAGTTGTGAAAACCATGAAATTTATAAACGGGAATAAGCACAGGCAATCATGGCACACAAGTTTTGTGGACATACAAAGGACTTAAAAAAATTATAAAAAGTGAAACAATTGAAACTGTCAAAAATCTCAAAAACACATATTTCAAAAATATCAACAGCAGCACTCAAGTGGTTTTCTTTATTGCCATGGATCGGCATCACATTAAAGTGACTTGTAAGAAAGCTTTTTCATTTATCCTAACAAGCACAGAAAAGAAATAACCATTGTGTTAGAAGAAGAGGAAGTGGTCATACATTGCTGAAGCTACAAAATAAGTATGATTACAAAAAAAAAGCATTTACTTGCTTATTGAGAGAACTGTATTGTATTGAGAGAATTGTATTCACAGCATTGGTTATAAGATAAGCACCAAAGGTATTTTTGGTGGGATGCATACCAAGTATATCTGTAAGATAATTATCTGAAGCATGGGAATATAGAGAAAAATGTATATTTCAGCCAGAGGAGACGTTTTCAATGACAAAGATCTCTCTCTCACATATTAGAATCCCTTAAAAAGGGAACTTGAGAAACAGAATTACAATGATGCATTTAAAATTAGAGTTTGGCTTTACTTGGGACTTGTTTTAAATATTTAATACTGACAATCATCAGAGATGGAATAAATAGAGTATTTAGTACTTTACAAGTGCATGATGTCAGATCCTTCTTTTAAACTGTCTGCGCATTTAAACTTACTTCATCAGAAATTGACTGTCAGCATTCAAGCTAATAAGTTCTGATTTCCTGTATGTTGTTGACCAGATAAGATATCAGTTACCATTTAAGACCAGTGATGCCAATTTTTCTTCAATCACATACAATCTACAGCTTCTTAGACCATCCTTCAGGTAGCTGATAGAATAAGCCTGGGGCCCACTCAAGCTTTTCAATTCAGGTAGTCAAAGCAGAACTGCAACAAAGACTCCAAGCCATGAACCAGGAACAAAGAAAAATTTGGTTAAGAATTGCCATGCAGTTCGTCCATGCTAAAGGACCCTGAAAGGTATAGATAGGAAGCAGTATTAACTGTTTCTGTAGTACCCTCAAGCACTACTACAGCTGAGATAGCAGCACCCAGTGAAGTCCACAGCTTCAAAGAAAAAACATTAACATACAAGTGTACTTTCAGATTTTTAAATTGCTCTTCCACAAAGCCCAAAAGACAAAGATTGTGTTTGTTCTGCAATACTATACACTAGGCTTTTGTGGACTACTCATGTAAGCTCATCAATGCAATCCTCAAACATCCATCTTCTGTCCACAATTGTGTTCGCCCTCTACAAATCAAGTCTGAAATTTAACAGAGCAGTTCTCCACAATTCTGACACTATCAATAAACTTACATTAAGAAATCTAAAATAATAATAGCAAGGCCTTTTCATTAATATTCCCAATATAAGGAAGAATGCCAGGATGCTCCCACATGAGTTCACAACGCCTAAGTATTCACGTACAAAAATGACAAGGTTTCCTTGCTTTATCCCTGCCTCCCCACCCAAAGGAACTAATTTAAAAAATTGATATAAAATGTGGTAAGGCTATCATGAAGCATTAATGCTTACCTGAGCTTTGCAGTGAAGTGAAAGCAGTGTACTGCTTCCCTGAGACCAGAAATGTACTAATGCTTTTATAACAGTAATTTTATTAATAAAAATTAATGTATACATAAAAGTAAACTTTATTCAAGGTGCCAAAATTAAAATCATTAAAAGATTTTTGATAGGTTAAACAATCATTTGATTACACATATATACAAAGAAGTTCCAGTTTTCTCAAACTTCATGATACATGTTTGAGAAAGTTGTATAAACAAAAGAGAAACCTCCTATCATCTGTCTGCAAGACATTTCACTATTACAAACGACAAGCAATGCCATATTGAAATTAAAATTACAAGTAATTAAGTTGTCTTTAGAAGGTTTTCTCACCAAGCCCAAATTTACAGCATGGTTTTCAAACATCTTGATTTGCAGACGTTATTTTGAATTTTAAAATTATACCTTTGTACAGAAAAGCCTTGCTTTTCTTATTTTTACAGAACTTGTGAAATATAACTAAGCTGGAGAAACATGTAGGCCCCTGGTTCAGGAGTGCCTGTTCTAGAACATAAAAACAATAGAGTCAAATATCAACACCCCCCCCCCTTTTTTTTTTTAAGGTGTCTTCCATCACCAAGGAGATTTGGAGACAAATAGTATAACCTATGTGGATGCTTTTCATTCATTTATTTGACCCTTGAAATCTTTAGCACAGAAGTCCACTGCCAACAACATACTCAAGTGAAAGCACTTCCTTGTAACAACTATTGTTTTTCGACATCTCTCAGCATGCCTCCCTAAAAAATAATATGCCCAAGTGCTACCATTCTGAAGCCATTTGAAATAAGTGAAAGCCTGATTACAAATATTTTGCTTCTATTCCCCTACTTCCTAGTTGTCACTATCACCACTGCCTGATCAGCAAGAACAATCACTATTAGGAATTGGTGAGTATGATTCAGGCAGCAGTGGAATTGAAAACAGTTTTGCGTTTTATTTAAAACAGCTCAAGAGAAACTTCAGTTCTGAATAGCAGAGATTTTATTCAAATTATCCCTGCATCCCATGCAAAACCAAAAATATTTGGTTTGAAGAAGTACTGGAGCTTTGATTTTCAGTGTCACAGGTATTAGCACTATCCTTGGAATTTTTTTTTTTTTTAATTTTATTTTTGAAGAAAGGTCTTGCAGGGCAAGTTAAATCTCTATGGGAAAAGCATGTAAACTGTGTCAGTCCCTGGTATGAGTGTCTCATTTATGAAGGGATCATAAAATGAATGTACTCCATCTTAAATTTTATTGCTGCCAATACATTAAACATTTTAAAAATCCACATGTTAAGCAGAGAGCCTACTACACAAAGCCCTATGTGCAGGACAGTACTTCTGTAGTTCTGTCAAGTTTCAAAACCAAGACAGAAGAGCTTTGGATGCTGCTGCAAGTGTATCTCATGTATCCTTCCCTACAAGAAAACTAACACAAATACTGTTTTATTGTACAGAGGTGTTTTATCCATTACCAGTACCTGCCTATGTATTAAGCTTTAACGCTGCCCCCCAGCAATGTTGGATTTCAGATAGTTTCAATGAAATTAATTCACAATCAACACTGCAATGACGAAAGGTAGGAAAATGTAGTCTTGCTTACAGCCACATTTACCTGCTCTAGACAGATACAACAACATTGCAGCCCTTGCCTCCTAGAGCAGGCCAGTTTTCAACTTAACCACCCAACGCTGTCAGTGCAACCGATGTAACGCAAAATTCAGCATTGGGTGGAATGTGCAAACATGCAGTTAGATTAGGAGTCCGTGCTACTGTAAAATGCCATCCTTAAATTTAATTCAAGTATTAATGAGAAAATGCAGTTACAGCAGTGTGTGACAGGCATTTAGACTCATGAAGACTGCTGTGCTCCCCATTTCAGGGAAGAGGCACAGCTAGAGATGATATATTGTCAGCATAGAGCTAGCTACTACACGAAAGCAGCAGATTTCAAACTGAGGCCTCAGTTGAAAGCTGTGGTTTCAATGCAGTTCAGTCCAAAATAACTACTTCCTGATGGCAATTTTTAAATTTCACTTCGTAAAGTTCAATTTATCAAGAAATACTAATGTTAGGCTATTAACGAAAAACCCTGTGTAATTAATCTTTTAAAACCTGTCATACATAAACACAAGATGCAACATTTACATTTTCCCTAGTTAGCTCATTAGAAAACACAAAATCAATTACATAGCAATGTTAAATTTTAACTCAAAAACACAAGTAAAGCTGACAATTTTATTTTTTATATTCCAACTAAAGGATATACTCATACAACAAAAGGGAAATTGGACATGTAAAGTCTAGTCTATAGGCCAGAGTTGAACTAGATCATAAAACAGAAAAATCAGAAGTACTGCATTTTTTTGCAACATAAATCAGCTCACACCAGGCTGCAACAAAGTTCTAAACCCTTCCAATCTACTAGCAGTACGTGACAGAGATATTGTTATTTTAGCATTATAATGTAGTCTTTAAAAAAAGCTGAACTGAATCCCAGAGAATGCTATCAAACTGAAAGTCATGTGGAACATTTGTAAAACTGGACGTTCAGAGATATTACTGAAAATTTATTCCATGGGACAACACAGAAAAAGTAAAAATTGCAAGTTTTTTATTTCTTTACTAAGCAGCCTTCAAAATTTATGAGGAATGAAATGCAAAAAAGTTGAAACAGTTTTTCAGAGTATTCATCTGAAAGCAAACTCAGTAATGCAAGACATTCAGATTTCATTTGTTACCACTCCCCCATCTGCCATTCCATATCTATCAAAGAAAAGCCAAGCTAGGGCTGCTCCGGGTACTTCAAGTTTTTCAGTTTGGTTATGGATCTAAATTTCAGCCGTAAACACTTAAGTTTTATAGAACAAGATGCTTTTAAGCATGAAAAAATACACTGAGTATTAAAAAAAAAAATAAATCAAACAGCAAAGAGTTCATAAAATATTTATATGCAAGTGGGATCTTGAATTTGCTGCTAGAATACTCTTAGATCAAGTACTAACATTAGAACTAGAGTGGTAACAAGCCTAGAAACACATTAGGTAATTTAAATACCTAGGCTCTGAATAAACAGCTATATATGCCACTACAGAGGAAGATGGGGCCAGAAGTTATCCTAACTTGGGTAGGTAACCTGTTGAAACAGTTCCATATACCATATTCCCAGCAGCAATGTCAGTTTGAGGAGTTCCTACTTCCCACCTCGATTATTCATTTCTGTTCCTCCCTACTGATGTGGTTCTGACTTAAAAAAACCCAAAACACACCACACATTTTGAAACTTGAAGTTGGAGAGGAGAAAATGGAAAACTGTTGGACTAGATTTGACCTCCAATCCAATTCATAACATGGTCCTGCAATAATTTCCCAGGAAAACAGACAGGATGGCATTTCTGATGAACAAGCTTCAGTCAGTCTTTCAAGACATAATAGTAAGGTCTTCCATTTTCACAGTACACATGCACTGTAATACAGATTTATTCCAGTAGAGAAGATGCCCTACATGCAGCAATGAAATTTACCACACTGGAAACTACAGTTTCATAGGATGAAGAAAGTTTTATTATTAAAATGAAGCTGCAGAAGTAGGAACTACAGCCCCCAAAATCTGAAGTCTATTCTCCTTCAGCATGAATTTACTCAGCAAGATACCAGGGGTTATGACCTGCACACATGAGATCAGATGTATTGGAAAGCTTAACACTCTGAAAACAATTAATACTACTTTTTTTTGTTTTTCTCTTCAAGAGGTTACTCCCAAAAATAATTACTTCCTTTGTTTCCTATTTAAGGTAGGAAGAAAAAGCTACGTTTTCAGGACAGAAAGGAGGCATGGCAGTATGACTTAAAGGTAAATGTAAGAATAGAGCTTACAGGCAACTGTAGACTCTGTGCATTGACAAGGCTCCCAGCTGCATAGTCTGTCACTCCACATGATCTCCCCATAAAAGCATCTTTATAAGACTAAACCAGAAGTCCACCTAGCCCAGTATGCTATGCCAAACAGCAACTACCTATGTATGCTGTGGTAAAACTACAGGAACAACCACTGAGCAACTCCTACCCCTAGATTCTTCCCCATGTTCACCAGCAATGTGTGGCTTCAGGGAGGAATCAGAGGATGCCGCCACATGAATTTGCCCAATTGATTTTTGATCTGCTGTAAGTTTTCATCTGCTTGTTTGTATGTAGGCTGCACTCTAGACATCAAAGGCATGTCACATGAAATGACCCGAGATGTTTAAAAGAAGTTGAGCTGACCTCAGGGAAAAAGAAATAATGATGTTTACTCAGCACACCTTAATACTTAAAAAAAAAAAAAAAACAAAACAAAAAACAAACCCAAGATGACAGCTGAAATGAACTGCCGTACAGAAAGTTACATAAGATACATATTAGAGGTAAATGCACATTGTTTATACCAATTTATATGCCACCTTTGTGTACAAATGTAGGTCAGGGAACAAAACCCACTGTTAGAAAAGTTGAAGGCCTGGGAATACAGTAACTTAAAAAAGAATTCCCATAAAAACCACTCCCACACACCCCCTTGAGCTTCCTGCTTTCTTTTAAAATCCTGAGGCAAGTCGAAAAAAGTTGTAATCAAATGCTAAAAGAAGCTGTCCATGCAAGCAGACATTCAACAAACAGATCTGTCAGCATTATCACGTACATACAGCCCAGAAGAGGAGAGGAAGGAAGGCAAGTTCCATTTCATGAAGGCTTTCCCTGGGGTAACGATACTAGCAATGAATTCTTAGAAATAAGGTCTGATTGAACCATGGCTTGTGTTAAAAAATGACTTGTAAGTCATACCTCAACAAATCAGAAGACAATTATCAATTACTACGAACTATTAAAAAAAAAAAAAAAAAGAGCGTTCAGTTACGTCAGTTTCCTCACAAACAGTGAAGCTAAAACAGAAGCACTATGTGTTTGTATCTTGGAACATGTTCTTAGGGATCTCAGCAGTTTTTCCTGCTCTAGGCATTGAAGTTTCTGACAAAGAGTAAAAAGTCTGTAATTTCCTGCTTTGCAAAACTAACAAAACGACTGTCACTTTTTCAATCTCTAACAGGCAGACAGGAACAGATTACTGTACCTCGATGTTGGTAGTGTTTCATTAGCACAGCGAAAATGGTACCTCAGCTATGAAGGAAAGTTGGCAGCTGAATTAAAGATAAACAAAACCTAAACCCCTCAAATTCCTGAAGGCATCAACAACAAAAAGGCAATCTCTTCCCAAGGCCTAGACAGAACAAGACCAGACATTAGCTAAGAAAGATGCATTTTCATGCTCTCTCTGAAACATAAATACAAAAAGGACAGAAATTTCAATATATGCATTAAAGTTATATTTGACATAACACAGATGGCATGAAGACAAAGGTAGTTGCTAATGGAAGTTAAAGAAGGCTTCATAAGGACTCCTCCCCTTGCAGAAATGGGGAATGAAAAAACATTTTACAGGAGTCTGCATGCTTTCAGTTTCTCTTATCTGGCTACAAAAAAATCCTTCTCTCTCTCCTGTTGTAGCACACAAAAATCTCTGTGAAACTCAGTTCATGGGAGGCAGAAATCTGGAAAACAGAAGTTGGTTTCAAGTGTGGTTCTAACATCTGAGAACGTTTTATGAAGCTATTTCTTTTCTATGGATCATTACATTAAAAAAATCAAAATGGTTGGGCAATGTAGAAATATAGCTGTTTCAACAATTATAAAAAGGGAAACAAATGTGTGCACTTTTGCACTGAATTGTTATGAACAGCACAGTACACAGTTGACTGAATTTAAAGTATGTAATAGTTAAATAAACTTAGTAGGTATGATCAGCACAGAACTGAATGTTACTATACTATACGATCTGTCACAATTCAGCTTCCCCTTAGACGACTTAAGTAATAAACAATTTACTACAACAGAGCCATTCAGAACCCAACAGGAAGCATTTTGCTAGAGATCAGACTTTGTTTCCTTGCACTACAGAATACACACGCTGGGACTGTTCTTTGCAGTAAGCATTTGGTTACTTCAAATCAAGTCCACAGCAAACTCACCATCCACTAAAGATTCAGCTGCATGAGGTAAGCTAAAAAAAAAAAAAGTACAAGGCACTTGTTACCTGCAATTTATCTCAGACGACTTTTACAGCAGTATTTTTAAAAGTTCATCTAGGAGCAACAAACTCAGATCTGCATTTTTTTTTTTTTTTTTTAGGGAGAGTTGGTTTACAGTTCGCAAAATACAAATATTTCTTATAAAATTATTCTCTTTACAGCAAAAGAATTCTTGTGTAATTTACATATAATACATCTAGTTGAAAGTGGTACAGTAAAGAAAACATAACCTGATTTGGGAGATGTTACTATGTAAATAGCAGCTGGCTATTCCATCTGCAATATAGCAGCTCCAGCTTC
>JANXJC010000076.1:2940079-2956369 GCA_027564655.1 Leptodon cayanensis
GACCTGCGGACGGCCAACGGCACCCGCATCTGCGCCCAGCTCTACACCGACAACAGCCCCTACTACGACCAGTGCTGCGGGGGGTCCGCCCTCGTGGTGTACCCCGGCTCCGACGTCCCCTACATGCCCCGCGGCTGGGTCGCCACCGTCTCCTCCTTGGTGGTGGGCACCCGCTGCGAGCTGACCGTCTGGTCTCGGGCCGGCAAGGAAGGGAAGAGCCGGAGTTTCGGGGCCGGCGCGGTGCCGCGGTTGCAGGAGGTGCGGCGGGGGCTCTTTGGCGACTGGAACAACGCCATCAGGGGCTTCTACTGCCAGTGCCGTTGAGGCAGGTGGGCACAGGGCGGAGCGGGTCAACACCAGTCAACATGAGTCAGCACCAGTCAACGCAGGCCAAGACAAGTCAACATGAATCAACATGGGCCAAGACAAGTCAATGTTAGCCAATATGAGTCAATGACGTCCAACACAAGTCAACCTCGGTCAAGACAAGTCAACGTGAGTCAACGTGGGCCAAGAAAAGTCAACGTGAGTCAACGTGGGCCAAGACAAGCCAACGTGGGCCAAGACAAGCCAACGTGGGCCAAGACAAGCCAACACAAGTCAAATCGAGTCAACGCGGGCCAAGACAAGTCAATGTGAGTCCACACAGGTCGCCGTGAGTCCACATGGGTCAAGGCTGACAGATGTGGGCTGACACATGTTGATGTGGCAGTGCCACCCCCGCCTCTGCCCCCCCCCCCCGCCTCAACCTTGCACAGCTCCGAGCACAGCCAATAAAGCCTGGAGGCTGCAGCAGCTCCTGCCTCACAGGTGCTTTATTGGGGGGGAAGTCGGGTGGGGTGGCAGGCAGTGGCCCCCCAGCTATCTTTGGGCAGGGAGAAGGGGGGTCCCCACGACCATCACCCTGTGACCCCCCTCCTCTCCCAAGCCAGGACCTCAGGAGGGGTACCGGGGGGGTTCCCACACACTCAGCCCTGGGTGGGTCACACGTGTGGGCAGATGGGCACATGTTCCTCACGTCTGTATGCATCACACGTGTATGTGGGCATGCACATATGTGACCCTACAGGCACACGCTACTACCTGTGTCTGCATGCACAGGCCCCCCCGCAAAGAAACCACATGGGACACAGCTGTCTCCAAAAGGACACGTGTAATCTCCAGGGGTCCCCGTGCCGGCCCCGGGGGCACCCCATACTGCGGCGTTACAAAACGACAATATAAATAGCTTTGTGAAAAAACAAAACGGGAGGGGAAAAAAAAAACCCCAAAAGAACAAAAAACCCCAAAAGAACAAAAACGTGTTTGGAAGGGGTGGGGGGGGTGTTAAGGACCCCAAATCAGTAGTGTGGCCGCAGGGCCGTAGTGTTGGGGACACGTGTCATCCCCCCCCAGAGATGCAGGTGGTGGCCCGACCCTGGGGCTGGATAGGGATAAAAAAAGGGAATTTAAAGGAAAAAGTAAGGGGGGAGATGTCCCAAACCACTCCCCAGGGTGGGGGCGACACCGGGTCCAGGGTGGGATAAGCCCCCAGCCCCAAATCTCTGCCGGGAAGCAGGGGGGGGACACTGGGATGGTGTAACTGCGTGGCCTCGCCGTTGGCCCTGCGCGGAGCGTCGGAGAAGTCA
Organism: Leptodon cayanensis; assembly: GCA_027564655.1. Lineage (NCBI taxonomy): Eukaryota > Metazoa > Chordata > Aves > Accipitriformes > Accipitridae > Leptodon > Leptodon cayanensis. The sequence goes on from JANXJC010000076.1 coordinate 2,941,708, forward strand.
TCAAAACCGAGCCGTCCCCCCTCCCCGGCTGCTCCCCGGCTCAGTAGTACGGTGCAGGGGGTCCATGACCCCGCCAGCGCCCCAACAGTAGCGGCACAGTCACGAATCCAGTTACGAGGCGACGGTGAGGGCGAGGAGGGTGCCGGGGTGGCCGCCGGCACTTCCAGCTCCTCACCGCATGCGGTTTTGGCGCATGAGGGGGACGATGCAGGAGGGGGGCCCCACTTTGCCCAGGAAGGGGTGCTTCAAGAGTTCGCTGGCAGTGGCCCGCTGCACCGGGTCCCGCACCAGCATGCGGTCGAGGAAGCCTTTGAGGGAGGGTGAAACCTGCAGGGAGGGAGCAGGGCAGCCATCAACAACGTCCTGGGGCAGGTAGACACGTCCCAGGGGACCTCAGGGAGCCCCCAGAAGGTTTTCCCCCTCCCCAGGATGCCCTGTTGCCCCCCCCTTTACCTTGTGCACGTTTTTAAGCTTGGGGGGCAGATTGTCTCGGATCATCTTCATGGCCTTTAACGGCGGCTCGTTAAAATAGGGCGGCTCCCCATCGACCATCTCGATAACCATCACACCCAGGGACCAGATATCCACCTGCGGGGTGGGGGGGACACGGTAAAGCCAGGGGTTAATTCAGGGGTGAGGCCATCCTACGCCCCCAAACCCGCCCTGTGCCCCCCAAACCCACAGCACGCTCACCTCCGGGCCATAGGGCAGGCGGGAGATGAGCTCCGGCGCCATCCAGTACGGGGTCCCCACCAGCGACTTCCGTCGCGGCACCTCCTTGTTCACTTGGGCGCAAAACCCGAAATCGGAGAGTTTCACCTGAAAAGCCAGGGAAGAAGGGCTGCCACCGCATTTCAGCTGGCCGGGAGGCTCTGTACCCACCACCGCCATGCCCCGCCGTGGCGCTTACCCTGCCGTCGTGCGTGAGGAGGATGGAGTCGCTCTTGATGTCGCGGTGGATGACGCCCTGCGCATGGAGGACGGAGAGGGCCTTCAGGACGGCCAAGCAGATGGCCGCAATCTGCTCCTCGTTCATCCTATGAGCCGACGGAGAGGGTGAGAGGCGAGAGCCAAGTGTGCCAGGGTGGCGGATGACCCCAGTGCCGAACCAGTGAAGGGGGAACACACGTGGGGGTCCCCGGGACGTACCTGGTGTGCGTGACGATGTCAGTCAAGGCGCCACCCTCCAGGAACTCCATCACCACCCAGAGCTCATCGCCCACCAGGTAGCTGTTGTACATCTTCACCACGTTCTCGTGCTGGTAGTCCCGCATGATCACCACCTGCCGAGGGGAGACTACGATTGAGCCCCCCCACAGCGCGCAACACCCGAAAGCGGGTCCCTGAGGGGGTCCCTGCTTTGCCCCACCTCGTTAAAGAGCAGCTCGCGCCGCTGCTGCTTGCGCAGGTCCATCTTCTTCACGGCCACCAGCTTGCCGGTGCTCTTGACAGTGGCGATGCAGACGATGCCGGTGGAGCCCTCACCGATCTTGATGAAGTTGTCCAGGTACGTGCGGGGGTCTCCGGGATCTACCACCATCTGCAGGGCCGCCCGAAATTGCTCGTGGGAGACACGCTGGGGCTCATGTTGGGGCGAGCGGGGCTGCTGCGGCCCCGCCGGGGGCGGCGGGGGGCTGGTGGGCAGCTGGCGAGCAAGGTGGGGATCCAAGGCGTGCGGGGTGAGGCTGGGATGGGGCGGCTCGGGGTTTTTGGAGCATGGTGGACCGGGGGGGTGGGCTCGGGAGGAGCCGGCACCGCTGCTCACCAGCCCGTTGGATGCCACCTCTTGCAGTCGTCCCGGCCGGTGCTCTGCCTGCAAAGAGATGGGAGGAGAGGGACATCAGCCACCAAAACCCCAGGGGAGTGCACGGCTGGAGCTGGGATTTTGCCGCTGTCCCCAAAATGCTGGGTGCCAACCCTGCAGCCTCCAACCAAGTGAGTGGCAGAGGCATTAGCAGGGCCGGGTGCTGCCGAAGGAAAGGTTTGCGCTAGACAGGCTTGGAAGGACCAAGGAAGGGGGAAGAGGAGACCACGGAGGAGCCAGTGGCCACTTCGGAGACAAGGATGGGGCCGGTGCTGCAAGGAAAGCATGGAGTGCCCGCGGGGCCGGTGGTCTTCGGCATGTGCCAGTCCTACCGGTCTTAATCAGAGTGCAGGAGCCCGTTAGCTGGCACTTGCTTAGGAAGTGGAGGAGAGAGGCTGCTTTTCTAGGAGGTGGAGGAGAGGCAGAGCAAGGAAAAGCTCCCCTGGGCTGAGCAGCCAGGGGAGGAGAGGTTGCTGCCAAGCAGATCTGGTCAGAGCGGAGGGGAACAGGGGGGAAACCTTTACCTGTGAACCTGCACCCCTGCCGGGGTTGGTCTCAGCCCGCGGGTAGGTATTAAAAGGCCGTCCCATCTGCTGAGCAGTCTTCATCACCCCTTCAGAGATGGGGATGTTGGGAGTCCGGATATTGGGCCCAGAGAGCAGGCGTTTGTCCCGGGGGGATTGTGGGCTGGTCTTGCCGGCATAGGTGGATTTGGGGCGCTTGTCAGAGGGCTCGGGGCGCTCCCGCCACACCACCTGGTCGGCCAGCTCGCTGTAGTCCCTGTCAGCGGGGTAGTCCCGCTCGGCCGGGGTTTTGGGGTACTCAGGAAGGGGCAGGTGGCTGCTGGCGGGGGGAGCAGGTTTGGGGCCGGGTTCCTGCCCACGGGGCTGCTGGTGGTGGTGGTGGGCGTGCTGGTCCTCCCTCTCCCGGGGTCTCTCCTTGCCCTGCTCTAGCTCGCTCCTGGCCCCATGATGGCTTTTCTCCTTGCTCCTGCCAGCATCCTCGTGCGGCCGGGCAGCGGCTGGGCCCTCGGAGAGGCCATTCTCCTGGTAGAGCTGGTCACGGCAGGGCAGGAAGGGGGGGCTGTCCCTGCGCAGAGAATTGGAACAGGACACGGACATGTTCTCAAACTCGTCCAGCAGCCAGGTCAGGGAGCCGTCCTTGGCGGCTTTGCTGCCCCGCACGATGGTCTTTGAGCAGGACGTGGGACGGGAGGCGGACAGGAACACAAAGCACAAACAGAACAAAAGAAAAAGAAAAAAAAAGGGAAGAAAATAAAAAAAAATGAAAATGAAATGCCTGGTGGTGACGGGGACACGGCTCACACAGAGGGGATGTGGGGAGGGAAGGGGATGGGGTCTCCAGCGGTTGGTGCCGATGCCACCTCGGTCCAGTTGAGTGCCGGGAGGTGGCTGAGCCCAGCGGGGCCATGCAGCCTCATGGAGGAGGACACTTGAGGCTGGGAGAGAGGGGAGGGGGCTCTGCCTTTCCCCAGCAGCCCCAGGCCCAACGAGGATGTTTCTAGGTACTAAAATAACAGGGCTTTCCCTTGGGGAGCTGGAGCCAGCCTCGTGCCTCTCCTCCAGGATGGGCCAAGTGCCCCAAGAGGCAGCAAGCACCCAAGAAGCATTTGGCCAGACCCAGTCCTGCTCAGGGGGCTCATGGGTAAGGGACTGGGGGGCTGCTGGCAGCATCTCATCCTCTGGATTGTGCCCAGGGGACTCTGTCTGTCCCCAAAACACCATTATTAGTAACTGTGCAGAGGCAGCAGGTTTTGTTCCTGGCTGGGGTCCAGCCCCAGCAAAGCTCTGGGGCAGGCGCTGGTCCTCCTCCCCTCAGTGTCATCGGCCCATGGAGGAGGGAGAGGAGATGCAGGAGGTGAGGGCAGACAGAGTTCATTTAGCCAAAGGTTAATGAGCCTGTCCTGAATGCCGCCTCGGAGCAAAGGGGAAGAGCAGAGCAGGTAAAAATGAAGCCTGATGCCAGAAGGCAGGTCCCAGCCAGGCAGGACACCCAAACTGGGGAACTGTGGGCTGCGCAGGGAGGGTTCCCCCAGCTCCCAGTATCAGACTGGCTGGAGTGGGGAGGGACATGCCCCGTTTCTCAGCTCTCAGGGAGGGATCTGCACCCTCGTGGACTTGAGCCTCGGAGGGCACGACCATGCAGCAAGAGGTGAAGGGATAGTGGGAGCCATCCCATCCCCATCCCCTAGACCTCTTGCCTTCCTCTGAAGAGGAGGATGCCTTCCCCTGCAGCAAGCACCTCCGCACAGGGTGAGCGAGCACAGCACACCGTCCTTGGCTATTTATATCCCCTCCTCTTCCTCCTCCTCCTCCTCCCACCGCCTTGGGGAGAAGGTTATTTCCTTGACAGGCGAGCCGAGCCTGTACCTCCACAACAAACCCCAGCTGCGTGGGATGCAGCGGCTCCCAACCACGAGCCATGGGGCTTGGCAGCACTGAGGGGCCCCACCGGTTTTGGCATCTTTTTGGGTCAGCAGAATTGCCCAGCTGGCTTCGCTCGGAAGGGCTGCAGCCAGAGTTACTCACGGCTGCTGGAGCCGCCCCATTGTCCGGGGCAAACCAGCCGAGCGAGCGAAGCCGCTGGCTGCGCAGGAACGCCAGTGCTGGGCATGCTGGTCGCACCGTGGCCAGTGCTGGGGACTTTAATTAGGGTGAAGGTGGAGGAACAGCAGAGCTGGGACACGGGGGTGGTGTGGGTGTCCTCAACCGAGGGGAGCAGACAAGCCAGACTTTAAAAAAACAACATAATGGCAGCTTGGGGAAACACAGGCATGGGGAGGGGATGAGATGGGAAGGAACAGACACTGTTTTTCCCTGGCATTTTCCTGTAGGGTGGGTTTTTTCCAGCTGCTGGGAGGATGCGGGAGAGGTTTTCACACCGTGTGGGTGGCAGCTGGGTGGTCCCCGTCGCGCACAGCCCTGCACTGAGCGGGAAAGGGGCAGGCAGTCGGCCGTGGGGATGCCAGGGCCGCCTGCATGGGTTAGAGACCAAACTGCCACCTTACCTGCTCCGTGGCACCCCGGGGAGAGAGCATGGAGCCCAAATTATCCCCAGCCTGGCTTTCTGGCCCCTAAAGCAGGATCATCAGCCCAAGCAGTATCATCAGCCCTCCCCGAGAGGGCAGAGGCCATGCTGGCAGAGCTGCCTACCTTCTCTGAGCCGTGCTGGATGGCAGTGATGCAGACAGGGTCCACCAGCGGCTTGGGGCGCTTGGCCGACTCCTCGATGATGCCCTGCCATTGCCGTGGCAGCCCTGTGAATTTCTGCTCTTGCTGGTCGTAGCCGGTGTGGACACGGTGCTCAAAGTTGGAGGGAGCAGAGATCTCGATGCGTTTCTTCTTCTTGCTGAACATGGTGAGGCCGGCTAGAAGACCTGAGGGGCAAAGAAGAAGGACAAAAATGAAGTCTGGAGGAGGAGGGAGAGGTGGGCAGTGCACCAGTGGCCTCAGCAAGCCATAAAACGAACAGCCCCTTCTTTAGAAACTGACCTTGCTCTCTGGCAAAATAATTACTTGCCACGCATGTGCCAAAAAGGAAACACCTTGAGTGACTGCAAGCCCTGCGCTTCGTTAGGCTGCTCCCGGTCCAGGCGGGTTATTATAGCCCACCTGACCTCGCAGCTGCATTTGCAATCCCCCACCAGTCCTTCTCATCCCCCATTTTTTCCGCTTGTTTGAAGATGCATTTGCAGGTCCCTCCTGCCTTTATTTTTTTAATGCGAAGGCAGCGATTGCAAACCAGGGCAACCAAGGGAGCTTTTCAGGGCTCCAGGCTGCCCGCCTGTATAACGCATGAGAAAATTCCCTGCAATGAGCTTCGGCTCCTCAACCTGCCGTCCTTCTTTGTCACCACCTGGGTGGGCAATTTCCTCAGCTCCTCTTCTTCCAGCCGTTCCACAAGCAGCTTCCCCTGACACGCTGTGTCCCAGCACCCAGGGGTTTAGGGCTGATCTCGCAAGCGTTTCAGAGCACTGCAATTACTCTTGCGCTGGTTTGGAGCCAGAGTTTAGCAACTGTCCCCCCAAGGGTTTCAACCAACACATTGCAGCCTCCTTGGGGCAGAAAACACCCACTTGGACACACAAGGGAATCAGCAGGTATTTGTCATTATAGTGAAGTTCAACACTAGCAGCTGAACAGCCACCTAAGGGTGAAACACTGATCCTGCAGTGCTCTGGGCTCATTAGCAGGCCACAGACGAACCCAAAGCAACCCCTTGCAGTGTCTTCTCCTGGCTCCCCATCACCAGCTGCCCTGAAGTGACAGGGAACCGGTTGGATAGGGAGCGGCGCGGAGGTCTGCCCAAGCCCAGCAGGCAGGTGGACAGGTCCCTAGCCAGGACCTGAAGCAAAATCTCCCTAATTAAAGGTGTTTTCTCAAGCACATGGGACGTGTTGCCAAGATGGGGACGGTGGTGTTCACATGCATCCCTGCATTGTGGAACAACTTTGCTTACGGTCACTGTCTTCCAGATTGAGATCCTGTTTTGGTCCCTGGTGACTGATCCTGTGAAGTTCTCCATGAAAAGAAAGCCGGCAGCGTGCAGCACCTGTCTGAGAGGTAGCGGAGGGGTCTGGGGTGCTTTTGGTGTGACACTAAAGCAGGCGCAAGTTTCCTCAGAGCCTCCGTGGGGGCCATGCATCCCGGCTCAGCCCCGGGAAGCACCGTCGCCTCCGTGAATCACGGGACCACACAGGCTTGGATTACTAACGCTTGTCCTCACTGCAAAGGCATTTCCAAGCCCAGCTGGGGCTGGACTCTGCTTCCTTCCCCCGCAACTGCCGGGCTTTCGCCCGTCCTGGAGGTGAGATAACACTGCTGCCAGGAATTCGGCAGCTCACACGACCCACGGAGACGGTCGGGGATGTCCTTCTCTCCACAACTGTTTCGGTTGTCTTCCTGAAGCCATAAAGGGGTGGCAGGAGGCAGGGGTCTTCTCCCCTCTGGGATAATCCTGCTTCGTTCCCCTTGTCTTTGCTTCCTCTCCACCGTAACTCGCACAGGCATTATGTTTCTTCCAGGAGAAGGGAAGTTTTGGGAGCCCCAGTCTCGCAGACATTTTTCTGTGTCCCTCCTCTCTTTGATGTAATGCTCCTAAATTTAAAAACTAAGCAAAAAACCCTCCCGCAATTAAAAGCTAGAAGATTTAAAAAAAAAACAACCCACAAGGTGCAACAAGGAAAGCAAGCTGGTAGTGAACGCAAGCCCGGGCAGTCCAGCGACACCCGGGAAAAGGTCATTTCGCTGGACGTTGGTGACTAACACTGTTCCTTAAATCTTTAGGTATAAGGGTGTCATCTGAAACCACTTTCAAGTGTGGTTTTAAGGCAGCGTTTTAAGTTACAAGCTGAATAAACCGGCAAGAAAAACAGCCTGACCTGCAAAAAGCCGGGCGCGCAGATGTTCAGCCTGAGCGAGAACAACAGACTGTTTACTCAGGCACTTAAATACAGGTCGAGGAGCCTAAAATACAAGTCAAGGCTGCTGAAACTAAACTTAGCAGCATGGCCAGCACATTTTCAGCATGAAATTCAAACCCAGTTTTCGCTGAACAAGTTATACAGTTTCCCTTTGCAAGCTGAAAAGACAAAGCCACCTAATGCAGCCAGTTTCCTTTATTTACTTTATTTTTCTAATTATTTACAAGTTTTGTTCATTCACGGTGTATTTGAGACTATCCCTGAACGCATCTCAGTCTCCCAGGATGAAGAGCCGTGGCTGCGGAGGAAGCCTGGCCCCAGGGTGGACCCCCACGCCAATTTTCCTGGTGTAAACACCCACAGCCAGGCACAATAGAGGCTTGTTTACACCGTCCAAACGCCCGCATCCTTTCAAGCTCAAAGGTACATCGATCCTGCCCAGCGGGAGCTCGGCGCACTGGCAAGCCTCCCCTAAATCAACAATTTCAGGCTGGTTTTTTGAATTGTTGCAATAGTTTCTGCAGAGGAGCAGATCCTGGAAGTCACCACAATCCTGCTCCTCCCGACCCGGAAGGGGAAAGGAAAAAATTTCTGAGTTGCAGTAAAGAGAAAAAAAAGAAATCAAGCTTTAGATGGATACCACCACACCCAGGGCTAAAGCAAGAGCACTCGAGAGCGACCCCTCGCTCTTGTGCATCATGGCTCGGCTGATATTCCAACCAGGATGAGAGCCCGAGAGAAACAGGTTGGAGCTATTGGACCCTATTAAACACCAGCAGGAGTCGAGGGTAAAGATTAGCAACTGAAAATGCTCCTAAAGCAGCTTAAGGACCTTAAACTCTGATTTCCTCCCCCCCGCCCCCGCCATTAAATACCTGCCGAGCGTCCTCTGGGTCCAGCCCCTATATACACATGGGGTGCCAGTGGTCGGTGCAGTGAATGCAGAACAAGGGGTGAGCGAGAAAAGCGTCCCCTTGCTGAAACACCCTCGCCGCAGCCTGGAAAGACCGGTAGCGCCGGCTATTTCCACCTCAGCACTCCGGCTACTGATGGCAACACCAGCACCTGCCCGCCGGCAGCGGCATCGAGAGCTGCCAAGTCTGCCGGTGGTTGCCAAAACCAGCTGATCTCCGTAACTACCGCCTTGTTCTGGACTCGGTGGATAACAGAGCTCGGTTCACAGCCGCTGCCGGGGATCTGCTGGCACTTGGCGAGCCGTGGTCCAGGAGGTGCTGTAATTAATGGGGGTCAGATGATGCTTTTAAACGGGTTCCTGCTCGAGTGCGAGCCCCAGGTGCCCATACACCGATGCTCCTCACCTTAGGTGTATGCGCCAGGGAGAGAAGAGGACGAAGCTGCAAATTAACCCACCTTTCACTTGCCTGAAACCAGCAGGTCGGTGCTTTCATGTGAGAAGCAGCTTGGGCTTTAAAACATCAAAAAAAGTACCAAAAAATCCCCTCTCCGAGGACACAGAGTGCCAGAACCAGGGGAACGCCACCACGGGGATGAGCCTACCAAGCTACGGTGGTGCGAGGCTCTCACCATGTCCAGCTCCAGCCCTGCGTCTCGCTGGCAAAAGCCCGCTGGCAGAGGAAAAACCAGTTTTTATTTGTTTGTTAGTAAAAGCAGGTGGCTGGGAGGAAGCACACCCCTCCCACACGGGATGGGGGACATGGAGGCAGCCGAGTAAAACAAACCCGAGGAAGCCTGGCATTTTAGGCCACTATTTAAGGTTTGTTTATTTAACTCCTTCGTTTCTCCAGTTTCAGAAGGAGCAGTGCCATCCTGCGGTGCCCAAACCCAAAACGAGCTCGCCAGGAAGATTTTGGGGAGACACTGTGGCTGGTGGGATGCGATTTGAGCATGACCTTTAGTACCTAACCCCACTGGCTGGTTTCACAGTGGTTGGTGCCTGGGACCAGGCTAGAAACAAGCTGACAAAATTTGAAAGGGGACTGAAGTCAGTCGAGAGGCTGAATCCTGGGGGAGCTGGGTGACACCCCCACCACTATGCAAACTGTCCCCATCCCGCAGAAGGGGCACAATCCTGGGACACAACCAGGGACTCAGGGACAATGCCAAAATCCTGCTGCGGGCACGGGGAGAGCGGCAGGGCCAGGGCTGCCATGAGGCGAATCCATTTTTCCCACTTTCGCTGCCTTCGGGTGGTGATTGTGGCTGTTTCCTTCTATTTTAGTCTCCTGAATCTGCTTCCGACAGGCTGCCTGGTGCGAAACTCAACAGCTCCCAAGACAATCCCTTTCTCCACACAGGAAATCCCAACTCCGGTGCTCCGGCATCCCACCACGTCCAAGGGGTCCACAAAGGCATTCCCTCCTTTCCAGCTTTCCCAATCTTTGAGGTTTTCTGAATAAATCCCCGATCCATTAGCAAAGGTTTTCTCTGCCTGGATGCCTCCACCTCCATCTTGGTCTCCCTTTAAAAAATGGAGGGAATCCCATATATTTGTGATCCCCCATTTTACCTGCTCACCCCAGGGGCCTGACATAGCCGCTCTCTGGCTGTCTGCAGCACAACCCAGCACCGGCTTGGGCTGGCTTGAATCCTGAACTGCACTGTGCACAGGTGTGCACATTAATTAGGGGTAAACGAAGGTGTGAACGTGCAGCCAGCAGGTTTACAGGATTCCCAAGCCAGGAAAACTTCACCTTGTAGACCCCGATGGCTAAAAAGTAACCCCGGGGTGGGTGCTTTTGTTCAGTTCATCCTTTTACAGTCACAGCAAGCATCACATCAGCTTCCCGTAGCTTCTCGCCCAGGCAGACTGCTGCTGTTTTGGTGAGGAACAGACGTTTCACGCCATCCCTGTGGCAGGACTGCGCCCGAAAGGAAAACCAAGGCTGGCCCCTCCTTTCACCTGCACCCGTTGCTCCCAAACACCACCTTCCTTCGCGCAGGATCCTTCCTTGCATGAAGAGCCTTTGTGGAGAATCGCTGCGTGGACAGAAGTCCAGTTTCTGGATGGCAAAGGGTCTCCTGGTTTGGGGAGATAAATCGCTAAACTTTGAGCTGGATGTTTAAAAAACGCTCACTTTGTGTTTGACTGCAGGGAAGTCTAAGGAAAATAAATATACCTGGAGGATATACATCAACCCGCGCACCGGAAGCTGGAGCATCCGAGTGCCTCAGGACCCTGCTAGTTAAGCTAATCAGCCTCCAAATCTACATTGGCTTTGCAAAAAATAATCCTTTTGGGGCTGGCTGGGGGAAAACAGGCACCGCAAAGGGGCAGGGGGGCCGAGCCGAGCCTGGAGGAGGTCTCGATGGTGGGATGGGACTCTCTGCAAAAGGAGGAAGGGGTTAAGAGCGGGTTAACATCTCCCCCACGTTCCCCCCTCTTGGCTAGATACTCGCCTCCACCAGAGCTATGCACATTCCTCAGCCCTGTCCTAGCCCAGGTCAGATTCCCTTTATCTCTGCTTTGTTTAATTAGTCAGCCATTAACTAACGCTTCTAGCAGCCCTGAGTAAACAAAAAGGCAGAATATTCTCCATTGCTGACAAACACCCCGAAACCTATGTTATCACTGGCAGGGAGTTTGCTAGCAGCTTTCAAATGAAAAATAAAGGGTGGGGAGCTAACAAAGGTGCATGCAGGCAATTTGTTCCCTTGCATAAAATCTGAAACTGATAGATTTGAATGTCCATTGGCAGGAGAGTGTCCTGCCATTAGCATGGACAAATGGCACACATATTTAACAGATCCCCAGCAGGATCCAGAAGCAGCGTCCCGTTTGTCCCTGTGCCTAAGAATAAATCTCTGGTGCAGCTGTACGTGGTTCACACACTTGCCTCCTCTTTAAACACGTTGGGCCCAGCAGAATAAATATCTGGTCCAGCCACTGCTGCTCCCCGGAGCGGCAGAAAGGGGCTGTTTGTCTTGCAGCCGCACCATGTTCGCATCCCAGAGCTGGTCTCCCTACCTCAGGCTCTGCAAAGAGACTTTCTGCCTGATGTAGGTGAAGTTTGGATTTTGAGACACAATTTTAGCTGAGGGCGCTCAGAAGTTGGATAAATTACGTGGTGCTTGAGGAAAAAAAAAAAACCCAAACCCACACAAAGGGGGGTCTGGAGTCCTGGCTGCCCCCAGCATCAGCTCAGCTCACCGAGAGCCTCCTCCGAGGTTCAGAGGAGCCCACGGGACGCCCAGGAGCAAGAGGAACCCCCGGGTGCCCGCGCTGTCACCCACTGCACCCATTCACAACCAACTCTGGCATTCAGGTCTCCTCTTCAGGCCAGGTCAGGGTCGGACATAAGGGGTTTTAGGGGGGTCTTACAAACCCCCAAAGCCTCGTTCCCACTGTGCCAGCAGGTAGCTGGCTCTGGGTGACATTATTTCCTCCTCTTGATTCCAGGCAAGAACAACCTTTTGCTTGCCCCCAGCTGGGAAGCATTAGCCAGCGACCAGCCCTTCCACACCATTAACCTGCGTGCCAGCTGTGGCCGAGCAGGACGCCCTGCCAAAGGGATATTCAGTTTTTAAAGTCCAAACCCTGTGTGTGGCACAGATGTTGGGGTTCAGTTTTCCCCTGCTTGCTCGGTTTTCAATTTTTCCCCTTTTCCTTCCCATGCAAACACGCTCACCCCTACGCGCAAGGAAAATGAGAGTCCCTCCCATCTTCCTTGCCAGAAATAACTCCGCTTCCCCCCGAAACACCGGCCTCACCTCACAGCGCCGCTAATGAACAACAGACCTGCTTCAGCCAGCAAGATGGAGAGATCCCCTGTTGCTCCGCGCGTCTCCAACAGCCACCCAACCCGGCTCAGGCTCAGAAAGGGAATAAACCTCCTCTGAGAGCCTCCCCCTCGGTGCTCCCCCCTCCCAAAACACCCTGGTTAAAACTCACAAAAAAAACCAAACATAAAAATCAGCCAGACTCCGCATTACTCACCTTCACCATCCTCCTTCTTCCTGCAAGCCAGAGGGGGAGGAGGGAGAGAGATCGCCCCAAGCCCTCACCCCGAGAGAGTCGTGGGGACTGAGGAACCCCCCCCAAACCGTGAAAGGGTGGCCCCTTGTGGGGCAAAGGGGGCTGGGGGGGGTCACAGCTCACTCTGGAGGCCGGCAGCTCCGGGCCAATGCTCTGGGCCAGCGGCAGAGCTTCCAACTCCTGACGCTGCAAACTCCAAAGCGCCTCCCCCAGCACCAGCGAGCGATGGGCGGACGAGTGCAGGATGGGGGCCGGGATGTGGGGAGACCTATGGATCAGGGCAATCTGCCATCAGGTCCCCAAGCCAGCCGGCGTCCACAGTCCCAGACCCCCCCCACCTGGTTCCCGGACCTCGACGGCCGCTCCCGGTCCTGTGGGGGACACGATCACTGCGTACGGAGGACCTGGCCAACGCGGTGGTCCTGGCACACAGCTCTCCCGACTGGTGCTTTCTCCCCCTCCCCGCCACAGTGCTGACTTTCCCAGCTTCACGTACTTCCCAACCTGCTCTTATTGCCCTCCAGAACCGGTTTCGCAGGCAGACGCTCCTGCCGCTGGGCTCCCATGGGCTCCAGGCTTGCACCGGGACGGCCGGACTTTCCTCTCCTTCATCCTCCGGCGGTTGGATGCCAGGGACGGATTGGGACAGGGGAGAGCAGCGTGGTTAACCCCGGCGTAGCCCAAAAGGGGTCCAGGGAGGCAAAGCTGCTCACTGAGCAAAGCTCGTCCTGCTCGCTTCCCGCAGTGGTGAGTCCCACTCCGAAGTCAGCAACCGAAATAACAGCTTGCCGCTGTCTCCGCGCGCCCAACACAGTGACTAACACTGGCGTTACGGCCCCGCGATATAACAGGCGTTATTACCATTTTCCAGGACTGGGAGCGCCGCTGCTGTTGAACTCTCGCCCACGCCGCAAGGCCGGTAATCCGTTGAGAGAGCACGGAGCGAGGAATAGCCGGGAGAGGAGATGGCAGGGTGGCTGCTGCGAGGCTCGGAGGGGTTAAAGACGAAGCTTGCGAGAAGCGGAGCAGGAATAGAGGAGATTTGAGCCGGGAACCAATGAGGCAGCAACATTTGAAACAAAGCAGCCAGTCAAGTGCCCCTCCGGGTGGCTGGGGATCAAGAGACGGGGAAGGAAGGAGAGGGAAAGGGCAGGCGAGAGCCGGCAGAAAACCCGCTGGCCATCCCGGCAGGAAGAACCAGCCCTCCCAGCCCGGGTAACGTCCCCCGGTCAGGGTAGCAGCCCTTCGCCATGCCGCGCTTCCAGCGTGCCTCCCTCCCACTGTACGTCCCCTCAGTGCGTTCACCCAGCTGTCTCAAGAGCACCTAAAAGCGTGTCCGTGCCCTGGGGTGTGGGCACAGAGCATGCCGGTGAAGCGTGCCCATCGGCGGGGACTGCTGGCACACGCTGGTGCTGCAGTAACCAAGCCCCTCACGGCTGGGACTGGCAACCTGCAGCCCCAGCTCCTGTGGGTTTTGCTGGTTTTAGGACCCCTTGTTAAGATACGTGACCCCTGAAGCCTGGCCAGGGGACTCTAGGTGTGATCTGGACCCTCTGTGTGAGGATGAGCTGAGGAGCTCCTCACCTGGGCATCGAAGCCTCACCTAAGGGTGAGGATCACAACTCCGCTGCCTAAAGCTTCTGCCTCTTCCACCATCTTCCGGCTGAAAGAGAGCGATGCCTTTTCCTAAACGAAAGCAGCACTAATTGGTGGGTCCCGTGAGGTAGCGTGCACTCTCCAGCTCGCTCGCTGCGAGGAGGAACAGTGTCCAAGCCCTCTCCGGCACAGAAAAGCAAGGCTTTGATGTCAGTGTGCATATTTCACTCCTCTCTTTTCTTTCCTTCAGTGTTTGCTCAAACACCCTTGAATTGGCCTGATGAGCTGGCGAATCTCGCAGACAAATTTGGGAGGTTTGCCCGGCATTGCAAGTCAACTGCAGCCCGCCGTGCCAAGCACCTAAGCAGCTGCGAGCCTCCACCACGCACAGTCCACCCCATCGGCGTTTGCCAGGAAGGTGCCAGACCACGAACTGGGCAGTGAGGGCGAGACGGAGGAGAGCAGCAGGCACCTGTGGGTGATAAGAGTTGAGCCACCACGGCTTAGCCTCTGCCAATTCCATCCAACGGAGCCCGATGATGTCTCGCAGCTGAGAAGGTCTTATTTTTATTCAAATGCCTTTTACAAGTAGGGAGGGTGGGTAAAAAAACCACAGTCAGGAATGTTAATAATTTATCATGGTTTACAACAAGATTGCTTACTTCCCATTTGCACTAATTTTCCTCGTGTTTATTCTCTTTTAGAATATTCATGGATCAAAATATCTTCTGCACCACCATCGGACTGCTAATTGGCGCTTGGAAGCTTTCCTAGAATCTCATCAGAAGCATGTGGTGTCCAGGGGGAAAAAAAATAATAAAAAAAGATCATCAGATGAAGACTAACCTCTCCCACCACTTTTCTT
>JANXJC010000076.1:3113066-3123080 GCA_027564655.1 Leptodon cayanensis
GAAGTGAAGTGAAGTGAAGTGAAGTGAAGTGAAGTGAAGTGAAGTGAAGTGAAGTGAAGTGAAGTGAAGTGAAGTGAAGTGAGGTGAAGCAGAATATTTCAATTATCTTCAATAATTGGTGCTGTGAGACAACTGGACAGACAGTGGGGTTATAACCTTCCGGCTCCTTGGGCTGCCTGGGTGGATACTGAGCCTGGCCCCAGTGTGACGTGGTGGAAGCCACAACTAGAAGACCACGATGGCTCGAGGGCTGCAGAAGCTGACGGCCTTTACAATGAACCCCTGAGATGGCGGTCCATCGGAAGGAAGAGAGGGTAAGGACGATCCTAAGGGGCAAAGGCAGGTCAGAATCATAAGAAACTAAGGGAGGAACACCCAACTGAGGTGAAATGAGGGAGGAAATCCCAGCTGCTGGCCCACGCAGATCCAATGACCCTTCCCATGTGGCCAAAATTTTTGCAATTAATAGTAGTAAAAGCCCTCGTATACCATGAGTGACCAATAGATATTCTCTTTACTCATAGCCAGAGGAGTCTCACTATCGATGATTAAAGCAAAGGACGATCCTGGCTTCATCCAGAAACCTCAAGAAAGGGTTTATCTAACAAGGAATTGCCAGAAAAAGACAACAATTCCCAGTAGCTAGGATGAAGTTAAGCCCACCGAATTCAAGAACGCGAAGACCCACAGCAGTGCTTGGGCTCTTAAATATATTAGGCATGGATATATTAAAAGTCCAACCCCATAAATACTTTATTTGGCACTTGGATGCCAAACCCTCAGATTCAAAACTCGACAGTCTCTACACATAAAATGCCAACTGAGGGCTCGACCATCTGTATTGGCTTTGTGTGGCAAGTTTTCGGTAGCGGCAGGGGGTGGGTTACAGGGGTGGCTTCTGTGAGAAGTTCCTGGAAGCTTCCCCTGTGTCTGACAGAGCCAATACCAGCCGGCTCTAAGTTGGACCCGCTCCCAGCCAAGGCCAAGCCAATCAGTGATAGTGGTAACGCCTCTGGGATAACATTTTTAAGAAGGGAGAAAAAAAGTTGTTGGGACAGACAGAAACGGCAGCAAGACAGAGACTGAGAACATGTAAGAGAAACAACCGTGCAGACCCCCAGGTCAGTGCAGAAGGAGGGGAGGAGGTGCTCCAGGCGCCGGAGCAGAGATTCCCCTGCAGCCCGTGAGGAAGACCATGGTGAGGCAGGCTGTCCCCCTGCAGCCCAGGGAGGTCCACGCGGGAGCAGGGGGGTGCCCGAAGGAGGCTGTGACCCCATGGGGGACCCACGCTGGAGCAGTCTGTGCCTGAAGGACTGCAGCCCGTGGGAGGGACCCGCGCTGGAGCAGTTCGTGAAGAACTGCAGCCCGTGGGAAGGGCCCACGTTGGAGAAGTTCGTGGAGAACTGTCTCCCGTGGGAGGGACCCCACTCTGGAGCAGGGGAAGAGTGTGAGGAGTCCTGCCCCCGAGGAGGATGAAGCGGCAGAAATAACGTGTGATGAACTGACCGTTAAACCCCATTCCCCGTCCCCCTGCGCTGCTGCGGGGTGGTACGTAGAGAATCCGGGAGTGAAATTGTGCCCGGGAAGAAGGGAGGGGTGGAGGGAAGGTGTTCTGAGATGTGGTTTTATTTCTCATTACCCTGCTCTGGTTGATTGGTAATAAATTGAGTTAATTTTCCCCAAGTTGAGTCTGTTTTGCCCGTGACAGTAATTGTTGAGTGATCTCTCCTGTCCTTATCTCAACCCACGAGCCCTTTGTTATATTTTCTCTCCCCTGTCCAGCTGAGGAGGCGGGAGTGATAGAACGGCTTTGGTGGGCACCTGGCGTTCAGCCAGGGTCAACCCGCCACACCGTCTTTTCATGACAGGTTGCAGTTAAATTACCTAAAAGCAGCCAGGATTAAAGAAGGGACATCCCAGACCATGTGGCCTCGTGCTCAGCTATAAGAGCTGGGGGAGGAAGGAGGAAGGTGGTCACCGTTAGGTGTGATGGAGCCCCACTTCCCTGGGGATGGCTCAGTACCTGCCTGCCCATGGCACCCACCTGTGTCACCCCTCTGATCCCAAGTGGGGTGTCCCCACTCGTGTCACCCCCTCCCAGTCTGATTCAGGGTGTCCCCACTTGTGTCACCCCCTCCCAGTCCTGAGTGGAGCATACCCACCCACATCACCCCTCCGGTCCCAAGCAGGGCATCTCCACCTTTGTGCCCCACTCCGGTCTCAAATAAAGTGTCCCCATCCATGTCACCCCCCCAGTCTGATGCAGGGTGTCCCCACCCGTGTCACCCTCAGTCCCCACAGCCGCCCCCACCCCCCTGCGACGCAGAGGACAGAGCCAACCAGGCGCAGCCAAAGGCTCTTTACTCCCCAGAAAAGCCAACACCGTGGGGTGACACCTGCTGTCACCAGCCAGGGGGGTATATGTGACACCGGGGGCGGGGGAAGGCAGCACCCCGGTGCCTTGCTTGAACAGGGGGGGACGGGATGGGTGGCAGCCGAAGAGGTGCCCACCGGCAAGGGGGACCCATGCATCTGAGCGGCTGGGGGGGCCGGCTCAGGGCCCCCTCGTGTCCTCAGGGCCCCCCCTCACACCTTCTTCCGCTGCGGCCGCACCCTGGGGAAGAGCTAGGGGAAGGGGAGGGTGTCAGGGGGAGGGTTCCCCCCCACCTCAGCCCCCCAGGACCACAAGCCATGGAGGGGCCAGGGAGGACATGAAATCTGCCCTCAGGGCCATACGGGGGCTGTGGGGTGGCCATGGGTGCTGTGGGACCCCCCTGGGGCCATGGGCAATATGGGACTCCCTGAGGGATGTGGGTGCTGAGGGTCCCCCTCAGGGCCATGGGTGCAGGTACCCGCCTGGGGCTATGGGTGGCCGTGGGTGCTCTGGGACCCCCCTGGGGCCATGGGTGCTGTGGGACGCCCCTGGCGCCATGGGCAATGTGGGACCCCCTGAGGGACGTGGGTGCTACGGGTCCCCCTCGGGGCCGTGGTGCTATGGGTACACTCCTGGTGCTATGGGGTGGCCGTGGGTGCTGGGGGACCCCCCTGGGACCATGGGTGCTGTGGCATCCCCCCCACACACACTCACCCCAAAATAGTTCCGGGGTACGTAGCCCTCGTGGCCGTAGAGGGACCCCCACCACCAGTCAAGCTCCTCCTGGGGCTGGCGGCGCAGGACGGTGACGGGCTCGCCCTCGCGGAAGGACAGCTCGTCCCCGAATTCGGTGCTGTAGTCCCACAGTGCATACACCACCCTGCTGTTCAGCACCCCCATGCTCTGCTCCACCTCTGCGGGGACACGGACATCAGCACCCTGAACTGCCCCCAAACATGCCCTGTGGCACTGCACCCCCAACACCCTGTTGCCCTGAACCCCCCCCCAGCACCCCGTAACCCTCCCAGCACCCCTATGGCACTGCACCCCTGGCACCCTCCTACCCTGAACCTGTGCCCGTCCTGGTATTGCCTCCCAATATCTGTACCCCTCCCAGTACCCTTTCCCAGTATCCATATCCCCCCCCATACCTCCTCTCAGTGCCCACTCCCAGTACCTGTATACCCCCAATACCCCTTCCCAGTACACACACCACCCCAGTATCTCCTCCCTGTACCTGTATACCCGCAATACCCCCTCCCAGTACCCATATATCCCCAATATCCCCTCCCAACACCTATACCCTTTCAGTACCACCTCCCAGTACCCATACCACCCCAGAATCCCCTCCCAGTCCTCATATTCCTTCTCCCAGTACCCATACCACCCCAGTACCCCCTCCCAGTACCCACACCCCACCAGTAACCATAGCTGCCCAGTACCCCCTCCCAGTACCCATACTTGCCCCACGTCCCCATATACTCCCAGTTCCCCCAGTGCCCCCCCATGCCCTGGTACCAGTAAGGTAGTTGTAGCAGTCGGCGTAGCCCTCCCGGTACGGGTCACACTTCTCCACGGCCAGGCTGCCGTCACTGGTGGTGGTGGCAAAGATGGCGGCTCCGTGGCGCACCAGGGCCACGCACACCCCCGTGTCATTGCACGAGGCCGCGCAGTGCAGCGGCGTCCTGGCACCATCGGGATGGGGGGGAATTTTTTTGGGGGGTGCGGGCAGAGGATGGGCTCCCCTGCAACCCCCCTCGCCCAGTGTCCTAGGGATGAGGAAGCCCCTGTGCCCATCCCCGTCCCTCAGTTACGGAGGGGTCAGGGTCCCCCGTCCCTCCCTGTACCCAGTCACCGAGGGCTGTTGGGGGTAACTGGGGTCCCCATCCCTGTCCCTGCTCACCCAGGGTTGTCGGGGGGTTATTGGGGTCCATGTCCCCCTCTCTCCCCATCCCCAATCACCCCAGGCTCTGGGGGGGGTGGGGGGGTTGGGGTCCTCATCCCTGTTCCCCATGGCTGTGGGGGTCCTTGGAGTACCTGTCCCCATCTCCTCTGGCTCTGGGGGTCCCAGGTGTCCCTACCCCTCCATGTCTGTGGGGTCCCCAAATCCCATCTCCTGTCTCACCAGCTGTGGCTGGGGGTCCCCCATGCCCCTGCCCCATGTCAGTGGGTTCCCATCCCCATCCCATCAGCCACAGCTGTGGGGTCTCTTGTCCCCCCATCACCATGTTGGTGGGTCCCCGTCCCACCAGCCATGGCTATGGGGTCCCCTGTCCCCCCGCCCCCATGTCGATAGGTCCCCATCCCCGTCCCACCAGCCATGGCTGTCGGGGGAGTTAACGTTGGCCCCGCTGGAGATGAGGAAGTCAACGATGCCGTAGTTGGCGCCGCAGATGGCGTTGTGCAGCGCCGTGATGCCTTCGTCATTGGGCTGGCTGGGGTCGTTCAGCTGGGGACATGCACGCCTGTCCCCACACCGCTACCCTCTGCCACCCCCACTGCCATTCCCCAGCACCCCCCTGCCACCCCTGAGCACCAGGCACATTGCTCTCCTTGTCACTGTCCCCCATCCCCCTGTCCCTGCTGTCCCCCAGCCTTCACCACCCCAGCCCTTGTCCCTGCCACCCTGTCCCCACTGTCCCCTGTCCCACCTCAGCCACTGCCTGCTGCACCACATCCAGCTCCCCGGTCAGGGCCGCATCCAGCAACAGCACCAAGGGGTTGAGGCGCACATGGGCCCCGGGGCGCCTGCGGGGCGAGGAGGGGTTGCGCAGGGCCGAGCGCAGCTCCTGCGGCAGCCAGGGGGTCAGGGGGGGGCTGGGGGACACCAACGAGGCACCTGGTGCTGTATGGCACCCAGGGGACCCTGGGGACACCTCCCAGAGCACCCGGTGGACCTTGGGGACACCTCCAGGGGCACCCAGTGCTCTTCAGCACCCAGGGGACTCTGGGGACACATCCCAGTGCACCCAGTGCTCTATGGCACCTGGGGGACCTTGGGGACACCGGTTGGCACCACAGTGCACCCATGGGGACCACAGGGCCACCTGCAGGGCACGTCTGGTGGCACCAGGCACTGCTTGCCATTTCATAGAATCACAGAATGGTTTGGGTTGGAAGGGGCCTTTAAAGATCATCTAGTCAAATCCCCCTGCCACGGGCAAGGACATCTTTCAGTAGACCATGTTGCCCAAAGTCCCATCTAACCTGACCTTGAACACTTCCAATGATGGAGCATCCACAGTTTCTTTAGGCAACCTGTTCCTGTGTCTCACCACTCTCATTGTAAAAAAATTTCTTTCTTATGGCCAGTCAAACCTAGCCTCTTTCAGTCTAAAAATGCTGCCCCTTGTCCTGTCACTACAGGCCTTGGTAAAAAGTCTTTCCCTGTCTCTCTTATAAGCCCTCTTTATACATTGGAAGGCTGCAATAAGGCCTCCCCAGAGGCTTCTCTTCCCCAGGCTGAACAACCCCTGGGGACAGCAACCACTGCCTGGCACCCCTGGGGGCTCCAAGGGACACCATGGCACCCCGGGGACCACAGATACTTACCGGGGCGGGTGCTGGGCTGCTGGGGGACTGCAGTGGGGGGCTGTGGTGGGGTGGCCGAGCCTCAGGAGCTGCCGGAGCAGGGGATGGCAGGTCGGATGAGGCACCGGTGTCACCGGGAGCCGAGGGCTCATCGCGGCGGGGTGGGCGGTGCAGGAGGCGGGTGATGAGCTGCTGGTACTGGCGGGTACGGGTGGGCGGCAGCGCCGGCCCCGGGCTTTGCTCCATGGAACCGCGGCGCTTGAGGGGTCGCGGCATCTCGGCCAGCACCCGTGCCACCTCCTCGAACTCGGGGACCCGCTGGGCCTCGGGGGGCAGCAGGGGCTGCAGCCGTGTGGGGCTGAGCGGCCGCTCCAACCCCTCGGCCTCCCCACCCTGAAGCAGCCGCTCCAGTTCCGGCTCCCCCTCCGGCGGGACGGTCTCGGGGGGCACGGGGCGCCCAGATCCTGTCGGGTGGGGCTGGGGTCAGCACCATAACCCCCCACCCTGGGTGGGTCAGCACACAGGAACCCCACAGACCCCCCCCAACCCCTCTCCCGATTACCTCCCGGAGCCAGCGCGGACAACTTCTCCGGAGCATCTGACCCCGTCTCACCCACCCTAAACGCCAGGAGATTACAAACCAGGAGCACTGAGAGCTTCATGCAGGTGCCTGGGGTTGGGGGGGACCAGACCCCCATGGCTCTGGAGGGAGGATTCGGGAGAGGTGAGCCACCCCACAGCAGCCCTGGCATTGGGGCGAGCTCGGCTGCGCGCTGCTGCGCGCTTGTGCGTGCTTGTGTGTGTGTGTCTGGTTGCAGGATTTGATCCTATTCAGGACTCCAGACAGGCACCGCTGGTCAGCTCTAACAAAAGCTTGACGGGTGAGTAATAGCTCTGTCAAAACAGTTGCTCACTGGCGCGAACACGAACACGGCAGACAACTCCCGGGGCCCCGGGCTGCAGCCCCGCTGGGATGTCCTGTAGCGGGGTCGGCCCCCCGTGCTCTGCCCCAGCCCCGCTGCTGAGCCGGGGTTGGGATGGGAAGGCAGGCAGGAGAAGGGGGTCCCAAGTGGCACCCACTTTGGAGCACTGGGAGATTGGATGGCATGGGGCTGGAGGGGCAGCTAAAGGGGCCCCTGCTGCCAGCCTTCCTCCTGCCCCATGAATTAAACATGCCGGGGAGGTAACACACACCGCCACAGGCACGAAGCCAAATACCCGCTCCGGCGAGCTGGGCAGCGTGGTTACAGGGTGGGAGGATGCAAGGGCCGGGGGGCCGGCAGTGGGAGAGATGCTGGGCTCAGGGGGGTGCGTATCAGCAGGCGCTCAGGGTCGGGCAGGGGTCCCGGAGCCCATGCAGCTCGGGGGGCTCAGTAGCACCCTGATGGCTCTGCCCGAGCGCCGGGCTCCCAGCACCCATGCTGGGTTGCTGGGGGTGCTCCCCTGGCACAGGGCAGATTTGTGGGCTTCAGACATACCTGCTTGGGGGTGGCTGTGGGACAGGCACATGCTGCCATGCCCCTTCCTCGGGGCTGTCATGGGTGGGAGGGACAGGGAGCATCCCACCTGCCATCTATCGGGGCTGAGCTGCATGTCAGAAGAAATCCAGCTCTGAATGCCTTCAGTTCTCTTGACCTGAGCCTAACCCTAACCCTGGCCTGAACCCTGGGGTTGCTAATGCCAACCCTAACCTCCTGTTCATCTGGACCTAAACCCTTGGCACCGATCCCAACACTAACCTTAGCCCTAACCCTAACCCTAACCCTAACCCTAACCTTAACCCAAAACCTGACCTTAGCTATAACCATGAGTCTAATGCTAATCCCAACTCTTACTCCAATCCTAACCCTAATGCTAAACCCAACCCTAACCCAAATTCTAACCTCAACCCTAACCCTAATGCTAACCCTAACCCTAAACCTTATGCTGACCCTAACCCTAAACCTAATGCTGACCCTGACATTAACCCTGACCCTAAGGCCGACCGTAATGCCAACCTGCACCCCAACTCTAGGCTGCAGCAGAGCCCTGAGGTCCTCCTGTAGGCTCCAGCCGTGGCTGAGCTCACCCCAGCAAAGCCATGCAGAGGCTGGCAAGTCCGTGGTGCTGCCAGGCTGCCTTCCTCAGCAGCCCCAGCCCCACTGGAGAGCCGGATGCCGGCACTGACTCCAAAGCCATCCTTTCTCCTGGGAGACTTTCCCATGCTTAGTAAACACATGGGATTAGCCTCATCCTTCACCCCTGCGTGCTGGGGAGCCCCGGAGCCGTGGCTGGCCATGGGGGGAGCCCGGAACCGCCAGTACTGCAGCAAGTGCCGTGACAGCCACCGCCTGGTCCCGGCATCTGCTGGCCCTGTGACATGAAAGGCCCCAAAGCCTCTGATGTGCAGAGAGGGAAGGGAAAGGAAGGGAGAGGCTGGTGCCAGTGCCAAGGGGAAACTTTCCTACGGCTCGGCCTCGGCCAGGGGAAAAAACAACAAACACATGAGCACGCACTGTGAATAAATCCCGGTGAGCGCAGGAGCGCGGCTGCAAGCGAGCGGGGCAGAACCGGACTGCCGGCATCTTGTCCCTGAAGCTTGTGCGGCCGGAGCCAGCCCTGGCACGATGCTCCTAATCCCGCTACCAGCCTGGCTGGCCCTGGGCATCCTGCAGCTGCCCCTCGGCAGTGCCCAGGTAAGGACCCTCGTGCCCCCCATACAGCCCCCTTGCAGATCCCCCCCCACTGGGGGCTTCTCGGCACCCACATCTCACACCCCAGCGCCCCGTCACCGCCCCGGGGTGGGGGGTACAGCACAGCCATGGTGCCCGTGGGGCTGCCCAGGGCCGGGGGGATGGTTGTGGGGCTTTTCTCCTGCAGCAGCGAGATGATGCTAAACCCACCTGGGGCATCCGAGCTGCTCCTCAGCATCCAAGTGCCAGGGCAGGACCAAGCAGAGGGGCTGAAGCTGGAGCAGATGCAGAGACAGGTGCAGCCCCCACACCAGGATGGGGAGGAAGGGGCTCTGCCCAGGGCAGAGCATCCAAACCAACCCCAGAGATGCTGCCTGCTTGGGAGGGTCCCCCCCGGGGTTGTGGCAGGGTGGCGGTGGAGTCCAGCGGGTGATGGGGATGTCCTTGTGTCCCCCCAGGAGTGCCTGAGCCAGCGGCAGGCGCTCAGCACAGTGCGGCAGATGCAGAAGCTGCTGGCAGCACAGGAGGCTGCCCACCTGCGGGGCACACGTGGACTCCGGCAGCAGCTCTCCATCCTCCAGAACCACCTCCAGAGACAGGCCACCAAACGCAATGGTAACCCCAGCCAGGGGTGACATCCCCACAGGGCTGGCTCTGATCCCCAGACACCTGGCGAGCAGCCTGGGTGAGGGACCCTCAGCTCCTCACCAGGACTGGGGTCGGCTCCAGCCGGGCGATGTCTGTCCTCACCCATGTCTGTCTGTCTGCAGAGACCTGTCCGCAGCCGGTGGTGCCCCTGAATGGGCGGATGCTGGGCCGGAGCTTGCGGATGGGCCACGACGTTCACTTCGTCTGTGACTCCGGCTTTCGGCTGGTGGGCTCAGAGACACGCGCCTGCCGACACGACCGCACGTGGAGCGGCACCCAGCCCTTCTGCAGAAGTGAAGTGGAACGGGGTTGGGGTGCCAGGGGCTCAGCCCTCCCCGGGGGCTCCGCCCTCCCCGGGGGCTCCTCTGTTGCCCCAAGCTGCAGGGTCCCATCACTCTGCTCCCCCAGCTGCAGGGAGAGCAGCCCAGAGGGTGCAGCAATGGGCACTGAGGCTGGGCAGCAGGGTGGGGCGAGGATACGCTGGTGTTCATGAGCTCCTTCTCCCTAGGTATTGACGACTGCTCCAGCAACCCATGTGCCAACAGTGGGACCTGCGTGGATGGCAACCAGAGCTACACGTGCCTCTGCCCCCGGGGCTGGTCAGGCCCCAGCTGCCAGAGCCCTGTCTATGCCTGTAGGTGCCCGGGTTTGGGCTGCGGAGGACAGGGATGTTCATGGAGACAGCACCCAGCCACTCTGCACCTGCCTCCCCCTTCCCTGGCAGCCCCCTGGGATCTCATCCCCCATCCATCTCCCCATGCCCCCCACCCCAGCAATGACACCCGCTCC
>JANXJC010000076.1:3266688-3281542 GCA_027564655.1 Leptodon cayanensis
GCAAGCGAGCCTCGAAAGAACAAACAAGGCCAACAGAATTATTAAACATTTAAGTGGTCAAAAGGCAGAGAGTTATTTCCCTGTATCAATGGAGCAGTAGATTATTCCTTCACAATGGCTGAATATATAGGGCATTTCTAAAATAATAGCACTCTCAAACTGGTGTCAATTTTTAGATGAAACTGTTTTAAAGTAGAATTTGTTTAAGGGAATATATTGGGGCCAGTCCTGATTTCATCTGGCTTGGTATAAAGCAAATAACACTAATGTAGTTACTCTGTGTTACAATTTTAACTCTTCTTGCAATATCGCTCTTTTATATGTGTGCTCTCACATATTTCCTTTCTGTGTGTCTCTCTACTCTTCCTTGCCCAAGAGAAATTTTTATATTTATTGGAGATGTTGGAATATGCATCAAAAATAAATGTGTTGTTTATTTTCTTAGGATTTGAATTTTTTGAAACAAGTGCCAAGGACAACATTAACGTCAAGCAGACATTTGAGCGACTTGTGGATATAATCTGTGACAAAATGTCGGAAAGTCTGGAGACGGATCCCACCATTGCTGCCAGCAAGCAGAACACACGGCTAAAGGACACCCCTCCTCCACAGCAGCCCAACTGCGGCTGTTAATGCAGCTGTCAGCAAAGGCAGCTCCAGTGTGTTCTGTTGCCAACAGAGTATTTATGAATGGTCTATATGCCTTTATTTATACTGTCCTATTAATTTATTTGGGAGAAAAGTATTTTATTTTACATCAGCAGCTGGTCAAGTATACATATGGAGATGGAGAGGCTATTAGTGTGAAAGAACGATCCATTTTTTAGCATCTGGCTTTTGCATGCAGGAGGGGTATTATTTTCTCTTTTCTTTTTACTGTTTTACATTATACTTACTTCAGCTGGTGCCATGTCCTCAGACCACATTTGCCTAGAATTAAGTCTTGCTTCATCAGTTTTAAATTATACAGTTGAATCCTTAGGGTAGTGGCCAAGGTGTTTTAGAATAAGCTTCCTGATGCTGCTTACATTTCCTCCTGACTGAAAATCAATTTAGAAATATTCCTCTAGTGAGCCAGTCCCTCATTCTGTCCACATCATTTGTATAAGGGACACTTCCTGGAGCATATTGCCTTGGCAAATCTACACTCATTATGTTATACTTCATGGCTAATTGGAAATTACAGAAGTTAGAAAGAGGTTAGTTTCTGGACCCAAAGCCACCAAACTTCCCTGTGAGTTTCCAACTGGATGTGGGTATTCAGTGCAGACCCTCAGAGATACTAGGTACATCATCCTGTTTGGGTAGCTAGTATGTTACATTTCCATGGGAGCTGCATATCTATCTAATACCTTTCTGAAACTGGACTTAATTTCTCATTCCATCATTACAGAGATCCTGGTAGTACCTACGGCAGTACTGGAGGGCTGACGAGCTCTTTCAATTTCCACCTACATGAGATATTAAACACACAGGTCTATATCACCCCTGACAGAGCCAAATCCTTTACACTCAGATGTTTATAGCCAAAAACTGTCTTGTCATGGTGCTGTCAAACCTGCATACTTAAGTTTTCACAAATTTCATCTCCCATTCAGTCACTGAGAAAACCATCACCACACTGGCTACAGCACCTGTATTTTACTCAGACCTATTGCAGAAGTGCTGCTAGTATCAGTGAACTGGAGTTTGACCTTATTTTTTCTTTGATGAGGATATCTATTTTGACAAGACAATCAGAATTTCACAAGATTTTTAAAAACTTTAGAAGTAATAAAAATTTGTCAACATTTCTAGTGCTAAGCTGAATACATTCATAGTATCAGCAAAAGGCTGTGAAGATAGCAGAATAAAGTACACAGATTCTTTTTTTATAAAGTGTTAAAAATAGTCACATTTCACAGTTTTTAAAAGTACTCCTCTAGTAATTGGTAGCAGTTTCTTACATCTGTGCCCTGAAGTACTTTGTACAACTGCTTTACTTGCGTCACAGTGACATTTTTTTAACTAAATGGCATAATTGAACAAGTGTTAACTGTTTTATTGTTCCAATTAGACAGAATTTAGGACAATTTCTTAAACTGTGTGCAGTGGGGAAAATTGGAAGACAAATTAAA
Source organism: Leptodon cayanensis (assembly GCA_027564655.1). Classification (NCBI taxonomy): domain Eukaryota; kingdom Metazoa; phylum Chordata; class Aves; order Accipitriformes; family Accipitridae; genus Leptodon; species Leptodon cayanensis. The sequence continues at coordinate 3,268,806 of JANXJC010000076.1, forward strand.
AAAGGGAAGTAACACAAGGTACTGCAAACTGCTCACAACTGCAGAGAAATCTCTCTACACATACTACTTTATTTGACAATAATTTCTATAAGTCCCAAAACACATTAAGAGAAAATAGTCACTTTTTTTTTACTGATTAAATAACCTACATACACTTTGACACAGTAAAAATTACTTACAAACAAGGCATATAGACACATGTAAAATGGATATGCCACCAAGGTGCTACATTGGCTCCCTAACTTAAATGAATAAATGTTCTTTCTTCAGTCTGGGGTTTTAAACCATGTCTGTCCTGTTAGCTAGTTTACTTACGCACTTGTTTTCCTAGTCGACATGGCAACTGGACTTCACTTGTTTACTTCCATGAAAAGAAAGCACTGTCCTCTTTGGGGCTGATGAGCAGCCAGATGGAAGAGGAATGTGCTATCCCAACCATAACCCTGTCTCTCTCCAGGGATGCTGCTTTTTTCTCCCCCACCTAAGGCAGCATGTTGATAATTGTGCTGAGAGACTTTCATTAATACCTCTTCATCCACTAGGTACCAGCTGCTTTGGAAAAAGAAGCGGTAAGAAGCTGAGGAAGCTTTGTGTGAGATGGTGAGCACTTTTCTGTCCTTTTCTTGTTATGTGCAGTTATTCCTGCTGGAGAAAAAGGAGCAGGGAAGCCTTGAGATAGCACTCAGGTTCAGCCCTCAAGTCCTTTAGAAAATGTTTAGGTTGTATTATTCGTCTGAGCCGTTTCAGGCAAGGCAAGGAGAGAGAGGAGGACATAGTCACCTCTTACATGAAATTGGGCATATCCTGGATCACGCAGCATGGCTACAAGTGCAAGTATTCTTCCAGCTTTACTCTGGATGCTTGCTGCAAAATGGTCATCTCCTATGCACGTTGTAACAAAGAAAAAAGACTCCAAGATGCCCCTTCCTACAGCCACACTGTGCTTGCACCCCGTTGCAATGAATTCCAGACCCTCCCTGCCTCTTTATGACCATGTAGACTCTAACCAGTGGTGGCAATACATTATTAGCATATATCTTTCTAAACAAATTGATCAATAGATAGATAAATAGTTCTTTACTTAATTAGGATTAATTAATTGCTTTTCGTTTTGCATCAAGAGTCTGGGCAGAAGAGTAACAGCAAAATCAAAGAGGGAGAATCTCTCCTTCACATTTCTGAGACAACTAACCTCCCAGGCCTCCAATATGTCTGACCTTCTGCATGGGATGGGGAGGATGGAGGAAGCAGCTCCCAGAGTAACATTGCTCATTAGACTGCCAGCCAGGAGTTACAGGGAAAAGGCCCATCTGAAGTACAGCAGCAGAACCAGGCAGTATTTAAAAACTCCTCGTATCTTTATATTGACACTCAGACATTGTCATAGAGTTCAGAATTAGTCCAATTAATTTTTAAAGCGTTCACATCAAATCCTTGGAGGTTTTCAAGACCAGACTGGCAAAGCCCAGGGCAGACTGCTCAAACCTTTTAGTTGACACTGCTTGGAGGAGGGAGTTGGGAAGGATGACCTGCTGATGTCCCATCAAACTCAATTTATCCTACCATCCCTTCTTCTAAAACTGAAAATGTGTGGAAGTTCAAGTAGACCATTTCTTAACAATCAGGGTTACGTACTGTTGGAAAAGTAGGCTTTCATTTTACATCACAAGTTGGCTTTTGCAGCCAGATGTTTCACAGCAATATTGAGTTTTCTGCTATAAAGTTTGGTCACATTTAGATCAGAAGCATCATGAACTCAGTACCTCTCTCAGATGGAACCTGGCTATTGTAGAGGAACACAAAAGACTGAAAGGCTTTTGAGAAGTAACTTACCATCCCTTCCCCAAACATTCGAAAAATTTAGTTTGAATTCTGAGGGAACTAACAGGATTTGAATTTTCATTCTATTTAAAATTATGCCTTGCCCTGTTTATAGGGTAAGATATCCAAAAGCAGCCTGTGTCAATCTATTTTGGCCCCTTCAACCTAGTTCAGCTCTTATTGACTTAAGTGATAGAACTGCAATTTTCTTAAATGCAAATAGAGTTAGACTGAACACTTTCGTAAACCCCATCCCAACCTGATCAAGGGCTAAAATTTAAATGATCAATGGCTTGTTCTTCACACATATCCAATAGTCACTAATTATGAGTAATTGGAGGAGACAAGCAGGATTTGGTTAGATCCCTGATCTATCCTCTGGGTTAGCACAGTTCCGTCAAGAGAAAGTACCAAGCTAAAAAGTGTTATATTTTAGTGATGGAAGAGGGCTGGATCATTAAATTGAAACCTGGGATAAGAGATGCAATACTACTTTCAGCCTCATCACAATTCTTGGTGAAAAAGTACTCACGCACTTTGTGCTAATTTGTTGTCACCCTCAGCACAGAAACAGGACTGAGTGTCAGGGAGCCTTATTGGTCCAGCCACAGATAACCCCTTCAGCTGAGATTTAGGCCACTTGGTGAGACACAGCAGTTGACACACAGAGCACGTTAAATTTCTGAGAGACTACATGCCTTTGGGCAGAGGGTCCTGAGCTCCATAGTGCCAGCTGAACTAATACTACACAAACCATTTTCCAAGTTACTATCTAGACTAAAGCTTTTAGCAGCAGGCTAATCCTGCGCATAGGTGATGCACTAGCCTTATCATGCTCTGACAGTTTTTTGCTTGCTGCATGTTCAAGCTAGTGCTCAGAAAATGCCGTGGGAACACACAAGAAGATGGGATGTGACCGGTTCCTGCGGTGCCACCTGGTATCAATCTGCCAAACAGCTAGCACGTCCTGCTGGGCTGAACCTTCAGATGCATGTTTTCGATTTTGATAAGAGTTCATGTTCACAAGCATTCTGGTCCTTATAGCGCAACTAACTTAATACTGTATCTTTTTTTTTGCTGTTGTTGGTTTGTTTAGACCTGTTTGTTTGGTGTTTGAAATATATAGGAGCTAGCCTGATTTTCTGTCAAAAAATAATCTTTCTCTCTGAACAGCTGTGTACGTGACTGTTACCTGGAACTGTTTGTTCCTTTGTGCTTATACTTAATGTAATGCCTAGAGAAACTACCTGAGCAACTACATCTATGTGGCCTTTCCAGAGCACCAGTCTGAAAGATTAAGTTTTCTTCCCAGTCTGTTCAGCTCTGTATATTCAGCTGTACCACCTGTACCTTCTTTATTTTAAGAATGAAGTGTTATTTCAGGGTGCACAAAATCTGCTGGAGTTTGATCCTAAATTTGAGAATGCTTTGAGGTTGCTTTTTTTAGGAAAAAAATAGTGGTACAAATTCTACATATGATGATGATGCTTTTGTTTCTTCAATAGCAGATGAATGATGCTGCATTTGCATTCCAGAAGAAGCCCCCCATCCCAAATTCCATCCCCCCACCCCGACCACTCTTTTCTATATTTGTTTGTGAGAGGCAAGTTTTATTACTTGCATTTTTAAGGGCATCAACTAAATGACTGTTCTGCTGATGGACAGATTCCTCCTTGGCCTGTTTCATGTAGACAGACACACAGTGTATGAGCCTAGTTCTTCTTTAGGATGACAGATTTAGCAATGTGACTATAAGTATGTAAATCCTCATAGATAAACCCTCAGGGGGGTGTAAAGCAATGTGTCTTCACTTATGCCAACAGCGGAGTAAGCTGTGTTGATTTACACCATTTATTCCATAAACATAGTCTCTTAATTCATACACTCAGATTCTCCAAGGTTCATCATTTGTCAAGTCTCATTTGAAGAGGCAACTCGTTTCAATTATTTGAATGATTTCTACCACTTTATTAAGCAGTAAATGTAGTTCACCTTTGCAATTTAAGCTTTTCTTTTTTTTTCTTTTTTTTACTTTGTTTATTCATGGATGTTCATTGAAGCAGGAATTGTAACTACACACATATAGTATATACATATACACAGCAGTACATCTTTGACACTCATTCAGTTCCCACTGTTACTTGTTCATGTTCAGTGCAGCCTTCCCTAAATGCCACAGTGGAATTTATCCATAAATTCTCATTAGCACCAGGTATTAGCTGGGTTACATTTCAGACCATAGGTTTATTATCCATGGTTCCAGCAGATGCAGATGGCTTATCATTTGTAGAATAAGGTACCTGGTATTTGATTTGGGGTGGAGGTGGAGGGGAAGCAAAAGTCCTAATCTTACAATAACTTCACGATCATGTATAACATGCAGAAATGAAAGCTAGAGATTGCTTACCACTTCTGGCGATAAATTTTCTTGAGTAATTCTGACATGTACCTGCAACTAGTGTTAAATGAAATGTTTGTGCTGTAACTCATGTTTAATATTTTGTCAGTAATGTCAGATGTGTTGTGGGTCAGTTGGACTGTCAGAATGTGTAACCTATATACTAATGTTTGTGGAATTCAAATGTCTTAAGTGTTGCATGAAAATATGTTATAAAAATAGAAATGTTTTCTATTTTTGAATACCTCAAAACTGAGGAATCATGGGCCAATAAGTGCAATATTTAATTATTTACTCAGTGTATATAAACTTGTGTGAAAGGGAGAAGTGTCACGTATGTGTGATAAGCTGTTGATGATGCCTGTGTGGCTTAAGATTTCTGGTAGATGTACGTGTCTTGTAGTAAAATTTATATAGTAAACACTTTACCAGTGTAGTGTAAGAATATTCTTAAGTAATTTGAACTATTTTTCATATATGAGACAATGGTAAAAGATATTTGTATGTTTACTGCAAGTGCATGTCAATTTTACTTTTAGAGTTGTGAGTGTCCTTTTTGAAAATTATCATGTTACACCAACACTAGTGGGACAGCGGTTTCAGTCAGAAGATGCTTGTAACCAGTTCTAAACTATCTGCCTATATTTTTAAAGCATGTTCTCTAGAAGCATTAAAAGACCCTACTAGAGCTCAGCAGTTACGGTGAGTTATTTTATTCTTAAAGTTACATGCTCTGCCTGCCTGTATTGCATAATACCACCTGAGCATGTTTTCTTTAATCTGATACAGTTAACTCATAATACTTACCTGAAATATTAAATAGGAGTACCCAATACTCTTGCAGATGACTCGGCAAACTTCAGTTGGTGCGCTGAGTTAACATTTTTGGGAACAGCTTGAAGGTCACAGTGAAAATGGTCCAGCACAGTGGATGGTGACCTTAATTAGTCACTTCTGCCAAGTTTCTTAACTTTTCTAGACCCTAAAGAGGGAAGAGACATCCTTAAATACATCGACCCAGACTCTTCACTCAACTATTACATAGCCCTCAGTGTTGAACAACTGCACTGTTAGCAGTAAAGCTGAGGTCTAAATGGAAACAATATGCAGCCCAGAATCTAACCATGAAATTAAAAGGAGACATACAATCATTTGTTTTTGCTTTCCAATTATCCTTGCATATTTCTAATAGTTCTCTAAGCACATGAGCAAGGCCATCGCTATTCAGCAAAACTCTTGGGTACATCTGGGACCTTAAACCCTGAATCACTGCTCTGCCACATGTTCCCACATGTGCTGACAGACTCTGCAAAGGAAAAGCTCATTCTGTTAATTCTTTCTATATCTCCGGTTTCAAAGGAACATGTCATCTGCCTCAGGAATTTGCTAAATAGAGATGGGCCACTGAGTGTGGGCCAAGAGGAGTAACCAGTTCTGCTGAACAATTTTCATAATAAATTTTTGTCATTAGTACCACATTAAAAGGTACATAAGTAGATTTTTAGTTTGACCTGATGCATTTTTTGTGAAAATGTACAAGGTTGATTTAGGTTTAGGGGTTTTTTCAAACTAGCTTGATCGGGAAAAGAACAAAATTCTAAGGCCTACCGGAAACAAGTATCATGGCTTTCCTTTCCTACGTCATCAAATAGTTTGTCTGAGAAAGCAAAGTAGCCAGATTGCATTAAGTAGCACAGGACGGTACTTGCAAAGACCCGAACAGCCCTTAAATTGTCTCTGTTTTTACAGCTTCTGCCATGAAAACTTCTGCAAAATTATACAGACCAAACTGAAATTAAAATGTATGTGGAGAGAAATTTGGGATTGCTTAATAAAAAAAGGAAATTCTCAATATCTTCGTAGCTGAGCAGCAGACAAAGTAACAGTCATAATATGAGGTACCACTGAAATACAGATATACAGACTGCTACAGGACTGAGGATGCTTTACCTAAACTTTTTATTGCTAAATGACCTGACTGTTCAAGGTCTGGCAGATAATTTTACCTATAATTTTTATTATTCCTCATAGACATGTGATTTCATACACAAAGATAAATGCTTACCTTGAAAATATGTAGCTGTTCTGGCTCCCTCATGCTAACTTGCTTGCTGAATTGTTCTTGAAGAAAAGTTGAAGTACTTGCTTAGGATACATTTGTGAGGGGGTGAGACTCAGTCTGTCCCTCCTCCCCCGACTCTTACTGCAATATAGTTACTGTGGTTCTAAAAAAATATGTTAGTTTAAAATGCTGCTGGGTGACAAATTTTGTGACTCTTCTGCATACATCCGTGGGAGCTCTTGTCTGAACGTGAAGTACAAGTTTTATCCATGTGCAGAATTTTAATTCTATGTGGATGTAGAGACCATGTGTATTCCATTGGATATTCTGTTTGTATGTGACTTCTGTATACCAAGTGGATTTTTTTTTGTTTAATTTTTTGTTGGAATTTTTTTTCCTTTTGCAGTTACAATAAATATTCAAGAGACTATATTCATGAATATCTCAGTTGTTGTGACATGGTCTTACCCCTCTCCTCCCTCTGTTTATTTCCTTTCACTTACTAAAACTGGGAGAGAATGACTTCAGTTTTGACAAGATAATGGACAACAACACCACATCTGTGATAATTAATTTCATTAATATCCTCTTAGTAGCACTGGTGAGTCGTAGTTCTGTCTGAATTCCACAGAATTCACTGGATACTTTGTCCTGGGAGTCTGCAGGAGAAAGATTAGACATTTCCCTACCAAAAGCACACTGCTGTCTCAGCATATATGCTGATCCTTCAAAATGGGGCAAAGTTTTTTTTCTTTTGATGTTTCACTGTTTAAACTCTTAAATAGCAACTGTGCCTTTTGGATGCTGTTACTAGTTGATCATGTAATCTTAGCCCAGATGAGCCATCTCAATTGTGGTGGGTGGTATTTCACATAAATTGTGATATATCACTGTCCAGGTATCGCTTTTTTTCTAGACACACACACCCCCTTGTGCTAGTTTGAATCCTACTGTGACTTCTGAATCTATCTTCCCTCCACATAAATCCTCGTCTTCAGCCGACCTATTGAACAGGTCGCACTGTTCCCTGTGCCCCCAGCTCCTGCTCACAGGAGTCCACCTGCAAACTCCTTTAGCACTACTTTCCCTCTCATTGTTCCACTGTGTTTCAGTCAAGTCTCCCAGTTTTTCTAGTACATTTACATCTCATCTGCAGAGGAAACGTTTCTTGATTAATGCCTAGTCCTCACTCAGCACCAAGTGCTTCGTAGCTTATTGCTTGGGATCCCATCTCTCTAGTCAGGTTTCTGCTGAAGGGTCTATCTGTGCAGCTCACTGCCCTCACTCACAGAGCTTCTCTTTCTGGCATGCACTTTTGTCATAGAATCACCTCTGGGAATGAAAATCCCTCATGCCTCCCAGCTACCAGCAAACATAATGTCTTCTCCATCCATCTTCTTCATGCCATTGCTCTGTGAGATTGGGCCTAATGTACTTGCTCTGCCTACTAGGGTGAATGGAAAACAAGAGAATGAGGGGTAAGAGGGGGAGGATAACAAGGAAGGAACAGATGACTTCTGATGGATACCTTGGAATGATAAAATTTTTGAATTGCTGTTATTTTTAATATATTGTGACTTTTAACATACAGAACTAGACTAGAGAAAATCATGGATGGGTAAATGAGAACGGTGATCTACTAGAGTAAAACCTGTCTCAACAACAGGTGTTTTTTACTCAAGAAAATCCATTTTTATCTTATTTCCAGTCAGAAGGCTGGAGACAGAGACAGAAAGTTTCTAACCACCAAAGAAAAAGACATCGGAAAAGGTGCTGGAAAGGGGAGATGTGAAGTGGCAAGAAAAGATTCCTGATTTTGAGTAAGAAAGGGCAAACAGGCAGAATGTCCCAGTGAAGTGAGGGTGGATGACTTAGCAATGTGATCAACCAAAATCAAGAAAGACAAACTGTGGGCTTACGCCCGACTGAAGGGACTCTGCAAGTTAATGAAAAAACTGAGGCAGCTAAGTGCAAGGAGGATTAGTTGTTTTTTGCACGCATCTGTGCAACTCTTGAGCTATAAAGTAAAAAACAAAGGTGCCTTCAAAAATCTGCATCTGTGTGTCTGTCTACACTCATGCAAGATCCTGAAGAGTTAAACTGCAAGCCAGAAGATTTACAGCTGAACTGACTGACATGGGGAAAATATGTGCCATGATGAACCCAGGTCATCAGTGGCAGGCACAGGCGATAGGAAGCTGGTGTGAGGTCCTGTCCTCCATGATGTCCTAGCCAGAGGGTCTGGTCCCAACACTCTACTGGGGCCTGAGAAGCTGGAGGTGCTGGAGGAGTGGCAGGATGAGGAGATACCCCAGATCAATGAGTGACCAAGCCTGAGAGTAAGCTCAGGCAGTTCTGCAACCCACCACAGTGGGCTGGAAAATGAGACCAGAGACAATTCCAACCATAGAAAAAAGGTATGGAAGGGCCGAAGCCCACTGCAACCCCCCTGTTGCTAGGAAGATAACTCTAACTCTCTTCTTGGAGAGTTAGAAACTCTAGCATTACACTCTTTGCTTCCCAACAGCTGCCCCAGGGGAGGGTATCTGGGGCCTCCCCTAAGCAGGAACATGCTCTCCTGAGGAGATACTGCCTTTTCCTCATGTCCAAGCACACACAAAGAGTGACCTCGGGCAGGCAAATTGTCACCCCTAATGATGCAGTGCAGCTAGCACGATACAACTTGGGCAGGCGCAGACATAAGCATGCTCACAGCAGAGCAACCTCGCTCTGTGGCCCGAGCTGGGTTTTCTGAGGCCCCAGGAAGTGCGTATGCACTTGTTTCAAACCGATGCCTGTGGTTAGAAAATAAGTCTATGAATAGCTGTAGAACATCTGGGGATGCCACACAGGATGTCTGCCTCTCACCACCCTCTTAAAAGTTTTAAAGCTTAAATAAGGTTTTAGGAACACAACATCAGGCAACCATTTTTTAAAACCCTGCCCTGCTTTTCTTTCAAGAAGATGTAGCCTAAAAGCAAAGCTGACCACAGCATGTCTTCATTTTTACTGTTATCTTTAACACTCAGCAAAGCAGAGCTGATCCCCATATTACCTGATCCTTCGCAGGTCAGCAACACAATCCATGCAGCTTGCGCTGCTCCACATGCCGCCCAGCCAGCCTTGCCCTGCAGCAGCGAGGTGGCCGTCAGCTCAGGCAACATCTGGTGGGTGTCTCAGGTGGAACTTGCCTTTGGGCCATCTCTATTATTTCTGGTGGGAACAACACCAGAAACTGTGTAGAAAATAAAGCCCATTTCAAATTGCAGTTTCTCTCTTCACTAATTAACAATAGGAAGATGAGTTTTCTTATGTCTTCTCTGCATGAGGGCACATAACCATCCACATGCCACCTGGCAAAGCAGAAAAAGACCAAGGTTTTACTGTGTAACTAAAGTCAACACGCAACAAATGTTGATTTGCATCTATGCAGGATAAAAACATCTGCAGTAGCATTACTGACAAGATGGTTAAACTGCCTCCTTTCACCTTGCAGGGAATGGGGGCTGTCTACCAGGATGGAGGCACTTGGTGACCATTTCAAGGCTACAGGAGGTCACTTAACCCAGGGCACACACAGGATTTCAGACACAGCCTTTCATCTCATGATTCCTACTCTTTTGCTCAATAGTCTGGCTGCTATCCGCTTTTATTATATGGGTGCTTTCCACGCCATTAGGACACATAAGCACCTGGCCCTGGGGTAAGAATTTCAGTCTGGACATTGCCTAATTCCCCTTCTGCATGTGACTCCCAGTTTTCTTCCACTAATTACTTTCGTCAAATATAGTAATAAAGATTACTGAAACAGAAGAGGAGTTTTTTTTCCTATTGCATTAGCAGATAATGTCTTCGCCATTACATTTCAGAGGGAGCCAGAAAGACAACTTATTAACCGGCTAAGCCTGCTCTCTTGCATTACCAATCTCGGCTAAAGGTAATCCACGCCTCCACAGTCCCTAAATGCAGAAATCACTAACTCAGAGTGGCAGGTGCCTGGCAACTGCTACCAAAGCAAAACGGGGCTATCACAGAACTACATGCAGGACTTTCCCCCTGCACTGAGCTTATTGGTGGGCTAGCCTCACGAGCTTGGGTCAGGTGTCTCAGTGCTAGGCAAACAGATGCTTTCTCCCCCATTCACCACTTATATTCCAAAGAGAAACTGTGACCTGTTAGTGCTGGGACTCTGGGAAGTGAGTCTTATTGTTTGAAAATGAGGTCACATAACTAGAATTACTATTCACTGTACCAGGAAAGGTGCAGATAAATGCTGCACTCAAATAATACACCACGGCGTATGTGCATGGTGATGATGATGAGAGACAAGCCACAGCACAAAAAGGCAACTGAGCCTGGATGGTTTAAATGACCACAGATACCGTGCAAACCCACTTCCAAGTATGAGCGATGGAAACTATGATCTTGTGGGCAGCCTCTTTCCTGGTCATCTGTTTGCCTTCAGCCACCCATCATGATCCCGCAGTGAGGTTTCTGAGCACTGCATTTGCTCAGAAGGTACTGTTCAAGCCCAGCAAGTGGGGAGTCACAGCTCAACTAATGGTTTCATCACACGGTGCTAAAAGAAGGTGTGGGGAAAGGGAAAGTGAGAGTGGGTCTATAAGAGCTGCAACAAATCTTGGTATAAAAGCAATACCCTTCAGGAATAGGAGTAAAGTTAGTAAATCTGTAATGACCTCATCCCTTTGTCCAGGGCTTCTGGCAAGTCAAAGCCCTGACGTGTGGAGTTGGTAAAGTTTGACATGGGCCTTACACCCTGGCCTATGTGCACCTGGGAACAGAGATCACAAGGGGTGGTCACGAGGACATGCTGCTGCAGCCCCACGCTGCTGTGGTCAGCATGGCCAGTCCTCAAATCAGTTGGGTTATTTCAGTGTAACATTGAACTGCCTCTTGCTGACAGGCTTATTTAAAAATCTTGCTATTTCCCTTCTGCCTCTGTACTTTTCTTTGCACTGAAATGAAGATCAGATGCCAGAAATGTCTTTTAACTCACTGTCATTTCTGGTCTCACAGCAAGAACCGGCCCTTGTGTTACCCAACACCCCATACAGGTGCTGCAGGCTCAAATCTATCCCAGCTCCCTGCCAGTCCCTTTTTCCCCAGGCCCCTTGGGAAGGAGCGGCAGGTGCCTTTCTGCTGTGTGGTTTATAATTGCATTAGATAGCCCTCTAATGTGTGTGTGCTGCAAACACACCTCCCTGCACATCACAGCCACTTGGAGCCACCTGCCAGGGCCCTGTCCTTGGACTTGTCACCTGCCAGACAGCAAGGGGAGACACAGGCATATAAGAGAGGAAAATTAACCTTTTTGTATAAGGTTGCCTAAAAGAAAGCAGTTGAGAGGAATCTGGATCAGAAGTTACTTTCCTGACTGAGGCTGAGAGGCCACTGCTGGCCTTTTCCTGCATGCTGGGGAGATCTGCTTGTCAAAGGGCTGGTTGTTATTTATTACTTCTGTGTTTGTTATGGGTATTACTGTCATCACCAGAGCATCCACCCACCCACCTCACCAGATTACTGTTGCCTACCCAACTGGAAGCCATTGAGGAAAGAGCTGGCTCAGAAACTGATCCTGTCCACCAGCTACTTCAACCACCAAAGATGGGGTTTTCAGGAACACCACAGGGATTTGTACTGGGAGAAATCAGGGTAGAGGGCAGAGGCTGAGGCATGCACAGGGTAAGGTGGGCACCAGAGCTGACCCATCCCAAGAGGCAGCATGAAAAGGGGGCAGCTTTGGGGTATGCAGCTGGAGCTGGGGAGGTGGCAGCGGAGGGGGCACAGGCATGTAGAGTTGTGGGGAGAGCTGGTAAACACCAGGACGGGAGAATGTGGACTTCAGGAAATACCTGATAATGGGGGGAATTTGGCAGCATGGGGAATAAGAAGAGGAGGAAGAAGATGGAGGAGCTGGCAGAGTGCCCTGCTGATGGGAAGCAAGAGTGGAGTCTCACCACAGCACTGCTGAGGACACTTGTGCAGCCACAAGTGGCTCAGAAGCTAGATGTCACATTGGGATGTTCACAGGATATGGAAAGGCTGCTCAATTTGGTGCAGCAAATGTGTGTAAAATACTTTAAGACATGACAATTTTTTGTTTGACTTAAAAATGAGGACAAAGTGAGTCAAAGTACTGTAATCCTTCACAAAGGCCAGCTCTGGGGAATAAAAAATCTGAACTTTTGTTCAGTGAAGAAATGCCTTTTTTCAAACAGCGAAATGTCTTTCTTCTTTTTCTTTTTCTTTTTTTTCTTTTTTCTTTTTTTCTTTTTATTTTTTCTTTTTTCTTTTTCTTTTTATTTTTCTTTTTCTTTTTTTCTTTTTCTTTTTTTTTCTTTTTCTTTTTTTTTCTTTTTCTTTTTCTCTTTTTCTTTTTCTTTTTCTTTTTCTTTTTCTTTTTCTTTTTCTTTTTCTTTTTCTTTTTCTTTTTCT
>JANXJC010000076.1:3336282-3347869 GCA_027564655.1 Leptodon cayanensis
CTCAACCCACGAGTTTTACTTCTTTTCCCGATTTTCTCCCCCATCCCCCTGGTGGGGGGAAGTGAGTGAGCGGCTGCATGGTGCTTAGTTGCTGGCTGGGGGTTAAACCACGACAGTAATTTTCACCTGTATAGGAGAAGGCAACATTACCAGCTACTACTTCTCTGAACAGACTATACACATTTCCATGCTGCCCATCCCCATCTATTCATAAGGTCACATGGTAAACAAATACCACAGTATTTACTTAACAGAATAAATAAGCACATCTGACCTATAACTCTGATATTCTTGATGCTTCAGCCAATACCTTTTAGTTAAAAACAAAGAACATTTTACCAAAAGAAAACAAATTAAAATATTGGCTGTAAAGTCCTTAACAAAAACAAACAAACAAACAAAACCAGATACGTTTGACAAATACTGTATTTCAAAACTTAACTAAACAGAAAGACTTCCCCCCCAAAAGACCCTCCACTGGCAAAACCAGTTCTAAACCAAGAAGTTTCTCCTTCCCCGTTGCCTTACACTGCTCAGATACACATCAAAAAACATCAGCATCAACTACTGGTAACGCTTTCCAGGCACTTGATGTTTTAATAGATCAGGCAAAACCCAATTAAAAAAAAAAATAAATCCACTTGTCACCTCAAATAACTTTCGAGCACAGTACCGTGAACCACACCTGTACTCTAAAAGTGTACAGAAAAGCATTGAATCAGATTTCTGTGGCTTTGTTTTAAGCCATTTCAGGATTGTTGATACAATGCAAATTATTTCCAAATCAACAAACTGACCTTTGTGTTTCAGACTCCAGCAAGAGTTGTCCCCTTCTTTTGTTAGAAAACAAAGAATAAAAAGAATAGAGTTATTCTTAGTAAGCACAGGGCCCAATGTGCAAGGCACCATATCAATATAAAAGACAATCCAAACTACAAAGAATTCACAATACAATTAAACATATGCAGGCAGTATGTAGGAATTCATAAAGCTGCTACAAGCAGCTTCTCTTGAGTACGGCCTGCTCGAGCAGAGCAAGTCTGACTGTTTACAGGGTAGGTTTGCAATTATAAGAGTGCTTTTAATGGTACCAATGTCATTCAAATCAACCTCTCCCCCCATTACTCATACCTGCTTCCACATCACCCTTGACTCATGCTGGAACAACTGTTTTTCTGGGTGCATAATAAAACAGATTGGGAAACAGATCCAAGGTGGGGGAGACAGTCCCACAGAAAAGGAAAGGGTATTTTTAACCCAGACCAGTTCCTCAATGCACTTCAGCACTGGCCTTCACCAAGGGTTATACCAGCATAACAGAAAGGTAACACAAGGGCAAAAGCACTTGGGATAAAAGAAGTGCTGGTGAAACTACATCAGCCTAAGTTGGTATCATGAGGGGAGTGGAGATAAGAGTCAGCGTTCGCTGCTTTTATTGTGATGAGTAACACAGCCCTGACACAGTTAAGAGGGGCAGGGGCAGGCCTGAGGAAAAGATAAGATAAGCCTTAACCAGAAGTACTGGGTAGAAGTAGATTCATGAGGAAGAACAGGAGTACAAGGTAGGGGGAAAAAAAAAAAAAGTTTCCCCGTTTATTGCAGTGGAGTGAAACAAAGCCAGGAAGGGCACAGCACAGCAAGGGGAGCACACTCAGCAAAGGCCATCAAGTCCTGTCACGTCAGGATACAGAAACGTACCTGATTAGTTCTTTTACTGGTATGTAATTAGTCGATAGGTATTTCATGGTATTCGGCGAGCTTCATAACTAGTCAAATCCTATTTGGCATGTATTACTTGACTACTGCCATGGCATCTTTCCCAACACATTCCATGAATATTGCTTCCTGTACCATAACCTGCCTCACTCTACTGGTAAATAAATACTATTTAATAGAAAGTTGATTGACACATTATAATGAAATACCATAAACCTGCATTATTCCCCACACTTGCAACAGAGGTGCTGTCTAGGAAGACTTTAAGCCTGTTTGGCTAGGTTTTCATATCCTAAGTCTTTGTACTTTTTCTTCAAGCAAACATGTAAATACAAGTGCACCCATTCCTCAATGAAGCATTTTCAGGGTACATCCACACTGCCTAACGCCATGTTGATACACAACAATGCTACCTCTACCCAAGGCAGCTCCAAGGCAGCCCAAATGCTTCCCAGGCAGCACCCCAGATGCTGAGCAGCAAAGTCAGGCAGCATGCAGTTCCCAGGCTGCTCCCAACAACCAGAAAAACTTGTTCAAACTTCTCCCACCTGGCAACATTCAGTACAGACCTACACGCAGGTCTGGGAAGGATTGAGTTACGATGGAGTAAGGAAGAGGGTATCCATACACAGCTATAAGGTTTCTGTTTTGTCTGAACAGCTTTAGTTAACTTATCTTGATTTCCTACACAAGCAAGCAAAGAAATCAGTAAGAGTTGGTCTGCAGCCTCACTACACCTTTTCAAGCATCACCCAATTCTATCCTAGCAGCAACACAGCCCAAAACCCAACCAAAGTATCAACATACTTACAATGTATTTACAAATTAAGTATCAACGTACTTACAATGCTCAAACAACGCATGTGACATCCATGGTTGCAAAGGACAAGTCCAAGAGACTGGCCCAATACAGCCTCGTCAGCCACGTGCTGGCACACACCTGCTTCCTCAGCTTGCAGCCTCGCTGCTGCTGCTGACAGTTCTTGGGGATGGACCCACCATGCACAGCAGCAGAGGAGACCTGTCTCCAAGAAGGAAGGCAGCAAGCCAGACAAGCACCCCACTTTCAACTTGCTAGACAACCCCTGACTAGACATCATCCCTCCAGCCCTACATTTTAATATCATCATCTTAACCACATGGGCCACACTTCTCCCCTGGCTGCCGCCAACCTTTGCCCCTGCAGAGAAAGAGGCCTCCATCTCTTGACATCTAGGACCACTCATCTCTCTGGGGTGTGGATGGGAGAAAAGGCATTTTTCAAGAATAAAATCCCTGATACAGCCTCCTGTGCAAGGCAGAAGCCATCCCCATGCCTCATCCTTGGTGTGACTTGTTCTTCAAGATAGGAAGGTGAGCTCAGTGCATGTGGAGCATAGCCAGAGGGCTTAGAGAGACAGGCAGTATGGGGAACAACTAGAGGGTTTAAGGGGATAGACTCCGTGGGGTGTGGGGCACTGCCAGAGAACTTGGGGGCCAGTCACTGCAGGGTGTGAGGTGCAGCCAGGGGGTTTGGAGAAATAGGCACTATGGGGCACAGGCAGAGGGTTTAGGGGTGAAGGCACAGCAAGTCACTGACGAGGTTTTGGGGAGACAAGGACCACAGGGTGTGGCCAGAGAGTTTGGGGGAAAGGCGAAGCAGAGTGCAGCCAGGGACAGGGGTGCAGCCTGAGGATGGAGGGAAGAGGCACAGCCGGGGATCTGCGGGAGAGGCATAGGGGGTGCGAGCACAACCAGGGAGTTTGGGGGGTAGGTGGGCAGGAGGCACCCCGGGGCCCAGACCCCCAACCCTGTGCACACAAGCGCGGGAGGGACCCCGCTCAGGGACGGCGGAGGCCGGAGGGACACGCACTCACCTCGCCCCTCCCCAACACCACCCCGGACCCCGCGCCTGCCACGCCACGCCACGCCACGCCACGCGGCCGCAGAGACTAGCGGGCGGCAGGGAGAGAGTGGAGCGGCGGGCACTCGGTACCCTACCGCACCCCAAAGCTTCCCGTTCTCGCTGAGACCACTCACGCGGCAGTAGCGCGACTCCACCTGTCTCCACAACCGCCAGGCAGCAACTGCACGGCGAGACAACCCGCGGGAGGGCACGGAGGCGGTCCGACCCGCCCGGCCCCCTCCTCCGCGGCACCGCCCTCCGCCGCGTTCACACCCACACTCACGCCTGGGGCCGCGCCGGCTGCACTGAGTCACCAGCTCGGCCACTGCCTTTCCCGCCCCCTCCCGAGAGGCGGAGGGGGGTTTCGGGCACCGTTTGACGTCTGCGCCCAGGGGCGGGCGAGCAGCTCGCGGCGGGAAGCCGTGCCGCCCTCCGCGGCCCTGGGGGCTGCCCCTTCCCACGCGGCCGGGTTGCCTGGGGGACCGGGCGGGGGGTCGAGGCTAAGAATAGGAAAAAGACAACTGATTTTCTCCCTGTTGCGATATCCACTGCTGCGGTGTTCAGGGGTTTCTCCAGACGCCCCTAGATCTCTCACTAGCGCTTTCTGCGAGCACGGGGAAGTCCGAATTGCAGCGCGGCTTCTTGATGCTGAGGGATCGGTGGCAACTAAGGGTCACTGAAGGCAACACTTGGAAGATGGAATAACTCCTTGTTTAAAAAAAATAAAGCAAAACTGGTGAGCTTTAGCTCAGTACTTTAGGGCACGCTCTCACCCCAAAAAGATTGCAGTACATATGTATGTTCCTCTCTTAGAAGCTATTTAGGATGAAGATAATGCTCCCCAGTGACTCCCATCTAGAGAAGGGTCACAATGAAAGGTGATGGGGGATTCCTAGCATGTAAATAGGTGATCCAGTTTGTCACTTTAATCCACAGAAAGCTATAAATTACAGCTTTTGAGATCGTTAGCATAGAGATGATAGCTTGAGTCAAAAGAAGAGGCAAAAACAAGGCTCAAAACCAGAAGTTTGAGACCACAAGAGGCAGAACCAGCATTGAAAGCTTGTTATGAGTGTGGAAATATGAGAAGCTGAAAAACAGGTGGCAGGATGGGGATGGAGAAACATAGCTTGTAACAGAAATCCTGCAGAAACTCCACATCACTGAGCAATTGATTAGGCTGGAGATTAGGAGGAGGACCTTGAGCTTTTTGGGTTTGCTTCATGCTCCTATTGGAATTGTTAGGATTATGACAGGTGAGGAAATCCTGGGGCTTTTGAGAGGGCATCTTAATAAGATCACTGAGATGATTGGCCAAAAGGGATATGTAGGAATATGACAATCCATTGAGCAATACTATGTGTCTCACCTAGGAGGGGAAAATCACAAACCAAAAGTAAACAACCCCATTCTCCTACACCCTTAATTTTCAGAAGTTGGAAACTTTCATTTGATTTCTTGGTTCAAAACCATTTTTTTTAAGACATCAGCCAAGAAAAAATACAAACAGACCTTAGGAACCAGCACATCCCTGCTCAGGCAGAGCCCTTGGGAGCCTTAAGACTAATAAGTCTTGACTTGTCCAGAGGAATGCAGCTATATGGCTCAGCAAGCAATTAATATTCCTCATGTGTTGTAATATCTATTTTCCCATTCCTGATAGGGCTGCCTTGGCTGAGACAAAATGGGACACTGTGGTGCATAACAATAAAAAGGAAGTAGGTCACCTGTACACTTCGAAATGCAAGGCTGTTGTCATTAATGGAAAAAAATAGCAACAATTACCAGATACAAGCTAACAGCTCTAACACATTTGATGCCAACAGTGTTAGTTAGCAACAACAGCTGCTACTTCTGTCTTTGGAACCCCATAAAGAGAATAAGTGGCCTTGCCTTCTGTACACTTCAGGAGCAAAGGTAATTCAAATCATCAGGCAAGTCTGTGAGGGTTGGAGAGAACAGAAATAATGGTTGACCTGCTCATAGCAGGTAAATTATTAACATACAGTTATATGCAGAAGGGGAAAGGCAGCATAAAGGAGACAGCTGTGCCCTGCACACACAAAGAAAGCAGACACACACAGGAAGTCAGAGACATTTACATTTTAAAAGAGGGAACTATCAGCAACCAGGCTTTCTCAGTGGTTAGCACCTAAAAGCTGTGCATGAGATTTATTGTAAATATAAGTAATCTTTTAAGTTCCCTACATTCACCATCCAAGAACATGGCAAGAGGGAAACAAATGTAGACACTGGAGACAGCTCTCTGCATTTTATAAGATGCTGAAGACTTAACTCCTGGTCTATGCTGAATGAATCATAGAATCATTTAGGTTGGAAAAGACCCTTAAGATCATCAAGTCCAACCATTAACCTAACACTACCAAGTCCACCACTAAACCATGTCCCTAAGCACCACATCTACGCATCTTTTAAATACCTCCAGGGATGGTGACTCCACCACTTCCCTGGGCAGCCTGTTCCAATGCTTGACAACCCTTTTGGTGAAGAAATCTTTCCTAATATCCAATCTAAACCTCCCCTGGCACAACTTGAGGGCATTTCCTCTCGTCCTATCACTTGTTACTTGGGAAAAGAAACCAACACCCACCTCACTACAACCTCCTTTCAGGTGGTTGTAGAGAGCGATAAGTTCTCCCCTCAGCCTCCTTTTCTCCAGACTAAACTACCCCAATTCCCTCAGCCACTCCTCATAAGACTTGTGCTCTAGACCCTTCACCAGCTTCATTGCCCTTCTCTGGACACACTCCAGCAACTCAATGTCTTTCCTGTAGTGAGGGGCCCAAAACTGAACACAGTATTCGAGGTGCAGCCTCACCAGTGCCGAGTACAGGGGAACAATCACTTCCCTGCTCCTGCTGGCCACACTATTTCTGATACAAGCCAGGATGCCATTGGCCTTCTTGGCCACCTGGGCACACTACCAGCTCATATTCAGCTGGCTGTCGAGCAACATCCCCAGGTCCTTTTCTGCCAGGCAGCTTTCCAGCCACTCTTCCCCAAGCATATAGTGTTGCACGGGGGTGTTGTGACCCAAGTGCAGGACCTGGCACATAGCCTTGTTGAACCTCATACAATTGGCCTCAGCCCATCGATCCAGCCTGTCCAGATCCCTTTGGCTCTGTAGAATCTTTCTACCTTCAAGCAGATCAACACTCCTGTCCATCTTGGTGTCGTATGCAAACTTACTGAGGGTGCACTCATCCAGATCACTGATAAAGATATTAAACAGAACTGGCACCAAAAAATATGTGATAACATATTTAAGAAGGGGGAAAAACTGCTGTGCAACAGCAGCTGGGAGAGAGGAGTGAGAATATGTGAGAGAAACAACTTGGCAGACACCAAGGTCAGTGAAGAAGGAGGGGAAGGAGGTGCTCCAGGCGCTGGAGCAGAGATTCCCCTGCAGCCCGTGGTGAAGACCATGGTGATACAGGCTGTCCCCCTGCAGCCCATGGAGGTCCATGGTGGAGCAGATATCCACCTGCAGCCCGTGGAGGACCCCACGCCAGAGCAAGTGGGTGCCCGAAGGAGGCTGTGACTCCGTGGGAAGCCTGTGCTGGAGCAGGCTCCTGGCAGGACCTGTGGACACGTGGAGAGAGAAAGAGCCCGTGCTGGAGCAGGTTTTCTGGCAGGACTTGTGACCCCGTGGGGGACCCACGCTGGAGCAGTCTGCTCCTGAAGGACTGCATCCCGTGGGAGGGACCCATGCTGGAGCAGGGGAAGAGCGCGAGGAGTCCTCTCCCATGGGAGGAAGGAGCAGCAGAGACGTGTGATGAACTGACTGCAACTCCTATTCCCTGTACCCCTGTGCTGCTGAGGGGAAGAAGGTAGAGAAAATCGGGTGTGAAGTTAAGCCTGGGAAGAAGGGAGGGGTGGGGGGAAGGTGTTTTAAGATGTGGTTTTATTTCTCATTACCCTACTCTGATTGGATTGGTAATAAATGAAATTAATTTTCCCCAAGTCGAGTCTGTTTTGCCTGTGACAGTAATCAGTGAGTGATTTCTCCCTGTCCTTATCTCGACCCATGAGCCTTTTGTTATATTTTCTCTCCCCTGTAGAGCTGAGGAGGGGAAGTGATAGAGCGGCTTTGGTGGGCACCTGGCCTCCAGCCAGGGTCAACCCACCGCACTCACTCACAGTCTCACAGTGCATGTTCAGATGGTACAAGTGTGCTGAAAAGTAGCAGTGTCAGTCATGAAGAAAACATTGGAGAGTCGCAGATCTGTTTTAATTTTAAGAGTGAGAGAGCACCATCTGCCACTCTCAATAGAAAGGTCTTTTATGCTTCTCTATGGAGTGAGGTAGACACCGACCAAAGCAGTTAAATCAACTAGCTACATGGTAAGATTTTACAAGGACTAAGCTGCAGCATCTTAAAGATATTTTTTCCTAGCACAGGTTACAATCTCCCAGTCCCTAGAAATTATGAGATGAAACTGCAGGAGAGACAGCAAATAAAGGAAATGTGTATAAACAAAACTTCTGGAGTAAGCCAAGAAACACTTTCTCATAGAGACACTACCCTTACGGATATCAAACAAGGAGGCTGTCAGCTTGAACTTTTTCCCCTATTATTTTGGGGAAACATTTTTTTTAAGGAAACAGGGTTCTACAAGAGAATATACCTAGTTGCCTTAAGACTTTCTTTCTAAAGAAAACCAAAACCATCAAGACCCTAAATGCTGGCTATAGGCTGCACCCCAAAGAGGAAGAATGGTCAGGGAATAAAGCAGCTATACAAGCCTTAGTTTTCTGCTTATTGACAGAATTCCCTGCATGGTGGATCCCTGTTTTAGTTACATCAGTGATAATTTGGAGCAAGTTCATTGGTTCAGACAATTTTCATAAACTCTGTAATAATTATCAGAAAAATTTGTCAAGAGTTGGAATTATTGTATATTTTGATCCAGAAGAATGGCTGAAAATAATCTTAAGTGATACACCTTCATCCTGCATAAGCATAAGAAAGAGCAGTAAGAGCTGAATCAGTAACTAGTTCTGGTATTTCTTAATTTAAACACCTAACCCTGAAGCTGCAGCAAATCACACTTTCCCAGTAAGAAGTGCAGCAGTTGGTGCACTGAGCATCTCCATTCAGTTATCCATCTGCACAGTGCAAAGGCCTGGGAAGATCACAGATCTGTTACACTAGGCTGGTCCTTTAGGCACTCTGCCCAGAGGGGATGATGCAGATTCCACCTCACAGTGTTGTCACCCAAACAACTTTACCCCCAAACCCTTTCCTGCTCAGTTCTGCCCATGGTCTTCCCCTTCCTCTCTGTCAACAAGTTCAGTCCATGGGAATGGGCATCAAGAATATACTCCTTTCTTGCATCTTCTCTCTTTTGTACCTTTTACACCCTCTCCAAGGGGTAGCAGATAGTCCACAATCTGAGTTTTAAGACTGCAAAAAAACAAAGTGAAAATAAAATCACATGCGCAAATAGATAAGCTGTGCTCAACAGTTCTCATTCACTTACATGAGTCTATCCCTAGCACTCTCCAAACAAGTCCAATCCTTTCTACACAATCCTGACCAGCTAGCACAGACGTGCATACACATTGCCATCTTTTCCTCCATGAGGAAGAAGGCAGACAGTCTTAGAGTATAACACTTTTATTCAAAGCATTACTTGTTATATACCTCTTTTCTGTAACCTTTACAATCAAATGTGACATTTTCACAGAAAGCACCTGAACCACCACCACACACCAGCAAAACAACACATGCCTTCTCACTGTGATTAAAGTTCTCCTTCCAAAGAAGGACACACACTTACATTACTATCACAACAGTTCACATAAACAAACCTAAATTCCTTTTATTCTTGCCAGCTCAAGTGTCTGTAGTAGCATAACCACAGCAACAGCAAACTTGGAGCAAGTAACTAAAGCTTCCTTGAGGTCTGAGTAAACGCTCTTCAGACTGCCGAGCCTGATGAAGCTGAGCTGTACTTAACTGGCATCATGACAGGAGTGGAGGAGAGGAGCTGACCCCATGAGGTTATTGAACAGTTTCTTGGGCTGTTATTGGGCCGGGCATTGCCTCCTTTTTGGGATTTTACCCAGCCTGGCTTTATTAGTGCCTCATGGAAAAAACCCTGCGTACCCCTTTGCAGGCCAACACAGATGCATTTTTATTGCCATAGTATCACTGATCTTCAAGGCAGCCATGAGAGTGGTCTTTTAAGCAGACACTACTAACAAGCAGCACTACTGCTGATACAGGTGTGACATGCTTACAGAGATGGGCTAAGTAGTCTGATTTTTTTATGAAGTGCTCAGAATTCCTATATTACTACCCACCATAAATGTCACTGGCAACAGTTCAGAACAATGAGTTTTTACAGATAAAGATGTCTCCTTTATGTGTTTAAAGGAGTGCATCAGAGCTATCAGTGAGGCGAGGCTTAAAGATATGAATAGTAATGTGACTAGAAAAACACATTCTGTCTTGGAGAATCTGCCGTGAAACCTAAAATGTTCTGTGAAGGAGTCTAAGGCCAGTATGGAAGGAAGGTGGGAAAAAACCCCACCAAACAAACTAGTGAAACTTTTAGTCTGAACTCAGTGAACCAAATGGTTTCTTCCAAAAAAGATCACTGTCTTCCTATTCTAGCTGAGAAATTAAGACTTGCCAGTGAGACACTTTAAATGTTATAGGGTATGTTGTTGCTACAGGGTATATCCTGGGCCTATATTCCCACTGAGGACACTGTCCCAGGCAGACTCCCATCATCTTCAACAGCTGCATCTGGAGATATGTTAAGCAACTGCATGCAACAGTGTTATGTCTTACAGTGCACTTCATAGTAGGTGCTGTCATTCTTCCTCTCCTCTTTACTGTTGGGGCTGAGAATTTAAATAGGTCAAGAATAACAGGTGGAAGTGGGAATGTGGCTTCATATCGGATTGCAGAGCATTATCTGACTCGTGTAGGTGGGACCTGAGAAAAAATCCTTTTAAGTGGACTTGTTTTCATATCTCCACCCATTTTGACATGCCTTAACACTCACTCTAGGGTAGCCACAGGTAGAGTAATGAGTTATAAGAACAGCTCAAACAGAGATTGGCCGAGATTAACACAACTGTTTACAGTGTGTTGAATCTTATTTAAAAAAATCCCAGCTTATGCTTCCTTGGTTCTTATTGTTCAATGAATTGTTACTTCTGCATTAGTCTACAGCATGCTACTATGGAATAATACACAGTCTGATGTTCTTCAGCTGGAGAAATTTTTGGGTTTAAATCTTCAGTGAAGTTTGCAAGACCTACATTCTTAGATCAGTTTTGCAACTGAGGTACTATTTTCTCTCTATGCATGTGACACCCACAAACACATAAAAAGATGATTTTTTAGACAGATCTTAGGATGAATTCTGTAATCTTAGAAGCCAATAGTTTCCTCTTCAAAGCTTAACCACTGGATAGTAGAAAACTATTAACTAAGGCTACTGATCTTTCTGTGATTCTAACATGGCTTCTCAAATATTTTTAGACAATACTCTGAAGCTTTCTCCCCACCTTTTTTCCTTCCTGACAACTATTGTCTTATCTAGAGGTTTACTGTGGTTAAGGTAAACTGTTATATTTATTGTGCTCACCTTTGCCTACTAAGAGATGCAGTAAGGGAACAGAATGGAAATTTTGAACTTATGTCAAGGTTTTCAGAGACATTGCGGGCTCTTGTTTTCTAGGCTGTTCTCAGCTTGATCTTGGTCCTTACTGTTTATAATGAGGTCTATATACATAAAAAGTCTCAAAGGCTACACAAGCTCATACATATGAATGCAGCTGAAAACTCTCTTGGCAGACATAATGTCACTGTGACACAAGGAAAGGACTAAATTAATTACTATTGCTTACTATTCTTTCTTACTATTTTTAAGTGTCCTGGTTTCAGCTGGGATAGAGTTAATTGTCTTCCTAGTAGCTGGTACGGTGCTATGTTTTGAGTTCAGT